>CM038676.1:373013542-373479147 GCA_021605205.1 Aegilops longissima
CGAACGCACTAGCAAGGTGAGGCTACACGTCGGTCGACCGACTTTTTTTTCATCTCCGATCGGTCTATTTTGCAGCCGTTGGATACGAAATCAAGGGCTCGCGGTTCATCTTCAACCTCCACCCCGAGCCGCCACCACCACCGCCAAACAGCAGCCCCGCCGGGCCGGTCGGCGGTGCGCCGCTCACTACCGCCTCAAAACACTCCCCACCACCGTCCGCCGCCTGCCATCCCCTAGGCCCCTGCTGCCGAGCTTTTTCTCCAGCGATCCCCAAGCCACGCCCGCCAATGCCCCGCCACCGCCAGCGCACCACCGCCCCATCCTCGAACCCTAAGATAGATAGTGGGTACCTCTCCGTCGAGCCCCCCTCCCCGCTGTGGCTGGTTCTTCCTTCACCCCGCGAGTCCACCCTTTGAAAATCGATCGACCCAAAAGTCGATTCAGTCGATCAAGTGTAGCCAATCGAGCAGCATCGCAAGCAAGAGCAAGAGCGAGAGCAGCAGCGAGCAAGAGCAATAGCAAGAGCGTACCAGGCAGGGGACCAAGAGCAAGAGCAGAGCAGCAGCACGAGCGAGAGCTAAAGCAGAGCAGCTCCCATCGATGTGGACGCCGCCACCGAGGGAGCGACGCCGTGGAGGAAGTGGCCGGCGACGCCGCCGTGGATGGAGCCGCGCCATGTCGGCTCGAGACCGAGCGCCGACAGCACCGTGAATCGAATCAAGAAGAAATGCGGCGATTGGTGTACAACCTCTTTGGTGGCGCTGATTTGGCCGCAGCTTCATCCGAGGAAACAGTGATGATGATGCTCTTCCGGTGGTGCGGTGAAGACGGTGGTGGGAATGGAGGTGGTGCGAAAGACGAGGGGAACATCGGGCAGCTCCTTGGAGGTGGAGGACGGGTGGCTGAACCGCGGACGATGAGATCGACGACGGATCCTCATCCCAGACGGTGGATGAGGGACGCCGAGGTGTTGCTGTGGACGACGCTGTCGGGAAGAGCCTCCGGGTGGCGACGGAGCAGGTGTGGGGTTTCATCGCGGGTTTTCGCGCCTCGTGTATGAATGGGTGGGCGGATGGGATGGCAGTGGGGAACCATGGCTTAGAGACGCGCTTGTCCGAAATGTGGGTAAGTTACGAAAGTACCCCCACCGATTTGAGGCGGTTCTTCGGTTCAGGGTACCACGGCATTTCACGTGTCGGGATTTCACAGGAGGTGGGAGTTTTCGCGCTTGTAATTTCGAATAGCAAGGCACGGGTTGAGATGGAGGGAGTTGTCGAGCACAACGAGACAAAGATATATCTTAAATATTTCGGCTAACAAGGCGCTGGTTGAAATTTCCTGACAAGCCTAACGTGTACTGTACCAAATCAATGCGACTACAAATGTCATTCAAAACTTTGAATTCATGTTATGTTCAATTAAAATATTTCACACGTGTATAATGCATGCAACCTACTACTCAAATGAACGTTTTAGTGCATTCCAAACGATATATACTACCGCTCAATATGAACTAAATTTGAATAAGATCTACAGTAATGATTGTTGTGAAGTCAAAGCATTTGAATTCGCTTTCTCTATTTTAATAAGATCTACAATCATCATTATTGTCAAGTTAAACCATCGCTTGTGTATTATCTTCACATCACACCACATGATTAGTCTCGAGTTACATATGAACTATGTGTTTATATGAACTCGAACTAGATTTTTGAATCCACTTTATTTTGATTTCAAATCACATTACATTTCTAGCTCTAGCTAGATCTTCATAATCTAAACCATGTCTCATATGTATAATGTGTTTATCACATTATGTATGGTGCCCGCCCCCCACGCCTACAAGTATTTAGATGTGAGTTGCAAACACCACACATTACCACAAATTCAAATAAAATGTGAGAATGTTCGATATATAGTATTGTTTAGATTGCTCGATATTTAGTTGTAAGATGCAACGCACATTATCACAAATTCAAATAAAATGTGAGATTGTTTGATGTATAGTATGGTTTAGATTGTTCGGCATTTAGCTGTGAGTTGCAAACGCCATGCATTATCACATTATGGTATAACATGTGCACAACACGTGTATCACCGCTATATTCATGCATGCAATGTTTAAAACACTATGATCTCCTATTCAAATATATGAATCCGCTTTCATATCAAATTATGATCTTTGTTAGTCTCTTACACCCACACAATCCTCTAGCCTTTGTAGCTACCACTAACTTTCTCTCGTGCATGCACACGCCTCCTCGCCTCCTCCTCCTCCGGCATTCTATCCACGGGCACATTCTTTTTTTCTTTAGGTCGTTCTCCCGAGTCTCCACAACTCCTTTCCGACACACATCGATCGATAAACCTCTCCAATGATGCCTGCCTACAACATACACACACACTTCAATCTCCTCCTTTATGTGTCCTTGCCTCGTGTCTCTCATATGGTCGACACACGTGTAAACTCCGCCCTCTTTTCATCGATCTCACAACCGCACACTCCTCCCCTATCTAGCTAGTAGTTGGGCCTCTCGCACCACCTCCTAGCTCCATTCTCTCTATCTATCCGCCTCATTGGGCCTTATTTGCCTCTAACAAATGGACGACACCGACCGATCTCTCGCTATACATATAGCCAGCTAGGTCCTTATAACTCGCTTTTACCCACACATCGATCGATCTACCTCATTAGTTGTGTCTCCCTTCCTCCGACAAACAACAATTGATCTACCGATCTAGTTAGGTTTGCTTACCAAACACATGGTTCCCTTCATCATCCATGGATGCGTCCCACAGATCTATCACGCATGTGCACACAGTAAACACATCCCACTCTTATTGATAACATTGCAGTTCCACCTCGGTTTGTCTAGTAGGCCTCCCAACATCCTCGAGAAGCAACTCCATCACCCATCCAACACTCTACCCTCTCCCTCCCTCTCCCTCCTCTCTCTCTCTCTCTCTCTCTCTCTCCGTCCCATCATATTTCCCGTCCTTCGCTTATGTATGGATGTCGACCGATCTCCCTCAAGACATAGCTGGGTCTCTCCTTCTCAACACATATACGAGTCGTTCTACCTCTATAGTTAGGCCTCTCGCCTACCCTCCCCACCCCCTCCCCCACACACACCGATACATCAAGCGCTCTAGTCATGTCTCCCCGCCACACACAAACTTGACATGTGCCCTCTAACGCTCCAGTGGCTAGTCGCCCATATCTTTGACTTGCACACACACACACACACACACACACACACACACACATTTTGATGGCTCTCTTCATCGATCTCGCACCCACCCACTTGATCCTCTCTTCAACTCTATCGATAGCTATGACCCCTCCCTCTCTTCTCGTGGATTGCCCGACCATCTATGTATGATATGGATAGGCCTCCATTTCACACACATTGCATGCAAAATTTTGTTTGAGATGTCATCGACACATATTCCCACAAATAATTCACGAAATCAACCCCCACCCCACCCCCACCCCCCACCACAAAACAAAAAACACTCACGAACGCGGTTTGTATCTCTCACACACACCCACGTAGGTGGGGGACGTGCACGAAGAGAAGAGGTGCATGCACGACGCACGTACTCCCGTCTCTTTCCCAAGCACACCAGCGCGGGTACACGGTGGAGCTCATTTCTGTACGAAAAAAGCAGCCCACGTGGTAATTTGGCACGTGTACTGGTTGTCCACTTGGTGGAGGGAGGATGCGTTATGCTAAATTAAAAAAAGAGGCAAACCATGTGGGGACTACCTTAGAGGCAAGGCTCTATACACTGGAGTACTTTTGATGTGTCCCGTCAACTCGCAGAACGAGGAGAAGCTTGCTTAGTACGCCGTCTCCCCCGCCCACGGGCGTGGTGGCTCGCAGGATGAGGTGAAGCTTGCTCCTTCCTCACCCATGCTGTGTGGTGGCTCGCAGGACGAGGAGAAAATTTACTACCCCTCCGCTTACTCCTCGTCCCTACTACCTTGGTTATAGAGATTATATCATATTGTTTGGAATATATATGTCCTTTAGTAGATTTCAATATGAACTACTAGTACATACTCCAAACACTGATGTATATAGACGTATTTTAGAGTGTACATTCACTCATTTTGCTCCGTATGTAGTAGCACTCTCCCTCGCCCCTCGACCCTCGCCCACGTGGTGGACGTGCAGCAATTCATTCGGTCTCATATAGCCAGAACGATATATACTGCACTACCATTATTGCTCGACTTCCCGAAGAGGCGAAGAGCCAATCGCAAGGTTAATATTTTGGAGATGCCAAGCGCAAGGTTAGTAGGTGCCGCGTCATTTATAAATATTTTTTTTCTTCAGTGGCACGTCATTTAATATGATAGGTTCATATGGAGAGAAAAGGAAACCGCCCACTATATACATAGTCGACGGGCCAGCCTACACGGTTGCTTGCTGGGGTTGCTCTTCACACTCTCTCGCACAAAACGATCGTGGCCACATCTCTAACATCCCGGCGGATCACGTCCGCTTGGGGAAGGGGTGGATGCTTAGTGTAGATGCGGTGGCTGTCCGCCGACGGTGAAAACCCACCGCGGCACGTCCCGATCAGGGGTCCCGCTGTTCTCTCTCACAAAGCCGGTGAGGTTGCCTTCGTCCCTTGCTCACCGCCGCGACGTGGGCGGCTGCCGCCTCCCGCCGCCTCCTCAAGGTTGAGCTACGCCCCTCATGTACAACTCCTTTACAGCCGACTTGCACCATCGCTCCAGCTGCCCACATCACTCCCTCGTGGATATTTCTCTACTTCTTTGCCCCGACATATACGATACCTCTACTCGGCTTCTACGTCAGTATTTGTGATGAGTTTATGTCTCATCAACTAGTCCTAGTAATCTTATTCTAATCACGCTTCTTCAATTTCTTTGCCATGTGGATGCTCATCTCGATTTTGGTGAAACTGCACAAAATGATCCGATGGTCAAAAGGTTGCAAACTTCATTTATTAGGAAGCTCGAACGCTGCCAAGAAATTGAAGCCTGGTCGGGTTCACGGTTCAAGGGCTAGGGACTGCATGGATCGTTTTTTTCTTTAGTTGCCTCGCTCCAAAATAAGTGTCAACTTTAGTAGTAGTACAACTTTGTACTAAAGTTTGCACAAAGTTGAGACACTTATTTTGGAATGGAGGGAGTACATATTTGCTATGATCTCGTCAATCATTGAGATGCAATAGCATGCATGTTAGTCTCCTTTGTATTTGATGAAATGTTGCAACGGGCAACCTTGGACGCAAGATACATGTAACAGAGCTGGAAGCTTCATAGCATTGTACAAATTTATCTCGTTGATAAATTACAAGACGTACTAGTACTATACTAGTACTTCCTCCATTCCTAAATATAAGTCTTTGTAGAGATTTCACCATTAACCACATGCGGATGTATATAGATGCATTTTAAGTGTAGATTCATTCATTTTGTTCCGTATGTAGTTCACCTAGTGGAATCTCTACAAAGACTTATCTACTAGTAATAGCTAGCCCCACTACTAGGAATTCTCTATCCTCTCCTTGAGCCACATCATCAAAATTGACGTAGCCGTTAGATGAAGTAAATCAGTCATAATAGTCGCCTGATCTAGACGTTGAGAGGCTCAAGACTAAGCCACATGCAAGCATGCAAAATACCGTGGCACATGCATGTGAGTGGGTTTTAAATCACATCAACATGTTCGCATGCAAGCATGCACCGTAGCATGCATGTAAGTGAGCTTTTAAGTCCCATTAACATGTCAAAAAGAAAATATAATCCCATTATGCAGAGGAGTTGGCTGATCTTTTTCCTTACGTGGGATGATCTAAATGATGATGGGAGTTTATTTAGTTTGGCTACCACATTTGTCATGCGGTTATAGATTTTTTTAGTTCTATGAAATCGATAATTTTGCAGAGAGATATACCGCTGTTCATGGCAATGCTGGGACTCATCTAGTAATATTTAGGAACGGGGGAGTACTATGTAAAGAGTTAGGTGTCGCGGTGATAGTGTGAGGTGGGCCATGTAATCACCGAGCTGTGTGTTTTCACCGCTCTTGCACTCCTCCGCTGTAAGAATGGAGAAAATTGTAATCTACTACCTCCTTTCGCCGAAAGCGGGACATCCAAAGAGTCCTACCACCTCGAGAATAAAGACCAATGAGCCACAAATCACATAGACCCAGCAAGAAGTTGGACGGACGAAGCAACCATCACTCTTGCGCCAGTGAGAGGTCACGTCCGCTCTGCCGGGCATGAATGCGGCACCGATTCTTTGGAGCGGCGCTGACTGCTTGGCGGGAAGGGCGCTGAGCGATGGAGGGGCTTTGGGTGGGCCAGCTGGTGAGGAGCGGGCGTGGCAGCTGTCCGCATATCCCTACCGGACACGCCCGGAAACGAGAGGATGCACCGACTCTCGCGGCTACACACCATATCTCTATAGGAGTAGGTCGATCTGTCACACTCTCTAACACACACATGCTGTTAAACACACAAACGCACACGCACGCACCTTGGTCCCGTTGCACCTTCTAACGTGACTTATTACACCTAGACAGAGGGAGTAGTAAGTATACGAGATACGGTGGCACACTGAGTTAAGTCGAATACAAGTGCCCAAAATTTGTGTGCTTGTTATAATAAGGTTTCACTTAAAATAGTACATGAGCGAACAGAGGGATCAATTGGACAGTGTTCCCGAGCAAGAGCGCGAGATGTGTGAGTAGTAAGATACACACGGGCGCTTTTAATTTTTCTTATTAATTTGTTTGTTTCATCCTCCGACCGGTGGGACCCAACGCATACTACGTGGAGAGAGGTAAGGTAGCTAAGGCTGCATTATTTCTACACCACTTTGGATAGTCTTACCACCAAAGCCACATGACACGATTATGATTGAAATCCTAATGACTCCCACACACACAAAAAAAACACGTCATGCCTGTCACACGAATGCAGGAATGTATAAAAGGTTATTTTCCTCTCGTTGAACATAACGGGAGGGTTGTGTAGCTGGTTAGCCTGTTCGCTCATCAAACTTGAGGTCTCGGGTTCGATAACTACACTTGAGCATAATTTTTGCCTGGAGGATTCTTTGACTGGTCAAAATGTTTTCTGGGGTTTGCACGCTTCACACTCTTTCTCCAGTATATATATATACACGCTGGAGCCTCAGCGCTTGTAGTTGCTCTCTTCACACTCTCTCGCCCTGTCCAGATCTAAACAAGACTTCGTTGGCCTCTCTCTCCCCTCACTGCTGCTCAAAGAGCCGGCAAGATCCGTCCGCCGGGAAGGGAAGGAGGCTTAACGCTGTCGCCGTTGGCGAGGAAGGGAATCCACTACCGGCGCTGATGTTCACTTTCCACCCAGCGGCGCCGCGGGAGGGCCTCTGACCCCTTCTTCTTCTTCGCAGCCATCCCGTCGCCCACCTTACCACGCCCCAAGAACCTTAAGGTATATTTTACTTACTCCACATGCATTGCTCTAGCTGCATGTATACCATGAATCTAGGACGTGGTTCAAAGAGGAAAGGAGTGGGGGAAAGTAGTGGGAAAAGTTGTATATAGCATGAACCTAGGACGTGGTTCAAAGAGGAAATGAAGGGGGAAAGTTGTATAGCATGAATCTAGGACGTGGTTCAAAGAGGAAAGGAATGGGGGAAAGTAGTGGGGAAAGTTGTATCGCATAAATCTAGGACGTGGTTCAAAGAGGAAAGGAAGGCGAAAGTACTAGTTCAAAAGGAAAGGAAGGGACAAGGCTGTAGAGTTTGAGCAGACTAGATTTGTTGCGCCACATAGGGAAAGGTGTCTAAAGATAACAAAACTGGGACCAACACAAATATGCTCCTTGGTTGTTTGTTCTTTGTTGCAACAGATCATGCAACATCGGTAGATGCACATGGTGCTGGTGCGGCCCACCGTCCTGCAACTCATTAGCTGTTGTTAATCTAAGGCCCTGCTTGGTTAAAAACTCCTAGTCCCTACCGCTTGGTTCCAAGGACTAAACATGGACTAGAGGTTATTAAATGACATGATAAAAGACCATGTTACCCCTAGTAATGAACTAATAGAAACAAGGTGCGATGCGTGGCGGGCAACTGTTGGAAAAGTCCCAAAAATACTCCCTCGGGTCTTCTTTCTTTAGTCCCAAATGCCCACTTTTAGTCCCGAAAAGTCCCTCCTGTTTGGTTTAGATGTGACCGACACGGAGTTTTTTAGTCCCTACACCAAAATGTCCTGTAAACAAACACCCTCTAATAATGCCACTGAAAATTGATGTAATGCCACGCTTAAAAGAAATTACATGTTTAACGAATTTTATTGTTAATATAATCTCTATGTTAATATTAATCAATGCCACCGCTTGAGAAATGCTACCGTCTTGCTTTCTTTCCCATTTAGATAAGGTAGATGCTTCTTTTGTTGGCTTCGTGTCATCCACCGTTATTGACCACTAATTGTTTCCTTTGCACCTCTGTGTAAACAGGGTTATCTATTTTCAATTGTTGCCATTGTGACCTTTTGTTGCACTACACAAAACACTTTTGTTTTAAGAGTGTTTTGTGCAGTTCAACCAAAATGTCACAATCGACAACGTTGTTTGATTGCTTGATCTTAGTGGAACTGCACAAGAGGAGATCTTACTTCCTATCCGCTAAGGCTTAATTTGGTTCAGATCTTCTTCTTGTGAGTTGTTTGAATTCCGCATCATGAGAGGTCAAGATTAGCCTTCTTTCACATGATTCTGCAGTGTGCTTTCATATGTTGTGCTACTTGTATGATAATGTTGCTTGATTTTAGTGAACTGCACAAATGGAGACAAGACTTCCAATCAGATGTGCAATCGTAATATCCCATTGAGGTAAGATAAGGATATTTCACAACTGCCGGCCTGTATTTTGCCACTTTCATCGAAAATTAAGTTTAGTACTATACTTTTGCTTCCTAATTGACATGCCAAATCTTACATTGAAGGCGAAGCTTGTCTCATTATTGAACCAAGTGATGAAGGGAAGAACAAGCGGAAGAAAAAAATCAACTCCCCGTGCTGTAATGAAGCATCGAACTGTGATGACACAAGTAATGATATAGTTTTGCATCTTAATTTATTGCTATGGCTGAACGAGCAATTGTTTTGCCACTGATTTGATGCCATACGTAATTATCTCTACTTGTGCAAACAGGGATCTTCTTTGAAGATACCATATATTTTAGTGGAACTGCACAAGAAGATGTTGGAAACATTAAACTAATCGAGGAGTATATAGTAAGCATGGCCACCCCCGTAGATAGCAACAGATGGTTCCGGAGAAGTGCTTCATCTGTATGCTCTACACAATCAGCCTCCTGACAAATGTTGGTACTCACCCACTGATTTCATCCATATGATTGAGCTTTGTCATCTCTATTGGTGTTGTGCTACCGCTTAGATACCGTCATGAAAAAGTGGTATTGTCCTTGAGAAGTGCTTCATCTGTGCTGTTTTAAATATTTCCTTTCCTTTTTTTGAGCAAACAGGATCATCTTCCTCCTAAAAAGAATATGGAGTACATGAAGTGACTAGTTCCGATTATGCCAGGATGAAGAAGCCATGTCTATCTTCTCATCGAAGGAGCAGTTGAAGGATGGTTACATTACTCCCCACAAGACCAAACTAACTTCAGCTCGTAGGACCGACAAATCTCCATTTTTTTGCTGTGATGCTGAGTACAATGTTGTTCTAGGATTCTTTCCGGTGAGTTCCATTTTTCTAAAAGTGTGCTCTACATGGACCATGTATGTGCATGTTGAAACTGCTAATTCATAGTACAGTTTGCTTTATACTAATCACTTTTTGTATTTGTGCAAACAGGGGTGCTCAGCTTGATTTCAACGGGAACTACACAAATTGTTCATGAATACATCGAATCATTCATTTTCACCACAAGAAAGGAGGTGCCCATAAGTTCAAGGCGTTGCAACATATAAGGGCGAAATCATACAAGCTACGCGTGAATTTGGTTGCTTTTGGTGGAACTGCACAAAAAGAACAGCTGGTTTATTTAGCACGAGGTGCCATGTCAATGTCCGAACTGATGGCAAACCCTGCCCACTCCACAATCGTAGGCATTTGATATTTTGGAATGGGACAACCTTGTCAAATTTTGCTCATTGATTTTAGCAAGATATGTGTTTGATATTTTCGAATGGGACGCCCTTTGCTGTCAGCATCGGTGATTAATTTTTTCTTTATTCTTTAGTTGTGAAGTAAATATTGCCAGTGACATGTGAGTCGCCGAGATGCATAATCATCGATTGTTTTGAATGTTCTCTATGAATTGCCGTGCCTGTGTGTTTGATTGCAATGTACGTAAACGCTAAAAAGCTGCTCAAACTCTTTGTCTTTCTCTTCCTTTTACTTCGCACATTGTGAAAGTGCATACTTTTTGTATAAGATTGGTCAAAGTAGAGATACTTTGACCGCAGACAAAACTTGTATGCGTACTAGAAAGGACCGGAGGGAGTACATGTGAAACTGCTGCAAACATGGTGATCACCCCAGGAATAATGCTAGTACGTATTGTTTTGCATTTTCATCCAATGCCGTTGATACAGGAATTTGAACTAACCAAATAAATTCATTCATACATGGTCGATTTCATATAAACATGCCGGATTTCATTACATTTCATACATTCTTCAACTAAAAGGTGTTTAGGTCGCATGCATCTCCTGATGCGAGGCCGGGGTCATCCTCCTTTTCAAAAAAAACTAAAAGGTGCGCTGGAGGTATACTTAATTAACCGGTTACCCACTGTGTCCCGCCGAGCCGAAGCTTGATGACTTACTTAATCGCAGTGCAGATCAGAATCGACATGTGCCCTGTTGGGCCCACGTGTCGATCAGCCAACCGCAACAGCAGCTAAGTAGAAGCAGCGTTTTCTCTAGCGCAGCTCTCCGACTCCACGCCACCGCCAAGAAGCTAACCGCCGTCAATGGTCAACCCACCTAGCTTGGCTTCAACCGGAGGGTAGCAGCGTGGCCTTACTTGGACTCGAGCGGCATCAACCTACCGTGTTCTACTCTTCCTCGCTTATGTGGCGCGCCTCGCTGGCAGCGGGCGGGCCTCGCGGAGCCGGGCGATGTCCTCTCGTCTCGTTGTCGGGCGGGCGGCGCCAGCGGATCGGTGGAAATCCTCCCCACGTTGATGGCGGGGTGGGGCCTCGGCTGAGCCGGCGATGTCCTCTCGCCTCGTTGTTGGCGGGCGGGCCTCGGTGGAGCCGGGCGTGTCCTTCGCCTCGTTGTTGGCGCCAAGGGGCCTTGGCGGCAGGGCATCGCCGACGCCAATGAGCGGGACTCGCGGAGCCGGCATTGTCCTCTGCCTCGCCCTCGGTCTCGCCAAACAGCGACGCCCGCTTCATCGCCTCTTTGCTAGCTTCTTTAGGCGGCCGCAGCCTCCGCCACCAAGATGCTGTACCGCTTAGCGCTGGGCGCCCCTTGCGGGCGGAGTGGTACGAGTCGAGCAGCGCTCTGCTCCGCCCGCTCCGCGGCAATCTGATCCTCCGCCGCAGTGCTCCGGAGGAGATGGTGGTTGTAGGCGGCGCCGCCCGCGCCTCCGAATCGCTCCTCCCGCATCGCCTCACCCTATCCATATATTGGGCATGGGCTCGCTGATGGTCATGGTGCAATGCACCGCGAGGATGGCGCGAGGAGGGGTTGGCGCCGATCATCGACTATCATGTTCTCCATTAGACGCCGTTGCCCGGCTGCCCGCCGCCAGCTGGTCGGCAGCAATGGCTGCCATCTCGCTTGTGGTCCATCGTCCGCCTGTCTCAAGAGCGCTGGAGCGCGAGGAAGCCATGGTGGGCAATAGTGGTGTGGACAGGAGAAAGGAACGGATGCGGATGATCGCGGCTATGGCCGACGCAACAGTTTATATAGCAATGGTGGGCGGGCGGAGGGACGGACGTGTGGCGCCGAGTAGCCGCCGGCAACCGCGTATCATTAATGTGTGCGGAGATGGATTGACGGACGACACTTGTGTCGCTTGAAGGCGAGCAATCGCCTGCACCGGGAAGCGGGTTGGTCGGCGCTGACTGTTTCGGGCGGAAAGCACGCGCGGGCGAGGAGATGACTTTACTTTGATAGGATGACAATGGGGACCCACCAGGTCCATAGCCTCACGTACGCAAGTGCCTCCTTATTATCAACCAGGTCCATAGTTAATATAAATTTATAACTATAATTTATTTTGCTTCCTCCTGGTTCCCTGACATCACGGTCCCACACCATTATCAACCTATGTACTCAAGTCAATAAACAAGAGAATTGCACAGGAAGTGGCCGACAGCTAGGACCAAGCAGCTTGAGCAGTATTTGTGTTTTTGAGGTGAGCACTGCAGATTTTTTCGATGTTTACCCCAGATATTAATTTTTCTCCTCCGAACAACAACGAAAAACATCGCTGCAGGTATTAACTTGGCGGGTGTGGCCTGCCTAGCCCAAACTAGATATCCAGCCCAGATATTAATTTTTTTTCAAGCTAAAATGGCTAGCCCAAATATACTTTTTTTTAGGAATACCTGTGCAAGGTCAAGTTGTTATTCACCGCTCACTGGCTGCAAATCTTTCCTAGGAGGGATGCATTAGGCTTGACAAGAAAATGGGCTTTAAGAAATAATAAATGGGATGTAATTATAAAACTGGTAGTAACTATTAAAAATGCACCAAACAGTGATTACTTTATAAAATATTATTTTTGAATATTGAAAATTTTAATTTCATTAATTGTTGCGAGCGTAATGTTTCGTTGGATTTTTATGTAATATAAATTTATATTGAAATTGTATTTAATCTGACTAGCAATTTCGGGATAAAAATATTCGGATCCCATCAAAATGTGGGAAATTTTATTGAATTCTGTTTTGAACGGTTGGTTGAAATGGGATGTAGTTTTAACAAATTGTAAATGGGCTGTAGTAAATTACATTAGAATTAAAAAATGGGCTACACATTCTTACAAATCTCAAATGGGCTATAAGTTCTCTACCACACACTTCTGGCCTTACTAAGTTGACGCGTCCCCTAAAAAACAGAGTTGACGCGTATGCAAGGCTTTGTCAACTTATAGTCAACACACGGTTCTAGCAGCAGTGGTCGTTGGATGTCCATCCAACGGATGCCGTGCTTCTTCTTCAATCTCGGATATTCTAGCTTCACCCACCCAAAAAATGATTCGTCCCCCTGACATATGGGGCGCACCGTTTCGGAAGCTGACCTGTGGGCCTACTAAGTTGACGTACCAAGGGCTTTGTCAACTTAGTCAATAATAAACGATTCCAGCTGCAGTGACCGTACGATGTCCATCCAACGGCCGTCGTGCTTCTTCAACCTCTGGTCTTCTTGCTCCAGCCGCCCAAAGCAGCGCCGGTCGTGCCACTTGCTCCTTCCTCCCGTGGTCGGCCAGGCTGCCATGGAGGCCTCACCGCACTCTACTACTCCCACCGCTGGCCGTGCCATCCCTCCACTCACCCACACCCCTCGTTATTCTCAAGGCGACGCAGCAAGCAGCCAACCAAAGAACCCTCGTATTCTCTCCGCATGTGCATCCACTTCCGTCTTCCCGGCTCCGTTGTCCCTTCCTAGGCTCGCCGTCGCCCACCGCCGTGGTGCTCTCGGCGCGCGTGGTCAATGTGGTCAAGGAACGACTTCCATCGGACGTGGAATGTACGTGGAGAGGCCGACACCGGGTCCATGGCAGCCGCAAGGAAGTGCCTCCTTATTACGCCGCAAAATAATTATTCCTCCACCGACAATGGGACCCACCGGACGGGCCACCGATTTCACGAAAAAATGATTCACCGACCGCCGGGACCCACGAGCTACATCTTCGCATGCAAGGAAGTGCGTCCGGAAAAAAATTATTCGCTTCGATCGCCGGGACCCACTAGCTACATCTTCGCACGCAAGGAAGTGCGTCCAAAAAAAAGCGATTCGCCCCGATCGCCGGGACCCACCAGCTACACCTTCGCACGCAAGGAAGTGGGTCCGCAAAACAAAACGATTCGCCCCGACTGTTGGGACCCAGCAGCTACACCTTCGCACGCAAGGAAGTGCGTCGGCAAAAACGATTCGTCTCTCGATCGCCGGGACCCAAAGAAGTTACACCTTCGCACGCAAGGAAGTGCGTCCGCAAAAAAACGATTCGCCCCGACCGCCGGGACCCACCAGCTACATCTTCGCAGTAAGGAAGTGCCCGATACCGGGCCCACCTGGTCGAAGCGTGCGTAGCGTTGTCATCCTGGTCGCGAACGTGTATGTACATACTGGTCGATGTAGAGGCGCGCACGTAGCATGTACACGTACGTACAGCGGCCAGGAAGCAAGAAAGAAAATACGGCCACGTATGTGTACATACGGGCATGGTCTCGAACGCCTAGTCGCGCATACGTACGACGATGGCTCGTGTTCATGGGGAGGCAACGGAATGCGTCGTGTTCATCGGGAGGCAACGAAACGCGTGGGAGCCAACCGACTTGGAAGGAACAGGCGATGGAAACGAGGCCTGGCGTAGCGCACAACGGAGGAAACGGACCTCCTACGGTCGAAACGGGGTCCCGTTGATCGGGAGGGTGTGGCGCATCAAGAACGGAGGAAACGGACCTCCTACGGTCGAAACGGGGTCCTGTTGATCGGGAGGGTGTGGCGCATCCGCAAAACGGAGGAAACGGACCTCCTACGGTCAAACGGGGTCCCGTTCATCGGGAGGGTGTGGCGCATCGCAAAACGGACTCCACGGATACCGCTCATCTCCACCATCGACCTCCTCCAGCCTCCACTTGCTACCGCCGACCTCCTCCAGCCTCCACGGGCTACCGTCGACCTCCTCCACCCTCCACGGCTCCTCGTTCTTCTAGCCTCCACCGCTACTCCACGGCCACTGCTCAACCACCCTCCACAGCACCCTCCACGCCTCACTGCTCATCCAGCCTCCACACCACGGGTCCTGCTCAACCACCCTCGACGACCACCCTCCACCGCTCATCGCTGATACAGCCCTCCACACCACGGGTCCCGTTCATCCAGAGGCAACGCCACCGCCACTCGCTCATACAACCCCCCCCCCCGCAACGCCACTGCTCATCCAATCGATCGGCTTCGCTTAGCAGCAGAGTGAAGGAATCGCCCATCGGGTTCAGTTAACAGCCATCGATCGATCGCTGGGTTCGTGAACACGAGCTCGCAGCGGCAATCGCCGGGTTCGCTAGAGCCCAACGCCGCCGGGTTCGCGAGCCAACACCTCGCACACACGCAGCACGACGTATGAGAGAAACGCGCATCGCCGCCCCCGACCTCCCACCATAACCGCAACTCCCCAAATTTTCCTACTCTCGCTTCTACCACGGGTTTTTCCGACATGGACGGCCCAAAGAATATCATGCAATCTGCGCCTCCGCCCGCCCAGACTAAAAGCCCATTTTCTCATCATGATTTTTGTCATAGAAGTAGGAGCCCACCATATCTATGGTGATACCGGTTCTGTCACAATTATCGTCATAGAATTGTCATATGTATGACAGAAAAAATTGCTCGCCCAAAATGTCACGGATGTGTCTTTTTTGTAGTGCTAAACCCCAAGAGCTAGCCTATGATGGTATGATTGTAATTGTGATCGGCCTTCTAGGATTCAACCTCTCCGGTTTATATAGGCACCGGAGAGGGCTAGGGTTTACATGGAGTCGGTTACAAGGAAGGAAATATAATATCCGGATCGCCAAGCTTTCCTTCCACGCCAAGGAAAGTCCCATCCGCATACGGCCCAAGTCTTGAGTCTTGTATCTTCACGCTTCAATAGTCCTGGACGTTGTACACATCCGCTGTCCGGATACCCCTAATCCAGACTCCTCAAGAGCTCCCTCAACCAGGCTTCAATGACGATGAGTCCGATGCGCAGTATTGTCTTCGGCATTGCAGGGCGGGTTCCTCCTCCGAATACTCCAAGGTAATTATCAAACACTTGAACCGTGTCCGGATCCACAAGATGATCTTCGCATGCCACCGTAGAGAGAATGATGTTCCACAAATGCAATTTGTTGGCAACTTTTTAGGCAACGCGACGTGTCAATACGGTCGGGTCATTATTCGAACCGTTTCCCCACAACCAGCTACAGTGCATATTATGAGGCGGTTTCCTTGACACGTCATGTCGAAGCAGAGATCGTGTCCCCTTATCACGGGATTCTCATCAATACGGGTATGGGTAACCCAACCGCACCGCTAATTGCGGCGAGCGGGAGGCAAACGGGCTCAACCAGGAAAGTGGGGAGGCACAAAAACCACTTATCGCCCCTACAAAGAGACAAGGCCTCTTTCTCTTTACCCACGCCTTTCTCCTTCCGTTCGCTCATTCCCCTCTTTTCGAGCCCTAACGCCCAAGCATTCTTCCTTTCTACCAAAGAGAGGCTTTCCAGAGATGTCCGGATCTGGAGCAGGAGGCAGATGGATGGCCTCTACTGTCCGGGAGAAGGATATCAAGAAGCTCCGGATGCCGTATCCGCCCAAGATCAGCCACCAGATCCCCGGGCGGGACAGGTCGTCCCCCACTCCGAACCTCACGAGAGCCGTGTTCCTTACCCATTTTGTCCGCGGGCTTGGGTTTCGCACCCATTTGTTGGCGGAGTCATGTATTACTACGGATTGATTTTCATGATCTTTCCCCAACTCCTTCCTCAATATCTCGCCGCTCATCGTCGTAAAGCGAGGCTTTTCTTTGGATCTCACCTCACTTCGGCCTGTGGCTAAGGATTTTTAATGTGAAGCCCAAGGTGGTGAGTGGCGAACACGCCGAATGCGGCGGCGCCGTGATAAGCAAGATGCCCAAGGCCCTTTGGACGAAGGGCGCTTTCAACGACTCCGTTAAGGAGTGGCAGCAGCAGTGGTTCTATATCACCGAACCACGCGGCAAAAAGTGGGCGGCGGCTCTAGAGTTCAGATCCAGAGCTCCATCATGCTCACGCCTGGCCCGAGAAGGGCTCAACTGGTGCTCGTCCGATGAGCTGTTACCGCCCGCACGCGCCTTCGTGGTGTGGTCGATAGGGACGCCAAACTTGTGGATGTAGTCCAGTGATGCTAGTTCGCCTGTTCTCCCTCGTCCGCCAAGCTTGTACTCTGGGGAGTTCGACCCAGCCGAAAGCACCAAACCCTTCGGAGCTTTTATGATTCCTCCCACAAGGATATCTGGAAGGTGCTCTTTAAGTCCGGCAAATCATGGCCGGGCCCCACCGAGGACCGTGGGCATCAGTTATCCCATTCTCCAAGCTCGGTAAGTCACAGCCAAGCTCTGTCTATTCATGCTTCAGCTGGCATGTCATGAGGAAGACATCCTAATCGTGTTTCATCGTGACCTCAGGGATGGATAAAGAAAGTGGAGCGGATACATTGTCCGGCCCCGTTGCCGGAGGAACCGGCCGGACCTCTTCTGACGAAGGTGCTGGTCCCCGCGCCTTACGAGGCGCCAAAGAAGGAGGCCTCCAAGAAGGTCAAGAAGACCCAGAGTGGCCTCCGTCACCGCGAGTCTTCGGACGCAAATTCCAAAGACTCAAGCGACGCTCCTTCTTCGGAAGACGAAGAGGAAGAAGCAGAGGAGGACAAGCCTTACTCTGAAGGCGAGAAGAAGCGTGTAGCTTCCTCTTCCCTGGAGGCGGAATCGCCCAAGAGGAGAAAAGTTTCCCTCCCAGGGGCATCCACCACGGTCGCCTATAGCAGCCCGGAATGGTATCCCAGGGCCCAGCCCCTGGAGAAGTCGTAAGTACACAAAATCCAAACATGCATACGTGTCCGGGATTATTTTGGGGTATAGTAGTTTTAACTGTTGCTATGTTTTGCACAGTCCGGCAAGGTCTCGCGCCGGACAGTCCTCATCCAAGGATTCGCTGAGTTCGGACGCCCTTGTGAGCGAGACGCCTCCAGAGGCCCCTTCCCCAAAGTCCTGGCGCGACACCGAGGTGTCGTCTCAATGGGTCTCGGACCAGGGGACATATCATCGAGCCGACACACGGAGCGATTGCCCGGAGTGTGCCGCCGGCGAGGCGATCTTGGTTCGCCCTCCACGGACAAGGTCCGTGAGACCTCTAAGGCTCCCAAATCAAGGCAAGCAGCCACCTTCAACGGTGGGAGGCCAGCCTACTCCGCCGCAACCTCTGTTCAAGCCGGAGTTGCTGCGGTTCATCGAAGCGTTAAAGAACGCGTCTATCATCGATGAACATCGGACCCTTATGGGTGCGGTGGTTGAAAAGATTCGGTCCGCCGAGAGCGGGCTGAACGAGTCCTGCCTTGGCCTTATAAAGTCCTTTGAGGTATGTTTCCTAAGAAACCTTTGAGGAATCGTCAAAATATGAGTAGTAGCCCCTGATACACTGTCCGGCGAAGGAGAGGGAGCCGGGCAGGGGATCAAATCCTCTTTTGTCGTGGGAACTTACGTGAATGACGTGTACCTCTTTGTTTGAACGCAGGCATCTACGGAGAAGACGGCCGCTCATAATGCGGAAGTGTCTGAACTGAAGCGGAGCTTGGAATGGGCCGAGGAAGAACTTGGCCGCGTGAGGAAGCAATTAGAAGATAAACAACGTATGTTGAAACATTGTCTTGCATTAGGCACAAATAAGTAATTGTGCTTATTGAAAAGTATTTGTGCCCTAGGAGCGAAAAGCCAATATGAGGCACTGAAAAAGGCTGTGGATGATGCCAACGAGAAGGCTGCCGCCGAACACGCACTTCGTGAAAAACACGAGGCCAGGGTTGTCACAGCTGAGCAGGAGCTTCATGAGGCTGTGAAGAAAAGCGAGGGCTTGGAGCAGAGTCTAATAGGGAAAGAATCTGAAGTCGCCCAAGCGCTCCAAGTCATGGAAGATGCTCGGAAGAAGCCCGAGGTGCTGTACGACATTCAGAGGCCTGGAAAGTTGCGGCTGGTAAGGCCTTCAGATTCTTAGCCATTTGTTCATGATAATGGGAAGAATTCTAAGCGGCAAGCTGAATTCTTATTTTTCCAGGGGCGTTTGCGGATCTTCCTCGCAGCATATCAGATGCCGCCCAATTCTACCAAACTAAGGAAAAGAAGTCTGTGGAGAGGGATTTCTGGTCGCAGTATTAGGCACCGAACTATCCGGTGCCCTTTATCGATCAACTGAAGCAGCTGGTCGAACTGCACCAGGCGGCCGAACTAGCCATGAAGGACTTGAGTGTCCGGTTGTGGCCGGTGGAGCCAATTCCGACCAGTTACTTCGGGCTCGTGAAGCGGATTGTGGGCGCTTGTCCTCGGCTTGATGCTATTAAGCGATCGGTTTGCATAGAGGGTGCACGTATGGCATTCGCCCGTGCAAAAGTGCATTGGGGGAGGCTTGACGCGAGAAGCTGATGACCGAGGGCCGCCAGAGGTAAGGAGCATCGCAAGCCCGAACTGCACTATGAAAGTGTATCGAAGGAAGTTACTTTGCGGCGGATAAATGTATCAAAGACATTATATTTCCCTGAGGGCATTCGTGCCACTTTTTGTAATATGGGATTATGGCGTTTATATATTGCCTGTTTTGTTTGAACGTATGTTCCTCCTGTGCGGCTGTTTATTGTATGTAAATCCTGAGAGTTGGCCAGACGTCGGCTTCTGCCCCCGCGTAAAAAGAATACGGGGGTGTTCGGGATATATCCGGACGCTCTTTATCCCATAGTTGGGTCCTTTTGCGGAGGCATTTCTCACCACGAACCAGGCAATCAGACTATAAGGCTTTATTACTCTCACTTAGCCATAGGAATTCGAGTATGGTCGGCGCAGCCCCTAGTGTTTGGAAGGCCGAACTAGGGGCTCGATTGGCCGATCGAAGATCGATCTGTCGACTCTGCATTTATAATGGCGTTATGCGGAATAAATCTTTAGGATTTTACAACCTCTCGAATAGCTGACCAGCTCTCGCTGTATCATGACAATGGTTTTCGCTTTCTATCGAGGTGCTCGTCCGGCAGATCCGGGATACAATCGCAATAGTTCTCCCTGCGCTACCTGAGACGATATAACGGAACGTAAGGTACTAAAACAAGGGAGCCAGGCAAACCCAACCAATGACCCAAGACATGATTCGGAGCTGATGCATATAGTGCTATAAGTTCGGGGTGCCGGACGACCGAGAAGGTGGTCGGACTTTATTGTCGTATTATGAAGACCCTGGCATAATCGGGCATAACACGAGGTGTCGATGAAAAGCGACGACCGGTAAGTGTTATTTAAGTCTACGCATTGTAGTAAAATGATATGTCTATGCATACGAGTACGATGTATGATTATGAAAAGAGGTGTTTTTTGGCGGAACCTGTGATGGCCGGACTGGAGGGAGTTGTTAGTGGATCAAGAGTGAATCTGGGATGCCTTCATTCAGGGGGTAGGGCTCCTTGTGTGTCCTGGCCGATTCCACGTCACCAATCCTGTTCTGCGTCAAAGTTAGTTTGTAAGGAAAATACTCGGAGGTAGCCGACTGTCCTCTTGTGGTTGGTCCGAGGGCTCCTGATCGGACCCCGGTAAACCCAGCCGTTATTCCGTTGGGTAGCGCGGACTCCTCAATTGGTGTCCGGATAGCTGGCTGTCATATCAAAATTTTGATAGGCATGCGTGACTCGCTACCCAGCAGTCAGATGATTTCATACTGGGCGGGTTCGCCGCAGATTGTATCACATGGTGTTGGCCTGAGTGATTGACCACGTGGAATCTAGTCAACATGGTTCGTTCTGTTAGCATACGGTAAATTACCGCATGGTGGGAAGGTGCCGAAGATTTATTCTTTGGCTAAGTATTTTTGGTGATCCAAGACAACCGCTTAGAATGATGGGCCGAAAAACTTTGTCACGCCTTAATATGCGACCCTATCCAAAAGGAACTCAAGGTCCCACCAAGGATAGACCCGATATTGAAACGCTTTTGCAAGGTGGATATCATTACATCAACATTACATAATAGATGGGAATACATACATAAGGCACAAATGCCACAAGAATACATCAACATCGATATACAAGAGATCAACATCCGACTACGGATGAAACATAAACAAAACTCAAACGACATCCACCTGCTAGCCCAAAGGCCGACCGAACCTATCCCCGATCAAGAAGAAGAAGAAGAAGAACTCCAATACAAGCAAACATCGCCTCACGCCATGATCATCGCAAACATGTACCGCAATCGGTGGTGTAGTAATCAGGAGCCACGAGGACTCAAAGCAATCCCATTACCATGGGTATCCAGACTAGCAAAGCTCAAAGGAAAGGAAGGGTAAAGTGGTGAGGTTGCAGCAGCGCTAAGCATATATGGTGGCTAACATACGCAAATGAGAGCGAGAAGAGAAACAAAGGAACGGTCGTCAACTAGTAATGATCAAGAAGTGATCCTGAACTCCTACTTACGCCAAACATAACCCGAAACCGTGTTCTCCTCTCGATCAACCCCAAAAGAGACACTCACGGTTACGCATTACACGGTTGGTGTATTTTAATTGAGATCAACTTCGGTTTTCTACAACCGACATTAACAAATTCCCATCTGCCACATAACCGCGGGCACGGCTTTCGAAAGTTCAAACCCTGCAGGGGTGTCCCAACTTAGCCCACGATAAGCTCTCGCGATCAACGAAGGATATTCCTTCTCCCCGGGAAGACCCGATCAGTCTCGGAATCCCGGCTACAAGACATTTCCCAGTAATAAAACAAGACCAGCAAAGCCGCCCGATGCGCCGACAATCCCGATAGGAGCGCATATATCTCGCTCAGGGCAACACCGGATGAGACATCCTACGAGTAAACCAAACCTCGAAGTTTCCACGAGGGGCCCCGAGTCTACTCGGTTCGGGCCAAGACTTAGAGAAGCACCGTCCGGAGGGGGGCTAATAAAGATGACCCTCGAGAGCGACTCCCAAGGGAAAAAGTAGGTGGTGGTGAGGTAAATGGTAAAACCAATGTTGGGCCTTCTGAAAAGTCTTATTCAAAGCGAACTGTCAAGGGGTCCCATAAATCACCCGACCGCGTTAGGGACGCAAAATCCGGGAACATAATACCGATATGACGGAAACTAGGGCGGCAAGAGTGGAACAAAACACTGGCATAAGGCCGAGCCTTCCACCCTTTACCAAGTATATAGATGCATTAATTAAATAAGATATATTGTGATATCCCAACAAGTAAACATGTTCCAACAAGGAACAACATCTCCATGTTCCAACAAGGAACAAACTTCATCTTCACCTGCAACTAACAACGCTATAAGAGGGGCTGAGCAAAGCGGTAAAATAGCCAAACAACGGTTTGCTAGGAAGGGTACAATAGGTTAGAGGCTGACATGGCAATTTGGGATGGCTTGATAAATAGGTAATAGGTAGCGCAGCATAGCGATAGAACGAAGTAACTAGCATAGCAATGATAGTAGTGAGATCCAGGGTAGCGGTCATCTTGCCTGAAATCCCGCTAGGAAGAAGAACGAGTCCATGAAGAAGATGAACGAGTCCATGAAGAAGACGAACGGAAGAAGCCGAACCAAGCGTAGACGAACGAATCCTCACGATCGCAACGAAACAGGAACTAACAAGAAGAAGCACACAACATAGGTAAACACACCACACATGAACAAAACATGATGCACAACAAACATGAAGCATGACAAAGCTAGATGAGGCTACTCATGGCAAGAGATGATGCAAACAAGAACAACACATCAAAGCAAGTTTAAATGAGGCCTAAACAACATATAACAATTCCGGTAAGTCCTCATATGCAAATTTCGAAATTGGTCCAGATCTGAATAAGCATTATGTTCAAGTTGTTAAACAGCAATTTAATATGCACCACGATGATCTACACGAAATTCTAGTCAAGTTACATATAAAGTTCATTAGATTCGGAGCTACGGCCTAGAAGATGTGAGCAAAACAAGATAAGCATGGCATTGATGCAAAATGCACAAACATCAAGCAAAACACCTCAAAACAAGGATGCAACATGATAATATGAAACTACATGCAAAATCAAGCAAGTTTCATATAGAGCACACTCAAAACGGAGCAACGGATCAACACATACACCCTATACAAGTCTAAAGGACAAGCTGTCCAAAACAGCAACTAGGCATATTGCAAGCATCAAAACAACAAGCTACAGCACCACAACATGAAAACAAAAGGCATGGACATGATGTACAGGTAAAGCATTACAAAACATGAACACTGAGCTATCTCCAGAAATGACTAGAACATGCTCAAAATGACATGGCAAGATTGCAAGTAATAACAGTTTCAGGCATTGGCGTAAATAACATCAAAGTTGCAATGTTTAGAGCTATGAAACAACATGTTGCAGGAACTTATCATGGCAAACAAAGGCATGGCATGAATCTACTAATTGCATAGAACAAAAGTCCTTTAGTGACCATAAGCCAAAAAGGATTAGAAAATATAGTAACACCCATGTCAATATTGAAAGTTTCATTAATGATTCAGCAACATGGCATGTCAAAACTGATAACAAGTAAGCATGTTTACAAGCTCAATGCACTCACTACAGATCCTTATATGAAAAACTAAGCATACATACATCAAGAAGACATGGCATAGAAGACATACATGGCAAGAACAAGAACATAGCATATACGGACCTACCACAACAAGCTTGGCAAAATTGAATAACATGTAAACAATCTGCCAGGAAACATTTGATAGCAAAAGTAGAGCTCGATTGACTCAAGCTATGGCACTCCATAATTGCAAAGAAGGGCATGGATGGATAGAGCAAGACATGTTTAACAAAACATCCTTACTGAAGTATCTCAAAATATGCATGGATCTCTTGGTAGCATCAAGTTAACATGGCATCAAAATATCAGCAAAACAGGGCTGAAAACAGCAACAACAAGACACCTAGTTTGCATGCTTGTGCTAGTCACCACATTGATCACAAAAAATACATAGCAAGCACCACTGGAAAGAAGACATGGCATATTGCAAAACACATGTAGGGCTCAAGACCATAGGATGCACACATCAATCATGGCAAAAATGACAAAAGTGCAAGTTCTGATAAAAATCAGAAACTAACATCACATAGCACTCTTCTAACAGCATTTCGGGCATCAAGATGAGCACAACTGAAAATGATGCAGTGAGATGAAATGATCTACTCTTCGAGACGAACATTTTGACATATTACATGTATGAAACGGAGCAATGATGACAGAGATATGATGCAATGAAAATGGCACAAAATATCGAGAACTGGGACTTACAGATTTTCGGGGTCAACCTCGTTTGCACGGACTTCGATGCAGGAACCGGACTCGCCGAATTTCGCCGGAGACGGAGAGGAAGGGCCCGGAGGCGGATCAGGGCTCCTCCGCCGGATCTCGCGGATCCGGCCGGAGAGGCACGGGCGGCCGGCGCAAGACGGATGGCTGGGCGGCTGCGCTGCACGGGAAGGAGCTCGCCGAGCTCCGCGCGAACGGCGGCTGGCGGCGGGCGGAGGAGCTGTGGCGCGGGCGGCGCTGGGGTGGCGGAGAGGAGGAGCTGGGGTTTCGGGCGCGGGGCTCCATGCCGATTACGGCGGCTGCCGCCGCGACGAGACGGCGGCGGGCGGAGGCGGCGAGCGAGGCGGCGGGCGGCGCTGCCGGGCGGCGGGGTCGGAGGCGACGGCTCAAGGGAGGCGCGCGTGCCAGCTGCGGCGGCGGACGGGCCGGGCGGGCCCGATCCGGCTCGCCGCCATGCGCGGCGGGGCGGCGCAGAGGCCACGTGGCGACCCCGGTTGGGCCGCGGCGGCGGCGGAGATGCGTCCGCCGGGACGGACATGTCCGCGCGGGCGAGGGACGATTTAGGGTTTCGGGAGAGATTTGGACTGCGATTTTGGAGGGGAAGGTGTATTTATAGGTAGAGGGAGCTAGGAGAGTCCAAATGAGGTGCGGTTTTCGGCCACGCGATCGTGATCGAACGACCGAGAGCATGGAGGGGACTTAGGTGGGTTTTGGGCCACTTAGAAAGGGGAGTTGGGCTGCAACTCAAAGAGGGCTTTATGTTACCCTGCTAACTGCTGAGTACCAAACGACCTCCAAATGATCCGAAACTTGACAGCGGTTCACGGTGCTATACCAAGGCAATTGACAAACCTCGGTCCATTCCGAGAAAGTTTAATACCCGCATACGAAAAGAGGTAAAAGGGGGCGCCGGGAGACATAGGAGTGCCGGATTGCAAAACGGACCACGGGGAAAATGCTCGGATGCATGAGACGAACACATATGCAAAATGAAATGCACATGATGACATGGCAAAGTGCAACACGCAAGCAGATGACATGGCAAAGACGGCGAATAATTGGCAGACACCTGGCGCATCGAATCCGGGGCGTTACAAACTTGGCCTTTGCCCCTAGCATCTTTTAGGAGATGTTATTTGTGGTTTCACACCTGCGGGGGTTTTATGTGTTATAGGGCCCCCGGTTTGCTATGTCCGGAGGTAATGCATTTGAGTTGCTGTGGTTAATGCGGTCGGGGGCGATCGGCCGTACTTTCATGCTATTGGGGGGCTCGTGACCAGATGCCTCCCTTCATTGTTTCCGGCACGTGACCAGCTGCTTTGTTTTGAGGATCCGGCATTCTCTATTGGTATGCTTTGCCGTCCTTCGAGGGGTACCATGGATTTCACATGGTTGATCGAGTGTGTGGCTCGGGCCGGATAGGTCTGAGCTGTTCTTTGTCTGCTGACCGGACTGGGAGTTGCTGGAATTAGCACCAGCCTTCCTGTTTTGACACTTATGACCAGTGCGCCAAGGCTTAAGGGTGCTTCTTATTTTGTCCTTCGTATTGTTTTGGACCGTGGTGGCGTGTTGACGTCGGGGCATGTGCCTTGAGTTCTCCTTCTTAGGGTGGGGTGGCCGGTTGTGCCCTGCGTGCCCTTTGTCGGGCGGTCAGTCCAGATCTTTCAAAGGGCTGTGACCTTGGTCCATCTGTCCACCAAATAATCTTGGTCAGCTTTAAGTTGTTGTTGCTTCCTTTGCGTGCTCTTTGCCGTGGCTATGAGCCGTCGCTCAAGCGAGCTTGTTCCACTGGATCTTCGTGCACGCCGAATCGTCATTGCCGAGGCTTGCCTCGTCCTCGGAGGGGGGCGTGTAGTTGTCCCTCTCCAAGTATCCCAAAGTGGCCAGTCCGGCCTTCTGAAAGGCACGCCGACTTGGGTTATATTCATCTTTGGTTCCATCCGGATTGTTTTTGACTTCTGGGCTGGTATTCCTGTGGTGGGGCTTGGAGTGGCGCCGACGACGCCCATGCTTTGCTTTTCTCCCTGGGGGATTATCCTCCCTGCCTCATCGCCATTGGTTTCCTTCGGAGTGTCCGCCATGTGTATATCATGGGGATAGGCGGCTATCCACCGCCCAGTGAGCGGTGGCTCCTGTGATTCTCCTGCATCGTCGTTCATACCATTGATGTCTTCGGATTCAAAGTCAATCACGTCGGTTAAATCATCGACCGTGGCAATGAAGTGGGTGGTGGGTGGGCAAAGAATTACTTCATCGCCTGCTTCCCACACGAGCCGGACATAGTTCGGCCAAGAGCCTCCTGACAAAGAGAGAGACTTTAATGAGTTCAGCATGTCACCGAAGGGCGAGTGCTGGAAGATATCCGCAGCGGTGAACTCCATTACCGGAGCCCAACCTGGCTCGATTGGATCGGGAGTGTGCGGACCAGAACCAACGTCCGGGTACAAATCCGGGGGTCCAGATTCACAGGCCACCACGGGGGTAAGGCCCGTGTTCGGCTCTACCGCCGATGACTGCGCGACCTGTAGGGCGGGGTCCATCCCCCCGTCCTTGGGCAGTGCAGCCTGCTCCGGATTTAAGTCCGAGGAAACTGCGGGGGTGACACCCCGAGCTTTGTTCGACAGCAGGTCTAAGCCGTGTTCGTCGTTACCGTCCAGTGCTCCTGGCATAGGCCCGAATCCGTCAAAGATCCAGTCTCCGCGGATGTCCGCCGTGCAGTTCAGGTTTCCGACCCTGATCTGGTAGCTAAGGGCATGACAATCGATCTGCTCCAGATGGCCAAGCGAATTGGCCCGCAGGGTGAAGCCGCCGGACACGAAGATCTATCCGGGGAGAAAAGTCTCGCCCGGGACCGTGTTGTTGATGGTGGTTGAAGGAACCATCGAGCCTGACAGCGACGACACAGAGGAACTCTCAATGAAAGCACCAATGTCGGTGTCAAAACCGGCGGATCTCGGGTAGGGTGTCCCGATCTGTGCGTCAAGGCTGATGGTAACAGGAAGCAAGGGACACAGATGTTTACCCAGGTTCGGGCCCTCTCGATGGAGGTAAACCCTACTTCCTGCTTGATTAATATTGATGATATGGGTAGTACAAGAGTGGATCTACCACGAGATCGTAGAGGCTAAACCCTAAGAGCTAGCCTATGATGGTATGATTGTAATTGTGATCGACCTTCTAAGGACCAACCTCTCTGGTTTATATAGGCACCGAAGAGGGCTAGGGTTTACATGGAGTCGGTTACAAGGAAGGAAATATAATATCCGGATCGCCAAGCTTGCCTTCCACGCCAAGGAAAGTCCCATCCGGACACGGCCCGAAGTCTTGAGTCTTATATCTTCACGCTTCAATAGTCCGGACGTTGTACACAGTCCGGCTGTCCGGATACCCCCTAATCCAGGATTCCCTCAGGGAGTACTCACCATGTTGTCTCCTGATCAGTTGGATTGGGCCGAGGACCCCATGGTCAGATACTCATGGGCTATCCGGACAGTCAGCGCCTACAAGGAAGATTCCACAAGACTTGGCGATCAAGACAAGGACTCCTCCCCCACCGGCGTATTCGGCTAGGACTCTTGTTATCCTAGGCCTCTGGTGCATTAAATAAACCAAGGTCAAGCTAGTCGATAAACACAACAACAATCATACCATAGGCTAGCTTCTAGGGTTTAGCCTCTACGATCTCGTGGTAGATCAACTCTTGTAATACTCATATCATCAAGATCAATCAAGCAGGAAGTAGGGTATTACCTCCATAGAGAGGGCCCGAACCTGGGTAAACATCGTGTCCCCTGTCTCATGTTACCATCATCCTTAGACGCACAGTTCGGGACCCCCTACCCGAGATCCGCCGGTTTTGACACCGACAGTTGCCTCCTAACAAGCGCTATCGTTTAACGCCCTTAGCTAGGCATAAAGGCAAGGATAGATCTAGGTATTATCATCTTTGGTATGCAATCCGTAAGTGGCTCTCATAATAGATTCATAAGGTAATTTAATTTTCTTTCTAGGAAAGTGTTCCATGCCTTTCCTTAACAGAAATTGGAATCTAATATTTCCTTCTTTCATATCAATAATTGCACCAATCGTTCTAAGGGAAGTTCTACCAAGAATAATAGGACATGTAGGAATGCAATCTATGTCAAGAACAATGAAATCTACAGGCACATAATTCCTATTTGCAACAATAAGAACATCATTAATCCTTCCCATAGGTTTCTTAATGGTGGAATCCGCAAGATGCAAATTTAAAGAACAATCATCAAATTCACGGAAACCTAACACATCACACAAAGTTTTTGGAATCGTGGATTCACTAGCACCAAATCACATAAAGCATAGCATTCATGATCTTTAATGTTAATTTCAATAGTATGTTCCCACTCATCATAAAGTTCTCTAGGGATAGAAACTTCTAATTCAAGCTTTTCTTCATAAGATTGCATTAAAGCATCAACGATATGTTTGGTAAAAGCTTTATTTTGACTATAAGCATGAGGAGAATTTAACACGGATTGCAGCAAGGAAATACTATCTATTAAAGAACACTTATCATAATTAAATTCCTTGAAATCCAAAATAGTGGGTTCATTGCTATGTAAAGTTTTGACCTCTTCAATCCCACTTTTACCAATTTTTGCATTTAGATCTAAAAACTCTTAATCATTGGGACGCCTTTTAACTAAAGTTGACTCATATCCAGTCCCATCATTATCAAGATTCATATTGGAAAACAAAGATTTAATAGGAGACACATCAATCACGTTTAGATCTTAATCCTTATTATCATGAAAACTAGAAGAACACGCTTTCATAAAAGCAATCTTTTTTAGCACGCATCCTAGCGGTTCTTTCTTTGCACTCATCAATGGAAATTCTCATAGCTTTGAGAGAATCATTGATATCATGTTTGGGTGGAATAGATCTAAGTTTCAAAGAATCAACATCAAGAGAAATTCTATCCACGTTCCTAGCCAACTCATCAATCTTAGGCAATTTTTCTTCAAGCAAAGCATTAAAATTCTTTTGAGAAATCATAAATTCTTTAACACTAGTCTCAAAATCAGAGGGCATATTATTAAAATTTCCATAAGAGTTGTTGTAGGAATTACCATAATATTAGAGGAATTACTAGGATATGACCTAGGATTAAAGTTTCCTCTATACGCGCTGTTACCAAAATTGTTCCTACCAACAAAATTCACATCCATAGATTAATTATTATTCTCAATCAAAGTGGACAAAGGCATATCATTAGGATCAGAAGAAACACTCTTATTAGCAAACAACTTCATAAGTTCATCCATCTTTCCACTCAAAACATTAATCTCTTCTATCGCGTGAACCATTTTACTGGTAGATCTTTCGGTGTGCCATGGAGAATAATTAACCATAATATTATCTAGGAGTTTAGTAGCTTCTCCTAAAGTGATTTCCATAAAAGTGCCTCCCGCGGCCGAATCTAAAGGATTTCTAGAAGCAAAATTCAATCCAGCATAAAATTTTTGTATGATCATCCATAAATTCAAACCATGTGTAGGGCAATTACGTATCATTAATTTCATCCTCCCCCAAGCTTGCGCAAAATGTTCATGATCAAGTTGCTTCAAATTCATAATATCGTTTCTAAGAGAGATGATCTTAGCGGGAGGAAAATACTTAGAGATAAAAGCATCTTTGCACTTATTCCAAGAATCAATACTATTTTTAGGCAAAGACGAAAACCAAGTTTTAGCACGATCTCTAAGAGAAAAAGGAAATAACTTCAATTTAACAATATCATTATCCACATCTTTCTTCTTTTGCATATCACACAAATCAACAAATTTGTTTAGATGTGTGGCGGCATCTTCACTAGGAAGGCGAGAGAATTGATCTTTCATGACAAGATTCAGCAAGGCAACATTAATTTCACAAGATTCAGCATCGGTATAGGAGCAATCGGAGTGCTAAGAAAATCATTGTTGTTGGTATTGGAAAAATCACACAATTTAGTATTATCTTGAGCCATCGTGACAAACAATCCAACACACAAGAAGCAAGCAAAAAAGAGGCGAACGATAAAAGAGGGCGAATAAAACGGCAAGGGTGAAGTGGGGGAGAGGAAAACGGGAGGCAAATTGCGAATAATGTAATGCGAGGGATAAGAGTTTGTGATGGGTACTTGGTATGTCTTGACTTGACTTGACTTGGTGTAGATCTCGCCGGCAACGGCGCCAGAAATACTTCTTGCTACCTCTTGAGCACTGCGTTAGTTTTCCCTTGAAGAGGAAAGGGTGATGCAGCAAAGTAGCGTAAGTATTTCCCTCAGTTTTAGAGAACCAAGGTATCAATCCAGTAGGAGACTACACGCAAGTCGCCTCGTACCTACACAAACAAATAAGGACCTTGCAACCAACGCGATAAAGGGGTTGTCAATCCCTTCACGACCACTTGCAAAAGTGAGATCTGATAGATATAATAAGATAAATATTTTTGGTATTTTTTATGATATAGATTGAAAGTAAAGATTGCAAAGTATAATAGATTGGAAACTTATATGATGGAAAATAGACCCGGGGGCCATAGGTTTCACAAGTGTCTTCTCTCAAGATAGTATAAGTATTACGATGGGTGAACAAATTACTGTCGAGCAATTGATAGAAAATTGCATAATTATGAGAATATCTAGGCATGATCATGTATATAGGCATTACGTCCGCGACAAGTAGACCGAAACGATTCTGCATCTACTACTATTACTCCACATATCGACCGCTATCCAGCATGCATCTAGAGTATTAAGTTCATAAGAACAGAGTGACGCATTAGGCAAGATGACATGATGTAGGGGTATAAACTCAAGCAATATGATATAAACCACATCTTTTTATCCTTGATGGAAACAATACAATGCGTGCCTTGCTACCCCAGCTGTCACTGGGAAAGGACACCGCAAGATTGAACCCAAAGCTAAGCACTTCTCCCATTGCAAGAAAGATCAATCTAGTAGGCCAAACCAAGTGATAATTCAAAGAGACTTGCAAAGATAACAAATCACACATAAAATAATTCAGAGGAGATTCAAATATTGTTCATAGATAATCTTGATCATAAACCCACAATTCATCGGATCTCGACAAAAACACCGCAAAAATAATTACATCGAATAGATCTCCAAGAAGATCGAGGAGAACTTTGTATTGAGATCCAAAGAGAGAGAATAAGCAATCTTGCTAATAACTATGGACCCGAAGGTCTGTGGTGAACTACTCCCACATCATCGGAGAGGCTATGGTGTTGATGTAGAAGCCCTCCGTGATCGATTCGCCCTTCGGTGGAGCGCTGGAAAAGGCCCCAAGATGGGTTCTCACGGGTACAGAAGTTTGCGGTGGTGGAAATAGGGTTTCGTGGTGCTCTCGGATGTTTTCGGGGTATATGAGTATATATAGGCGAAAGAAGTCAGTCAGGGGAGCCATGAGGGGCCCATGAGGGTGGGGGGCGCACCCTCTTGCCTCGTGGCCTCCTCGTTCCTTTCTTGACGTCCACTCCAAGTCTCCTGGATTGCGTTTGTTCTAAAAACAACTCTCCGGAAGGTTTCATTCCGTTTGGACTCCGTTTGATATTCCTATTATGTGAAACAGTGAAATAGGCAAAAAAACAGCAATTTGCACTGGGCCTTCGGTTAGTAGGTTAGTCCCAAAAATCTATACCTAGTATTAAAAGGAGGTGATATTCTTGGTTTCGTCCCGCATTAGATGTTTTTTCCCGTTAGTTTTGATCACGTACCACGGTCCGCGCCCAGCCATCCTATTTTGCTCACGTACGGCAGGATCACGTTTGGTTGGATCTCCCGTCCTTTCACCCTTATCTGGACTATTGGGCTGATATTGGTTACATCAGCCCATATATATCTCCAGCCAACCAGCACACGAATTTGTCGGCGTTCTGGGAACGGGGTCCCTGACTTGCTCGCCGCGCCCGCGGCGTGGCTCAAGGGAGGCCCAAAGACGCCCATCTTCATCAACACAAGCTCAAGACCTCGCGAGGGGCCAAGCCTCATGAGGCAGATGACAGAAGTTTCTCGTGCACGGCCTCGTCAGGCTGGCTCGCGAGGAGGCGGAGAGATCAAGGCGGGTACCTCACGAGGTGCCCATGACGCAAGCCATGACGCACCAAGGGCGCCAGCGGGCGCCAGCCCGCAAAGGTCCTCCTTTCCTCTTTGGTGCAAACGGAGCAAGCGCAGGCGAGAGCATCAAGCAAAGGCATCCATTTCGGTGCAACAAGACCAAGACCATCGCAATGGCAGGAAGGAAGTCATTGTGGAGCCCAAGCAGGCGTCACTACCAGAGCCTTTGACAGGCGAGGACCAACTTTAGTCAGGATAAGTGTACCAGATGTTCCCCTTCAAAATGGCCAATTGTTGGTGCCCTTCCCGCTCAATATTTGGGGAGAGGCCCAAGGCCTTTGCCTATAAATAGGACCAGCCACCCACAGAGTAGAGGGGACAAGGAGATGATCTGATCGGATAGAGGGATCAAGATCCGGAGCATCACCCAGAGAGAGAGAGCGACTGAACCCCCCTAGCAGTTCATCGCACCAGCCAAGAACAGACCCTCGCGAGGCTGTTCTTCCTTGTATTGTTCATCACCATCAGCCCAAGAGGCAATCCACCACACCACAAACTAGAGTAGGGTATTACACCACAATGGTGGCCCAAACTAGTATAAACCCTGTGTCTCTTGCGTTGTTCTTTTCATAGCTTAGATCCTAGCGAGGCGGCGGGTGCAGTAGGTAGAGGGCGAAATCTCCGCCACAGCCCCAAGTGTTCGAACCTAGAGGGTCCGCCGAACCCGAATCCGACATTTGGCGCGCTAGGTAGAGGTGCGCCGAATCCACCTTCGCCACTTCGGCGCCCCGTCAGATCGCCATCATCATGTCCGGCGACCATGCGGGCAGCCCCGATCCTTATGCGGCTGGCTCGCCTGCCGCAGAGTCGCCGCCTGGGCGACCCCATGCCCTGTGCAGCTCAAGGGTCCGCAGGGCGCTGCAGGTCATGGGCGACGCGACAGCAACGACAGCTCTCACGCCGCGGCAGGCGCGGTCAGCGGCGAGGGCCTCCAACCACGCTGCGGCCACGACGCCGTACACCCGCCGGGAGCAGGCGAACTCAAGGGCCACGCTCACGGGGGCCCGAGAACTACTGCAGTGCAGGCTGCTGGAGGGCGGCCGTGATGTGCTGCTAGAGCGGGTTGCAGAGCTCCTGGGCTCCGCCGCCTTGGGGGCTCACCCCTTCTGCACCCAACTCCCACCTCAGGTCCAGGGCGACCCTCGCGGAGGCTCCACGCACGCCCGCGCAGCTCCAAGCGGGCTCCAAAACTACCTCAACGCCAGCCAGGCTGTCAGCACTGGGCCATCGGCGGCGCTGCCTCCGCCCCCGGCCAGCGAAGAAGGACTCGCCGCGACCCACGGCCCCAGCGGGCCGCCGCGCTACCACCCCCAGGTGGGCGTGTCAAGTAGAGCTGCATGGCACGCGGAGCACTATGGCGCAGCCTTCGGGATGACGGCCCCAGAAGAGTACGTGCCCCACATGATGGACCAAGGGCACACGCATGAGGGCGAACAAGGCTCGCTCCTCGGCCCAAGCTGGGGGGACGAGGCGCCAGAAGCTGAGCTCTTCCAGGAGCCCCGGGAAGGCCCCGTCGACCACACTCGAGGCGACGACTATCGGGTACCGCTAATTCCTCAGGAGCAGGCATACGCTAACCATGGATCGCAGGAGGTGCAGGTCGCCACAGCGAGCAGCTGCCCTGCTCTGGCAGTTTCCTACCCCTCAGGAGGAGGGCGCCGGGGGCTGGAGGAGAGGGGCCGAGATCCGGCATCACCACCGCGGCGTTCGGAGCAAGGCGCCCTCAGAGGTAGGCCTCCGCTGGGAGGTGCCTCGTGGCCTGCCTCAAGGAGGACCCGTGGTCGCTCGGGGAACCGCTTAGCGACCGCTCTACCCCATCGGCGGCATCCTAGTTTCCGGTCCGCCGTTGATGGCACTAGAGTGTGGCGCAAGGCAGGGCCTCATCTGGCGATATGAAGCAAGGCGGTACTGTGAAGAAGGCCCAAGGCTCGTGAAGCTCGCCGCCCGTGATGCCCTCACGTAATAATGAGTGGGGCTGTACACGCCCGAGTCTCGTGGGTGCCGGCCTCAGCCCCGGGCTCCCTCCCACGCCCAGTGGCAGCACTTAGCTCAGCGCTGGTGAGAAGACGTCCAAGAATGGACTAGGTGCCGGACGCGGCCTTTTTCTACTTTCATTGCTTTTTTCCTTTGGCTGTCGTTTTCCCCCCGTTGGATTTAAGCTGGATTTAAGTTGCATTTGAGCTTGAGATTTGCGTGTGTCTGGGGAAGGGGTGCTTAATCTCGTTTGAGCAATCTCTCGTGTTCTGGTTATCACTTGGCCTCAGCTGCCTCCCCTCGTGAGCCCCTCGCGGGCCGGGTCAGGCCTAGCTTGCGTGCAGCCCAGACTACTGTCGCCGTGCCCTCTCAGGAGGTTTTTACTACAGGTCCTATGGGCCCGATCAGGAGACACTCGAGACACCACAGCCCTCTGCAGGCTATCTCAGGGCACACGCGGGTCGAAGGTAAACTAGCCAGCCAGCTCGTCGCCAAGCCAGCCACTTGGCGCAGGCGTACGGGTGATATAACATCTACTAATACGCTGAACACAAGTTTTACATGAGGGGCTCCCCCTCCCAAAATGCTCTTACAACCATCAGGGCAAAGCCTGAACTCTACTTGCGCAGGGTAAGGAAACAGGAATGACACGCGATCAGTCGGATAAATCCCCCAATGCATCCTCAGGGGCACCTCCCGAATTGTCGCTGGCGTCGCTGGCCTCGCCATCGCTCTCTGCGTCGCCATCAGCGGCGTTAGGGCCGTTCACCATGCCGCCTTCATCAGCAGCCACGATCACGCCGTCGTTATCTGAAGCGAAGGCCCTGACGAGAGCATCCACGTTGTCTTCCACCCAGTGCGCCAGGTCGTCCCGGACGGCCTGAGGTACTGGGGCGATGGCGGCGTCGAAGTCGAAATTAGGGTCCATGTTTCGGAGATGGCTGAAGACACGAGAAAAGGCGCGCCCGAGCAGGGCGCGGCTCCTCTCCTCCACCAGCCTGTTGGCTCTGACCGACCGCACCTCCAACTGCGTCACCACGTCGGTGAAGAACTGATGGTTGCCGGCGTAGTTGACTGCGTGGGGCTCGCCAACGGCCGCCTCGCAGATGTTACCCAAGGCCGTGTTGGCTCTCTCCCTGAGCATGGTGAGCATGGGGCCGTGCTCATGCTCCAGGATCCGCCGTTGGCGTATCTCGTCTTCGTTCTGCCGCGCAACGGCCTCAGCCTCGACCACCCGTTGGCGGAGAAGAAGCGCCTCAGCGCGGGAGGTAGTTAGCTCCTCCTGCGCCACCTCAAGGGCGGCCCGGGAAGCATCGGACCGCCGCGTCACTTCCTCCAGCTTGGCCCTCAAGGAAGCGGTCCTACCTTCAGCCTCGGCCCGGATCAGCCCCAGCCTCTCCTCGAACTCGCGCTCAAGGTTCAAGCGCGCCGTCGCCACCCGACGTCCGACCTCCTCCAGGACACGGGCTTCCCGCGCAGCGACATCATCCTCCGCCTACGTCACCAAGCGCTCCCTTGTCTCCAGACGCTCATGATCGCGTGCGCGTTCGGCGGCTTCCAGCGTCATCGCCTCCTCACGCCTCTGGAGCTCTACCTGGTCGACCGAAGCCACTGTCATCGAGGCAAGGGCCGTCTCGCACAGCTGCACCTGCTGCTCCAGTGAATGACACCGGGCCTGGAGTTCCCGCGCCCGCTCCTCCGCCGCCTCTCGCCGCCGGTCAGCCTCTCGGGCCTCCTAGACGACCCGAGAACGGACCTCCCGAGAGGCCGCCAGTGATGCCTTGGCTTCCTCATTGTCGAGGTCACGCTGGCGGCGCGCAAGGGCAACAACTGCCTTCAGCTCGCGCCTCTATTCAGCCAGGCGCAGGCCCTCGGCCTCAAGGCGCGCGTCTTCATCGGCGAGCTCTTCACCAAGCAGGCTCACCGCATCAGCCGCCCTCCGGAGAAACCCTTGGCGAAGAGCGCGACGCTCCCGGGCGTGCTCAAGCACGTCTTCTACACCATCGTCCACCCTCGTAAGCGTGGAGGGCCACGAACCAGCTCTCCCCCTCTAGGCAGGGGGCTGGGGGCTGGCGCCCTCGCGACGGCCGGGCACACCTCGCCAGAGGCCCGGCCTGGAGCCAACCCGTCCCCAAATGAAGAGCGCAGGGAAGGCCTCAACCAATCGCAATCCACGACCAGCCGAGAAGCCCACGGCAGGCTGGCTATGCCATGAGAAGGCTCGCGAAAAAGGGTCGCGAGGCGCGCAGAGCCGCAGTGCGCCTCAGGATGGCTCGTCCCTCCGACCGGCCTCACCGCAAGGGCTCTGCTGCTCAGAGAGCTCGAAGACGGTGGAGAGGGCGGAGCCAGGGGGACGGCTCCTCAGCCATCTCCGTGAGCTCATCAGGAAGGGCCCTATAGAGCAAGGATCAGTAAAAGCGACAGAAGGATCAGGAGCTAGCGAAGGGGAAGACTTACTCATCAATGGCGAAATACTTCATGCGCTTCAGCAGGTGACAAGGGTAATCGTCACCCAAGGCCTCGCTTCTCTTCCGGAGAGCCTCAAAGTCCATGCGGAAGCGGCCCAAGAGTTGAGCGCAGGGGTCAGCCTGCGACGAGGAAGAAGCTTCAAGGTGACCAGCATCAGGGGCGTCGACCTGATGCTCGCCGGCGGTCACCTCACCAAGAAGGATAGCTGGGGCCCCAGGGACCTCAACCACGGGCGCCGCGGGCTGCGGCTCATCACCTTCAGCCGCAGCAGTACGAGCCTGAGGAGCTGCCCCCTCAGGAGTGCTGCCTGGCGCCGTCACCCCGGCGGGGACCCCCTCAGCCTCCAACGGTCCGTGCCTCCCTGCTCCTCCACTCGAGGAAGGGCCGCCGTGGCCGACTGAAAGGGCAGCCACCACCACTGGGTTCTCGCGAGTCCCCCAGAGGCCAGCGGAGCGCAGCCCCTATTCGTCGAAGCTGGGCATCTGATTCACAAAGTCGCCCCTGTTCGAGCAGAGGTACAGCAAGGCCCCACCTTGCTGGATGCTGCCAGGAGTGGGGTCCCCAGTCAAGACCAAGAGCACCTTCCTGAAGGAAATATGCCCTAGAGGCAATAATAAAGTTATTATTTATTTCCTTATTTCATGATAAATGTTTATTATTCATGCTAGAATTGTATTAACCGGAAACATAATACATGTGTGAATACATAGACAAACAGATAGTCACTAGTATGCCTCTACTGGACTAGCTCATTAATCAAAGATGGTTATGTTTCCTAACCATAGACATGTGTTGTCATTTGATTAATGGGATCACCTCATTAGGAGAATGATGTGATTGACATGACCCATTCCGTTAGCTTAGCACTTGATCGCTTAGTATGTTGCTAATGCTTTCTTCATGACTCATACATGTTCCTGTAACTATGAGATTATGCAACTCCTGCCACGGAGGAACACTTTGGTACTACCAAACGTCACAACGTAATCGGGTGATTATAAAGGAGTACTACAGGTGTCTCCAAAGGTACTTGTTGGGTTGGCGATTTGAGATTAGGTTTTGTCACTCCGATTGTCGGAGAGGTATCTCTAGGCCTTCTCGGTGATACACATCACTTAAGCCTTGCAAGCATTACAACTAATGAGTTAGTTGTGAGATGATGTATTACGGAACGAGTAAAGAGACTTACCGTAACGAGATTGAACTAGGTATTGGATACCGACGATCGAATCTCGGGTAAGTAACATACCGATGACAAAGGAACAACGATGTCGTTATGCGGTTTGACCGATAAAGATCTTCAGAGAGTATGTAGGAACCAATATGGGCATCCAGGTTCCGCTATTGGTTATTGACCGAGAATAGTTCTAGGTCATGTCTACATAGTTCTCGAACCCGTAGGGTCCGCACGCTTAAGGTTTCGATGCGATGTTATATTATGAGTTTATGAGTTTTGATGTACCGAAGGAGTTAGGAGTCCCGGATGAGATCGGGGACATGACGAGGAGTCTCAAATGGTCGAGACGTAAAGATCGATATATTGGACGACTATATTCGAGTTCGGAAAGGTTCGAGTGATTCGGTATTTTTCGAGTACCGGGAGTTACGGGAATACGGGGAAAAGTATTGGGCCTTAATGGGCCTTAGTGGGAAGGAGCCAGGAGGTGGCGCGCCCCTCCCAAGCCCAGTCCGAATTGGACAAGGGGTTTGGGCGCAGCCCACCTCTCCTTCCTTCTCCACTTTCCCCTTTCCCCTTCTCCTAGTTGGACTAGGAAGAAGGAGTCCTACTCCCGGTGGGAGTAGGACTCCCCTTGGCGCCCTCCTCCTAGGCCGCCACCTCCTCCCTTGCTCCTTTATATACGGGGCAGGGGGCACCCCATGACACACAAGTTGATCTACGGATCGTTCCTTAGCCGTGTCGGTGCCCCCTCCACCATATTCCACTTCGTCATATCGTCGCGGAGCTTAGGCGAAGCCCTGCACCGAGAAGTCATATCGTCATGAGCTTAGGCGGCTCGCGTCGGTGGAGCATCAACATCGCCACCACGCCGTCGTCGTCTTGACGGAACTCATCCCGACACTTTGCTGGATCGAGTCCGGGATCGCCATCGAGCTGAACGTGTGCAGAACTCGGAGGTGCCGTGCGCTCGGTGCTTGGATCGGTCGGATCGTGAAGACGTCGACTACATCAACCGCGTTGTTATAACGCTTCCGCTTTCGGTCTCACGAGGGTACGTGGGCGGACACTCTCCCTCTCGTTGCTATGCCATCACCATGGTCTTGCGTGTTCGTGAGGAAATTTTTGAAATTACTACGTTCCCCAACAAAGGCATCCGAGCCTGGTTTTATGCGTTGATGTCATGTGCACGAGTAGAACACAAGTGAGTTGTGGGCGATACAAGTCATACTTGCCTACCAGCATGTCATACTTTGGTTCAGCGGTATTGTGAGATGAAGCGCCCGGACCGACATTACGCCAGACGCTTACGCGAGACTGGTTTCACCGCCCGAGCACTCGTTGCTTAAAGGTGACCGCGGTGTCTGTCTCTCTCACTTTAGTTGAACCGAGTATGACTACGCCCGTCCTTGAGAAGGTTAAAACGGAGTCTATTTGACAAACTATCGTTGTGGTTTTGATGCGAGGTAAGAACGGTTCTTGCTCAGCCCGTAGCAGCCACGTAAAACTTGCAACAACAAAGTAGAGGACGCCTAACTTGTTTTTGCAGGGCATGTTGTGATGTGATATGGTCAAGACGTGATGCTATATTTTATTGTATGAGATGATCATGTTTTGTAACCGAGTTATCGGCAATCGGCAGGAGCCATATGGTTGTCGCTTATTGTATGAAATGCAACGCCATGTAATTGCTTTACTTTATCACTAAGGAGTAGCGATAGTCGAGAAGCAATAGTTGGCGAGACGACAACGATGCTACGATGGAGATCAAGGTGTCGCGCCGGTGACGATGGTGATCATGACGGTGCTTGGCGATGGAGATCACAAGCACAAGATGATGATGACCATATCATATCACTTATATTGATTGCATGTGATGTTTATCCTTTATGCATCTTATCTTGCTTTGTTTGACGGTAGCATTATAAGATGATCTCTCACCAAAATTATCAAGAAGTGTTCTCCCGAGTATGCACCGCTGCGAAAGTTCTTCGTCTTTGAGACACCACGTGATGATCGGGTGTGATAGGCTCTACGCTCAAATACAACGGTGCAAAACAGTTGCGCACGCGAATACTCAGGTTAAACTTGACGAGCCTAGCATATAACAGATATGGCCTCGAACACGGAGACCGAAAGGTCGAGCGTGAATCATATAGTAGATATGATCAACATAGTGATGTTCACCATTGAAACTACTCCATCTCACGTGATGATCGGACATGGTTTAGTTGATTTGGATCACGTGATCACTTAGATGACTAGAGAGATGTCTGTCTAAGTGGGAGTTTTAATATGATTAATTAAACTTTAATTTATCATGACCTTAGTCCTGGTAGTATTTTGCAAATTATGTTGTAGATCAATAGCTCGCGTTGTTGCTTCCCTATGTTTTTATATGTGTTCCTAGAGAAAATTGTATTGAAAGATGTTAGTAGCAATGATGCGGATTGGATCCGTGATCTGAGGTTTATCCTCATTGTTGCGCAGAAGAATTATGTCCTTAATGCACCGCTAGGTGACAGACCTATTGCAGGAGCAGATGCAGACGTTATGAACGTTTGGCTAGCTCAATATGAGCGATCTGAGACGTTATGAACGCTTGGCTAGCTCAATATGATGACTACTTGATAGTTTAGTGCACCATGCTTAACGGCTTAGAATCGGGACTTCAAAGACGTTTTGAACGTCATGGACCATATGAGATGTTCCAGAATTGAAGTTAATATTTCAAGCAAATACCCGAGTTGAGAGATATGAAGTCTCCAACAAGTTCTATAGCTAAAAGATGGAGGAGAATCGCTCAACTAGTGAGCATGTGCTCAGATTGTCCGAGTACTTCAATCACTTGAATCAAGTGGGAGTTAATCTTCCAGATAAGATAGTGATTGGCAGAATTCTCTAGTCACCATCACTAAGTTAGTAGAACTTCGTGATGAACTATAGTATGCAAGGGATGACGAAAAAGATTCTCGAGCTCTTCGCGATGCTAAAATCGCGAAGGTAGAAATCAAGAAAAACATCAAGTGTTGATGGTTGACAAGACCACTAGTCTCAAGGAAATTGGCAAAGGGAAGAAGGGAACTTCAAAAGGAACGGCAAGCAAGTTGCTGCTCGAGTGAAGAAGCCCAAGTCTAAACCTAAGCCCGAGACCGAGTACTTTTGCTGCAATGGAACTGGTCACCGGAAGCGAAACTACCCTGGATATTTGGTGGATAAGAAGGATGGCAAAGTGAACAAGGTTATATTTGATATACAGGTTATTGATGTGTGCCTTACTAGTGTTTATAGTAGCCCCTGAGTATTTGATACTGTTCGGTTGCTAAGATTAGTAACTCAAACAGGAGTTACGAGATAAACAGAGACTAGTTGAAGGGAAGTGACGATGAGTGTTGGAAGTAGTTCCAAGATTGATATGATCATCATCGCACACTCCCTATACTTTCGGGATTAGTGTGGAACCTAAATAAGTGTTATTTGGTGTTGAGCATGAATATGATTTGATCATGTTTATTGCAATACGGTTATTCATTTAAGTAAGAGAATAAATTGTTGTTCTGCTTACATGAATAAAACCTTATGTGGTTACACACCAATGAAAATGGTTCATTGGATCTCGATCATAGTGATACACATATTCATAATATTGATGCCAAAAATGCAAAGTTAATAATGATAGTGCAACTTATTTGTGGCACTCGCCGTTTGGGTCATATCGATGTAAAGCGCATGAAGAAACTCCATGTTGATGGGTTTTGGAATCACTTGATTATGAATCATTTGATACTTATGAACCGTGCCTTTTGGGCAAGATGACTAAAACTCCGTTGTTCGGAACAATGGAACGAGATACTTGACTTATTGGAAATAATACATACCGATGTATGCGATCCAATGAGTGTTGATGCTCGTGGCAAGTATCGTTATTTTCGACCTTCACAAGATGATTTGAGCAGATATGGGTATATCTTCTTGATGAAACATAAGTCTGAAATAGTTGAAAGGTTCAAAGAATTTCAGAGTGAAGTGGAAAATCATCGTAACAAGAAAATAAAGTTTCTGCGATCTGATCGTGGAGATGAATATTTGAGTTACGAGTTTGGTCTTCAATTAAAACAATGTGGAATAGTTTCACAGCTCACGCCACCGGAACACCACAACATTATGGTGTGTCCGAACGTCAGAACTGTATTTTATTTTGATATGGTGCGATCTATGATGTCTCTTACAGATATAGTTTTGGGGTTATGCATTAGAGATAGCTGCATTCACATTAAAAGGGCACCATCTAAATCCGCTGAGGCGACACCGTATGAACTATGGTTTAACAAGAAACCTAAGCTGTCGTTTCTTAAAGTTTGGAGTTGTGATGCTTATGTGAAAAAGTTTTCACCGATAAGCTCGAACCCAAATCGGAGAAGTGCGTCTTCATAGAATACCCAAAGGTAACTATTGGGTACACCTTCTATCACAGATCCGAAGGCAAGTTTTTCGTTGCTAAGATGGATCCTTTCTAGAGAAGAAGTTTCTCTCGAAAGAAGTGAGTGGGAGGAAAGTAGAACTTGATGAGGTAATTGTACCTTCTCCCTTATTGGAAAGTAGTTCATCACGAAATCAGTTCGTGATTCCTACATCAATTAGTAAGGAAGTTAATGATGATGATCATGAAACTTCAGATCAAGTTGCTACCAAACCTCGTAGGTCTTCCAGAGTGAGATCCGCACTGAGTGGTACGGTAATCATGTTCGGAAGTCATGTTACTAGACCATGATGAACCTACGAACTATGAGGAAGCGATGATGAGCCCAGATTCATGCGAAATGGCTTGAGGCCATAAAATCTGAGATAGGATCCATGTATGAGAACAAAGTATGGACTTTGATTGACTTGCTCGATGATCGCAAGCCATGTAGATAAATGGATCTTCAAGAGGAAGACGGACACCGATAGTGGTGTTACTATCTACAAAGCTCGACTTGTCACAAAAAGGTTTTCGACAAGTTCAAGGTGTTGACTACAATGAGATTTTCTCAATCAGTAGCGATGCTTAAGTCTGTCCGAATCATGTTAGCAATTGCCACATTTTATGAAATCTGGCAAATGGATGTCAAAACTACATTCTTTAATGGATTTATTAAAGAAGAGTTGTATATGATGCAACCGAAGGTTTTGTCAATCCTAAAGGTGCTAACAAAATGTGCAAGCTCCAAATGATCCATCAATGGACTGGTGCAAGCATCTCGAGTTGGAATATACGCTTTTGATGTGTTGATCAAAGCATATGATTTTATATGAGACTTTTGGAAAGGCTGTATTTACAAGAAAGTGAGTGGGAGCACTACAGCCTTTACGATAAGTATATGTGATTGACATATTGTTGATCGGAAATAATGTAGAATTATTCGCAAAGCATAAAGGAGTGTTTTGAAAGGAGTTTTTTTAAAGAAAGACCTCGTTGAAGCTGCTTACATATTGAGCATCAAGATCTATAGAGATAGATCAAGACGCTTGATAAGTTTTTTCAATAAATATATACCTTGTCAAGATTTTGAAGTAGTTCAAAATGGAACAGTCAAAGAAAAGTTCTTGCCTGTGTTGCAAAGGTGTGAAATTGAGTAAGACTCAAATCCCACCACGGCAGAAAATAGAAAAGAGAATGAAAGTCATTCCCTATGCCTCACCATAGGTTCTATAAAGTATGCTATGCTATGTACCAGACCTATTGTATACCTTGCTCTGAATTTGGCAAGGAGTACAATGGTGATCTAGGAGTAGATCATCGGACATTGGTCAAGAACATCCTTAGTGAGGACTAAGGAAATATTTCTCGATTATGGAGGTGTAAAAAGCCCGTCGAAAGAGTTACATCGATGCAAGCATTTTACACTGATCCAGATGACTCTAAGTCTCAATCTGGATACATATTGAAAGTGGGAGCAATTAGCTAGAGTAGCTCCGCAAGAGCATTGTAGACATAGAATATTTGCAAAATAGATACGGCTCTGAATGTGATGCAGACCTGCTGACTAAGCTTCTCTCACGAGCAAAACATGATCATACCTTAGTACTCTTTGGGTGTTAATCACATAGCGATGTGAACTAGATTATTGACTCTAGTAAACCCTTTGGGTGTTGGTCACATGACGATGTGAACTATGGGTATTAATCACATACAGATGTGAATATTAGTGTTGAATCACATGATGATGTGAACTAGATTATTGACTCTAGTGCAAGTGGGAGACTGAAGGAAATATGCCCTAGAGGCAATAATAAAGTTATTATTTATTTCCTTATTTCATGATAAATGTTTATTATTCATGCTAGAATTGTATTAACCGGAAACATAATACATGTGTGAATACATAGACAAACAGATAGTCACTAGTATGCCTCTATTGACTAGCTCATTAATCAAAGATGGTTATGTTTCCTAACCATAGACATGTGTTGTCATTTGATTAATGGGATCACCTCATTAGGAGAATGATGTGATTGACATGACCCATTCCGTTAGCTTAGCACTTGATCGCTTAGTATGTTGCTAATGCTTTCTTCATGACTCATACATGTTCCTGTAACTATGAGATTATGCAACTCCGCCACCGGAGGAACACTTTGGTACTACCAAACGTCACAACGTAATCGGGTGATTATAAAGGAGTACTACAGGTGTCTCCAAAGGTACTTGTTGGGTTGGCGTATTTGAGATTAGGTTTTGTCACTCCGATTGTCGGAGAGGTATCTCTAGGCCTTCTCGGTGATACACATCACTTAAGCCTTGCAAGCATTACAACTAATGAGTTAGTTGTGAGATGATGTATTACGGAACGAGTAAAGAGACTTACCGTAACGAGATTGAACTAGGTATTGGATACCGACGATCGAATCTCGGGTAAGTAACATACCGATGACAAAGGAACAACGATGTCGTTATGCGGTTTGACCGATAAAGATCTTCAGAGAATATGTAGGAACCAATATGGGCATCCAGGTTCCGCTATTGGTTATTGACCGAGAATAGTTCTAGGTCATGTCTACATAGTTCTCGAACCCGTAGGGTCCGCACGCTTAAGGTTTCGATGATGCTTATATTATGAGTTTATGAGTTTTGATGTACCGAAGGAGTTCGGAGTCCCAGATGAGATCGGGGACATGACGAGGAGTCTCGAAATGGTCGAGACGTAAAGATCGATATATTGGACGACTATATTCGGAGTTCGGAAAGGTTCTGAGTGATTCGAGTATTTTTCGGAGTACCGGGGAGTTACGGGAATACGGGGAAAAGTATTGGGCCTTAATGGGCCTTAGTGGGAAGGAGCCAGAGGTGGCGCGCCCTCCCAAGCCCAGTCCGAATTGGACAAGGGGTTTGGGGCGCAGCCCACCTCTCCTTCCTTCTCCACTTTCCCCTTTCCCCTTCTCCTAGTTGGACTAGGAAGAAGGAGTCCTACTCCCTGGGAGTAGGACTCCCTTGGCGCCCTCCTCCTAGGCCGCCACCTCCTCCTTGCTCCTTTATATACGGGGCAGGGGGCACCCCATGACACACAAGTTGATCTACGGATCGCTCCTTAGCCGTGTCGGTGCCCCCTCCACCATATTCCACTTCGTCATATCGTCATGAGCTTAGGCGAAGCCCTGCACGGAGAAGTCATATCGTCATGAGCTTAGGCGGCTCTGCGTCGGTGGAGCATCAACATCGTCACCACGCCGTCGTCTTGACGGAACTCATCCCGACACTTTGCTGGATCGGAGTCCGGGATCGCCATCGAGCTGAACGTGTGCGTAACTTGGAGGTGCCGTCGTTCGGTGCTTGGATCGGTCGGATCGTGAAGACGTCGACTACATCAACCGCGTTGTTATAACGCTTCGCTTCGGTCTCACGAGGCGTGGACGGACACTCTCCCCTCTCGTTGCTATGCCATCACCATGGTCTTGCGTGTTCGTAGGAAAATTTTTGAAATTATTACGTTCCCCAACACTTCCTCAGCGCTTCGGGCGTCAGGTCCTCTTCCTGGAGCCTCATATGATCCTCACGCCCGCTGAAGGTCCACATCCGGCGGGAGTGACGCTGGAGAGGGGCAATGCAGCGTAGCAAGAACTCCTACACCACCTTGGGCGCCGTCACGCCGAGCGCCCTCAAGAACGCGAAGCGGCGCCATTCGAAAATGAGCCGGGGGCTCGTGAGCGTCTCCTAGCCCCAGCCTGAATTGGGAACAGCGGGCGACGATGGCTCCAACAGCAGGGGGCTAGGCACCCCAACATCCACGTACAGCCATCACTCGCGGAACCCAGGCGCGGGCGGAGGAAGGCTGAAATCAATCCCTGAAGCTGTTGTCTCCGGTGCAGCAATGAAGCTCACGCACCCCGAGCATTGGGAGGGGTCAACGAGGCGCAGAGAGATGAAGTGACGCAACAAGGCAACTGAAGGACGGATGCCCATCATTGCCTCACAGACAAAGGCGAAGACGGCAAGAAGAGTGATGGATTCGGGACCCAAATGCATCATATGGATCTGGTAGTGGGAGAGCCCAGCGTTGAAGAAATCGGAAAAGGGGGGAACCAGTCCCGCCCACAGGGCATCGGCAAAATGCCGGACCTCGGTGATTATCCTGTGGATGGAGAAGTGAGACGCGGGCCAGGCCGTCGTCCTCCCACACTCGTTGAAGATGGTGGCCAAAGCAGAGCTGACCTTGCCCAAGCCTTCACGATTGAGTATGATCGACCGATCGACGGTAGGAGTCACCGACGACGGCGAGCGAGGCGGAGGCACGGGTTTCTTCCCTCTTCCCTTCTTCGTCGGAGCCATGGCGACGGGGAGGGGGAAGGTTCGAGATTGGATTGGAAGCAGAAACTAGAGCTCAAGAGGAGGAAGAGCAGGGGACGGTCGAGCAGCGAAAAGGGGGACGACTATGGGCAACCACGGGTCCGCCTAGCAGGGCGCAAAATAAGGAGGCGTGGGGGAACAGTGCCACCCATGTCCAATCAACCACCACGCGGCGCCCAAGGCCGCAGGCTATTAGGGCCCGCGGCGCTTCGCACTTACCCCTTCGCTTCTCTTCTCAGCCAAGTCCGAGCGCGCCTTGGGCCCGGTGGATACTGTCGGCGTTCTGGGAACGGGGGTCCCCAGACTTGCCTGCCTACGGCCTGCGGCGTGGCTCAAGGGGAGGCCCAGCACGGCCCATCTTCATCAACACAAGCTCAAGACCCTCGCGAGGGGCCAAGCCTAGCGGGCGGACGACAGGAAGCTTCCTCCGGCACGGCCTCGTCAGGCTGGCTCGTGAGGAGGCGGAGAGATCAAGGCGGGGTACCTCACGAGGTGCCCATGACGCAAGCCATGACGACCAAGGGCGCCAGGCGGGCGCCAGCCCATGCAGTGTCATCCTTTCCTCTTTGGTGAAAAGGGAGCAAGCGCAGGCGAGAGCATCAAGCAAAGGCATCCATTTCGGTGCAACAAGACCAAGACCGTCGCAACGGCAGGAAGGAAGTCATTGTGGAGCCCAAGCAGGCGTCACCACCAGAGCCTTTGACAGGCGAGGACCAACTTTAGTCAGGATAAGTGTACCAGATGTTCCCCTTCAAAATGGCCAATTGTTGGCGCCCTTCCCGCTCAATATTTGGGGAGAGGCCCAGGGCCTTTGCCTATAAATAGGACCAGCCACCCACAGAGTAGAGGGGACAAGGAGATGATCTGATCTGATAGAGGGATCAAGATCCGGAGCATCACCCAGAGAGAGAGAGCGACTGAACCCCCCTAGAAGTTCATCGCACCAGCCAAGAACAGACCCTCACGAGGCTGTTCTTCCTTGTATTGTTCATCACCATCAGCCCAAGAGGCAATCCACCACACCACAAACTAGAGTAGGGTATTACACCACAATGGTGGCCCGAACTAGTATAAACCCTGTGTCTCTTGCGTTGTTCTTTTCATAGCTTAGATCCTAGCGAGGCGGCGAGGTGCAGGTAGGTAGAGGGCGAAATCTCCGTGCGCACCCCAGTGTTCGAACCTAGAGGGTCTGCCGGAACCCAAAATCCGACAGAATTGCCATATTATTTTCCTTTACTTGTGTGCGTACGAGAACAACTCCAATATGGAGTCACGGGTGTCCAACTCCAATACGGAGCCATGAGTATCCCGACCAGGACTTCACACAAAACTGACTGCTATAACATATTAAAGGCTCAATCGGCAATCCACGTAAATTACATCACAATCACAAGTCACCTCCGCCGATTTCACGGGAAAGTAAGCCGTCGTCCGGCAAAATCTGTCCACCTTTGTTGGTAGTCTGTCCACTGTCGCCTCTGCCGACTTCACCGGAAAACAAGACACCGTCCGACAAAATATGTCCAATGTCGGCTCTGCCTACTTTGCCGGAAGACTGTCCAGTGTCGCCTCATCAGACTTCGACGGGAAACAAGCTGGTGTCCGACAGCGCTCCACAGTTCACCGTAAATTCGTCGGCCGATTCTACGCTTGAGGTATATGCACAAAGGGTTGAAATCAGGGTTTTTGGATCTCTGTCGACCTGCACTTGATTGCTTCAAATATGTCATCCCCCCGTGCCTGCCCGCTTGGCCGCTGGGTGTTTTTCTTGCCGCCCTGCCTCGTCCCAGCACCACCACCACCACCGACACGCGTAGCCGTCACCGCTCCACCATGAAGCCTCCTAGAGCTGCTCTTCTGCACCTTCCTTCGCTCTGCTACTCGCTCCTGCACCTCTATGGCTCGTCTTGGCATCCACCGCAAGCCCAGTTTCCTTTTCGCCGGCGTCCCCGCAGCCAGACTGCGGCTCATGCATCTCGGATACGAGGGCCTACCAATTAGAGATTCATGCATGCATATGATTTTTGTTATTATTATAATTGCAGCCCATGCCAAGCAACCTATCTTCTAGGACAAAGATTAAAGGTCCTGAATTATAGTGCTATGCGTTAGAGATACATGCATGCATACTGTACATTGGTAGGCAATATATGCAATACCTGACGGTGATGTGGATAGTTTGATCAGACTCAGCTTGCTGGTTACTTATATACATAGTTCTATGCCTATATCGTTTTGGAAATCCAAATATCTAGTCGCTTATGCAGACTGTAATTAACTTTTCAATATATTTAGATGATTTCAAAATTGGAGGTTTAACTTAAATTTTGTTGTTATTGCAGAAAAAATTGATGGCATCACTAAATTGACCATTGTAGACGATTTTGATAACTTTGATAACCGCCCTTCAGAAAAAGAAAACATGATAATTTACCATGTTATACCCTGAATTTACAAAAGTATAGGTTCATCATCAAATATGGCACCAGAATAAAATAATACACCATAACTATATAATAGTTTGCTTTGCCCGCAAAAGTCCCTTTGCTAACATGATAATTTTCAATCAGGTGAAGACAAAAAAGTGCACCTGAACCTATATGTTAAAGCTTTCTTTAAGTGGTGAAGCACAAGAGGAAATAACACTTTAGTTTTCTAGATAATAAACATCAGGCAAACCAACCAAATCGATCGAAGGCATGAGGATCACTTGCAAGTTGAGTCTCTGATTGACAGAATTAACCTCAGTTATGCAATTATCTGCATGGAACAGCATAAACTCGGAAATTACAGCAGTGAAGCAAGCTAGAAAAGGTGAATTTGCAAACATGTAGCTGGGGAAAGGCGTTCAACAATGTTTCCAATGTCATTAAATGGTATTCGTCTGGAAAGACTTGGACTATGCAGTACATCAGGTAGAACTGTGCAAGATCGCCCTTACAATTAACTACCTGCCTAAATATTTCAGCTTTAGTTTTGAGTCCATCATAGATAGAAAACTGTGTGGAATAAGTGCTCACTAACACATTCAGGCAAAAAATCCTAACGATACTACCTTGCCAACCCAATATTATTAGTATATTATTAGTATCAGGTACAAGTAAAAAAATGTCACGTAACACAATGAAGATTAGGAGCTATCTAAATGGATCTGGATCTAAATGAAGTGTATATGTTTCTGAGTAAGATTAACTGCTCCGAAGTGAATTCTACTCACATGCCGCAAGAGACTTGAGCGGAAACAAGACTAACCAGTCAAAAATTGTAGCCGAGGCTGCAGTGCGCGCCTAATCCCAGCACCAGCCGGCCTGCGACAGACGCAGACGAGGGAGAACCGCATCACCCAAAGGGCAGTGGCTCGCCGGTGTCGGGACTGGCGTGGAGGCGGTGTGACAGAAGCAGGGTGAGGTGGAGGCCAGCCAGGCGCGTGGGAGAATAGAGAGGCCAGCGGCGGCTGTCGGGAGGCTCTCCATGTAGCGACCAGACCTCAAACAGTCTGATCTCTGTGCATAAGTGTCATCCCTGGATCGATAATGCTGACACACACAGTACTTGAAGGATTTATAACAGAGTAGCAATCACACACTTATTACATCGAATGTCTCAAAAGAGAACTTATTACAATAAATACGGCTTAAGGCCATCTAATACGATAACAACGGAAGCCTTGGAAGATAAAGTGAGTCCATCAACTCCAACGGCATCACTGAGTGAAAGACCACGACCTAAGGCTCCTTACTCGTCGTCTGAAAAGTTTGCAACATGATACGTTGCAGCCCGAAAACGGGTCAGCACATGGAATATGCTATCACTACAAAGAGTAATGAACAGAATAATGCTATCACTACATGCATATATGGCTGGTGGAGGCTGTATGGTTATATGTTTTACGAAAAGCCAATTTTTCCCTACTGCAAAGGAATAAGTTTTATTTAACTACAAAGTTAGTTGAGAAAATATTGAGAAGGTAAACCCCCTCTCAATCCCAATTAAAAGTAATCATTAACAACCCAACAAATTAATATTAAGAGTGATGAGATCAACATGATAATCCAAGAACCAGATACTCAAGATGTCCATAACCGGGGACACGACTAACCATGATTAGTTTGTACACTCTGCAGAGGTTTGTGCACTTTTCCCCACAAGTCTCGATCTCCTCCGTTAGATTTCTTGCACTTTATGGTGTTTGAGAAACGGATGACCGAGACACAGTCTTTCAGAAGCGTTAGCACCTTACGATGGGTAGACTGGTACACCTACATCCCCTACATCTGCTAGTCTACCACTGTAAGAGTTCACACAACTTATTCAACTATGACAACTTATTCAACTATGACAACTTATTCAACTATGACAACTTATTCAACTATGCTAGAGCCCGTAATAGCTTGTGGCTGCACACGGAAGTTTCTAGTATGAATAATCTCAAGATCTCTTTGAGCCTTGGTGGCGGTCCATAGGAGAATCACACGGTGCCCCGGGATTTCCAAAAATACAGGCAATCACTAGAATTCCCCAGGTGCCTCAATCCACCCAGATGTGTATTTAAGTTGCCACCTTAAGTTGAACCATTAATTAACAATCTCACATCTGTCATGGATTCACTCAAACCCAATCCACGTCTACGAGCATAGCATGTCAATATAAGCAACGTAGAAGTAACTCCCAAAGGTTTGATAAAAAACAGGTGAATAGGTACTACCTCATCTACTTCCCAAACCCACAATTTGATCAGATCCTAACCATGCAATTGTTTGAGGATTGATCTAATGCAATAAAACTGGGTAGTAAAGAGGTAAGATCAATGTGTTACTTGCTTTGCTGATGATCCGCGAAACCTAGAGACTCATAGTAGCACGCTTCACACTCCGGGTACTCTATTGCAAACAAACAAGCATACAATAAGCAATCAAGCAAGGGCACGAGTAAAACTCAAATAAGAGATCTAACCAGAAAGTTCAACTTAAGAACTCCGGTTCACAAAAAGAATCAAATCAAACGAAGCAACAAAACTCAAACGGCGAAGGAAACAAGCTTCGTTTACTAATCTGGACTTAAGTCAAATTTTACAGTAGCAAAAACTTGTTTAAGTTGGTTAAACAGAAAGAGGGTTTCGAGAAGAAACTCTAAGCGCTTGAATCGCCTGATTCCGATAAACGAGCGAAAGTTATACTAGAACGGAATCGGATCAGAAATCGCGATCGAAAATAATCGCGGAAAATCCGAGAAAAAGAAAAACTGACGAACAGGCTAATGAACGAACGTTCGCTGTCTGCGGCTAAATGGTGAAAACCGTTCGTTAAAACGAACGTACGGATGAACGTTCGCTAAATAACTAAACCGATAAAATAAACCGAACCGATCTAAATAAAAACGAAAACTAGGGTTTATGAAATAAAACCGATCGTTTTTTTTAAACCGGCGGCTACCTCGAACTTCGGCGGGCGGCGGCAGCAATGGCTCGGCTCATGGTGGTCGGCGGTGGCGGTGCGGCGAAGCAGGCACGGGCGGCGGTGGTGGCTTAGTGTTAGGGTTTGGGTGGCGAGGATGGTGGGCTGCGGGGGTGCGGCTTATAAAGGGGCCGTCCCTAAGAGTCCTGGCCGGGTACGGCCCGAAGTCGGTTAACTTTTTTTTTTAAAAATAATTCCTACGTGCAGAAAAAGAAAGAAAAGAAATACTAAATGGACTCGAAAGATCCCGAAATAAATTTTCCCCATCTTCTAAAAATAGGCCGGAAAAGGTGAACATTTATTTGGGCCTAAAATGCAATTTTGAAAAACGCATATTTTTCCTAATTCAAATAAAATAGCAACAAAACTCCGAATAAAAATATTATTTGATTTTAATATTAAATCTCTGATATTTCTTTATTTTTAGGAAGTCATTTTATCCTCTCTATTTTATTTTAATAAAATAAATATTTGTGAGAAAATTAATTAAAATCAAACGATCCTGTTTTCAAAATTCGAGAAAAACTTGAATATGAAAATAACGAAATCCCCAACTCTCTCTGTGGGTTCTTGAGTTGCGTAGAATTTCCAGGATCAACCAAAATGCAATTAAAAATATGATATGCAATGATGATCTAATGCATAACATTCCAAATTGAAAATTTGGGATGTTACAAACCTACCCCCCTTAAGATGAATTTCGCCCTCGAGATCCGGGTTGGCTAGAAAATAGGTGAGAGTGATCCTTCCGTAGGTCTTCCTCTCATTCCCAAGTGGCTTCATCGTCGGTATGGTGACTCCACTGAACTTTGCAGAACTTGATTACATTGTTGCGTGTAACTCGGCTGGCAAACTCGAGTATCTTGACTGGTTTCTCCTCATATGTCAAATCACTATCCAACTGTATCACTTCTAGCGGCACTGTATCTCTTAGAGGAATATGAGCCATCTCCGCGTGGCACTTCTTCAACTGAGAAACATAGAACACATCGTGAATTCCGGACAATCCTTCGGGCAATTTCAACTTGTAAGCAACTTCTCCCATGCGTTCCAAAACTCTATATGGTCCACAAATCGTGGTGCTAACTTTCCCTTAACTCCAAAGCGCTTTACTCCTTGAAGTGGTGATACTCGAAGATACACTCTGTCTCGGACTTCGTAGACTGTCTCCTGGCGTTTCGAATCCGCATAACTCTTCTGCCTAGATTGGGCTACCTTGAGTCTATCGCGAATCAGCTTAACCTTCTCTTCAGAATCTTTAATGAAATCTGGTCCAAACAACTGTCTGTCTCCAACTTCATCCCACAACAACGGTGTTCTGCACCTCCTTCCGTACAGTGCTTCAAAAGGGGCCATCTTCAAACTGGCTTGATAACTGTTGTTATAAGAGAACTCTGCATAAGGCAAATTATCGTCCCAACTAGATCCATAGTCTAGCGCACAGGCTCTCAACATGTCCTCCTGAATCTGATTTACTCTTTCAGTCTGTCCATCTGTTTGCGGGTGAAAAGCTGTACTGAACTCTAGTCTGGTTCCCAAAGTTTCATGCAACTGATTCCAAAACTTTGAAGTAAACTGGTTCCTCTATCTGATACAATGGTCCACGGAACTCCATGCAGACATATGATCCTGGTCATTTATATCTTTGCCAACTTAGCACTGGTGTAGGTGGTCTTCACTAGGATGAAATGAGCTACTTTCCTCAAACGATCGACTACAACCCATATCGAGTCAGAGCCTGAACGAGTCCTGGGTAATCCCATGATAAAATCCATGCCTAGTTTATCCCACTTCCATTCGGGTATAGGCAATGGCTGTAGCAATCCTGCTGGCTTCTGATGTTCTGCCTTCACTCTCTGACATACATCACAGACTACTACATACTCCGCAATATCCTTCTTCATTCCGGTCCACCAGAAACTATCCTTCAAATCCAGATACATCTTGGTATTTCCTGGGTGAATCGAATATGGGGAATCATGGGCCTCTTGCAAAATCAACTTCCTGATCTCCTGATCATTGGGCACATATACGCGGTCCTCAAACCATAAGGTATCGTGCTCATCCTCACAGAATCCTTTAGCCTTTCCTTTACTCATCCTTTCCTTTATCTCGGCAATCTCCTTGTCCGTCTTCTGAGCTTCTTTGATCTTATCCATCAAGGTAGACTGAATTTCCAAGGCTGCTACATAACCTCTTGGAACTATCTCCAAATATAGCTCGTGAAGGTCTTCTGCTAACTCCTTGGGTAACTCTTCGGTCATGAGGGTATTTACATGACTCTTGCGGCTCAACGCATCAGCTACTACGTTAGCCTTTACTGGATGATAATGCAATCTCATATCATAATCCTTAATGAGCTCTAACCATCTCCTCTGTCTGAGATTCGGCTCCTTCTGCGTGAAGATATACTTCAAACTCTTGTGATCCGTGTATACCTCACAATGGTTTCCGATGAGAAAATGTCTCCATGCTTTCAACGCATGCACTACGGCTGCTAACTCCAAATGTTTCCGATGAGAAAATGTCTCCATGCTTTCAACGCATGGGGTTTAAGCTGTCGTGAGGCATATGAAACAACTCTTCCCTCCTGCATAAGTACGGCTCCAAGTCCTCGACGTGAAGCGTCGCAATACACTTCATAATCTTTGCGTTGATCTGGCAGAATCAACACTAGTGATGTAACGAAGCGTCTCTTCAACTCCTGAAAACTGGCCTCACATTCCTCGGTCCAATTGAATTTGGCGTCTTTCTTCAACAGCTCCGTCATTGGCTTTGGAATCTTTGAGAAATTCTCAATGAACCTCCGGTAGTATGATGCGAGTCCAAGAAAACTCCGGATCTCTCCAACTATCGTGGGTGATTCCTAGTTTGTCACAGTGACAACCTTGGTGGGGTCTACTGCTATTCCTTCTCCGGATATAACATGTTCAAGGAATCCAACTTCCTTCAGCCAAAACTCACACTTGCTAAACTTGGCGTATAGCTGATGTTCCCTGAGCTTACCAAGTACCAAACGGAAATGCTCTTTATGTTCTTCTTCATTCTTCGAGTAGACCATAATATCATCAATGAACACCATGACGAATTTATCCAAAAACTCCATAAACACCTTGTTCATCATGTTCATAAAATAGGCAGGTGCGTTAGTCAGACCAAATGACATAACGGTATACTCATACAGCCCGTACCTCGTTGTAAAAGCTGTCTTAGGTATGTCCTGCTCTCAAATCTTCAGCTGGTGATACCCTGATCGCAAATCGATCTTGGAAAACACCTTAGCTCCATGCAGCTAGTCAAACAAATCATTGATCATCGGCAGTGGCTACTTGTTCTTGATCGTCACTCCATTCAGTCCTCGATAATCAACAACCATCCTTAACGATCCATCCTTTTTCTCCACTAGAAGTACTGGTGATCCCCAAGGTGACGAACTTGGGCGTATATAACCTTCATCCAGTAACTCCTTAATTTGCTTCTTAATTTCCTCCAAATCCTTTGCGGGCATTCTATACGGTCTCTTAGATATTAGCCCTGTGTCTGGCAAGAGCTCAATCAAAAACTCAATGTCTCTATCGGGTGGCATGCCTAGCAACTCTTCTGGAAATACATCCGGAAAATCCTTCACCACTGGTACTTCCACCTGTACAACTCCTGATAAGGAATTTACTTGAGTCCTATTCGGCACATGTCGAGATACATACTTGATCCTTCTTCCTTCTGAGGTGGTAAGCAAAATCGTCTTACTGGCGCAATCAATGTTCCCTCCATACATCGATAGCCAATCCATACCCAGTATCAAATCCAAACCATGCGACTCCAATATTATTAGATCTGAGGGAAAAACATGCCTATCTATGCTCAATGGCATCTGAAAACATCCATGGCTTGCCATATGCTCTGCTCCGGGTGAGGTTACTAGCATGGGTGTCTTAAGAACTCTAGTGGGCAACTTATACTTATCCACGAATCCCCTTGATATGTATGAATGCGATGCACCAGTATCAAAAAGTACGACTGCAGTAAATGACTTAACCAAAAACTTACCTATTGCTGCATCTGGCTGGGCTTCAACCTCCTCCACGCTAAATAACTAAACTGATAAAATAAACAGAACCGATCTAAATAAAAATGAAAACTAGGGTTTACGAAATAAAACTATCATTTAAAAAAACGGCGGCTCTCGTGGCGGTGGTTAATGGCGAGCGCAGCGCGGGCGGTGGCGTCTTGGTCTTGTGCAAGGCGGCGGCTTAGGGTTAGGGTTTGCGTGGCGGGGCTGGTGGGCTGCGGGGGTGCGGCTTATAAAGGGGCCGGCCCGAAGAGTCCTGGTCGGGTACGGCCCGAAGTCGGTTAACTTTTTTTAAAATAATTCCGACGTGCAGAAAAAGAAAGAAAAGAAATACTAAAGGACTCCAAAAATCCCGAAATAAATTTTCTCCGTCCTCTAAAAATAGGCCGGACAAGGTGAACATTTATTTGGGCCTAAAATGAAATTTTGAAAAATGCATATTTTTCCTAATTCAAATAAAATTGCGACAAAACTCTGAATAAAAATCTTATTTGATTTTAATACTAAATCTCTGATATTTCTTTATTTTGAGGAAGTCATTTGATCCTCTCTCTTTTATTTTAATAAAATAAATATTTCAGAGAAAAATAATTAAAATCAAACGATCCTTTTTTCAAAATTCGAGAAAAAACTCGAATATAAAATAACAAAATCCCAAACTCTCTCCGTGGGTCCTTGAGTTGCGTAGAATTTCCAGGATCAACCAAAATGAAATTAAAAATATGATATGCAATGATGATCTAATGCATAACATTCCAAATTGAAAATTTGGGATGTTACACTCCAGGACGACAACAAGGTGTCGGCGCTGATGTGTGAAGCGGCGACGGCGCACACGCGAGGTCATCCAGGAGGAGATGCTCTACAGAGATTTGGGAGGAGAGGAGGTCGGCGGGAGGAGAGCGAGCGGCGTCGTGGTGGTCTCGCCACTTAGCAATGGAGAGCGAGTCGGCCGCGGGTAGTTGGCTCCCAGGCGGATCGGGGAGACAGTGCGAGGAGAGAATGAGCAGAAGCATGCCACCATTGTTCTCCATCTAGAAGGAGAGAGAGAGAGCAATGGAAGAGGCTGGCATTTTTTATTTTTATTTTGCGAGAAGAAGTTGGCGTTGGGGTGTGCCGACTACTTAGTGGGCTTAAAGAAAGATGGGTCGGGGCTGGCTCTTGAGTGTATTTCTCTCTCTTTTTCCCCTATTTTATGGTTACTCAAACAAAAACAATTTTATTTTCAGCAACTAGAGATTTTTTCGCCAGGATTTAACAGAGGTTCGAATATTTTTAAGTTTCTACAAACTTTCATGAAAACTAAGTTGGCATTATTACATATTAATATTCTCATCATCTCAAGTCGTTGTTAAATCTTATTATTCTCGTCATTTTTTTAGAAATATTCACATCTTTTTCTGAGAGTGTGTGTGTCGTGTATTCCAAGTCCTTATGTCTGGTCCAAGCCCAAACAGTGCAAAAAAGTTACAAATGAAATTGTTAGTCATCAAATTACAAAAGAATTAGTGTTATTCTGAACAATTAAAAAAACAATTGAAAGACCATTCCGGGCACCACTACTTTGTCATCGAATGAAAGTGCGGAGCTAAAATACATCCTGACCAACAATGTCAGGGAGGGTTTTTCTGAAAAGTGATACTCAAGAATACCTGTTTACCGAGGTTCGTCAAAATTGAATATGATAAATGTTGCAAATGACACAAGGACCGAGCTCTACTAAATTAATCACCCGTTGCAACGCACGGGCATTTGTACTAGTAATATAAAAGTGTATAATAAAGCCCATTAAACATCCAAAATAGATAATATAATAGCATGGAACAATAAAAAATTATAGATACGTTGGAGACGTATCAATTATTCACAAAAAGCGGCTACTATCTTAGAGTCAAGTCCATATTTAGTGCTAAACTTGTGAAAAGCATCGGTATTCATAAAAGATTTAACACAATCAAACTCAAGCTTAATACCTGACTCTTTACCTTCGCCGAGTTCCCAATCTTCAGATTTGCATTTAATTCTTTCTAAAAGATCCCACTTGAGTTAAATAGTCTTCTTCATAAAATAACCAGTACAAGAAGTATCGAGCATAGATTGATCATCACGAGAAAGCTGAGCATAAAAATTATGAATGATAATTTCTCTCGAGAGCTCATGATTGGGGCATGAATATAACATTGACTTAAGCCTACCCCAAGCTATAGCAACACTTTCTCCTTCACGAGGCCAAAACTTATATATATATAATTCCGATCACGATGAACTAGATGCATAGGATAATTTTTTTGGTGAAATTCCAATTTCAATCGATTCCAGTTCCAAGATCCAATATCATCGCATAGCCAATACCATGTCAATGCTTTTCCCTTCAAAGACAATGGGAAAACCTTATTCTTAGCTATCTCTGGGTAAACCTGCAAGCTTAAATAATCCACAAATTTCATCAACATGGATCAAGTGCATATCAGGATGTTTTGTTCCATCTCCTGCATAAGGATTAGCTAGTAGCTGTTCTATCATACCCGAAGGAATTTCATAACCAATATTTTCAGTAGGTGCAGTAGGTTGAGGGGCAACTCTTTGTGTTTCCGGTCAAGGTGAAGATACCCCAAACAAACCCCTCAAAGGATGGTTTTCCATAGTGGAAAGTGACAATAAATTTCAGCAAGTAGTAATAATTTTTTCTCACCAATTTCCACTTACCAAGAGCGCTTCACTCCCGGCAACGGAGCCAGAAAAGAGTATTGATGACCCACAAGTATAGGTGCTCAATCGTAGTCCTTTCAATAAGAGTGTCGAAGCCAACGAGGAGCAGAACGAAATGACAAGTGGTTTTCAGCAAGGTATTTTTTGGCAAGCACTGAAATAGTCGGTAACAGCTAGTTTGATAGCAAGATAATTTGTAATGTACAAGCAACAGTAATGGTAAATAAAGTGCAGCAAGGTAGCCCAATCATTTTGTGTCAAAGGATAGGCCAAAACGGTCTCTTATAATAAGCAAAGTGTTCTTGAGGGCACACGGGAATTTCATCTAGTCACTTTCATCATGTTGGTTTGATTTGCGTTCGCTACTTTGATAATTTGATATGTGGGTGGACCAGTGCTTGGGTGCTATTATTACTTGAACAAAGCCCCACCTTATGATTAACCCCCTCGCAGGCATCCGCAACTATGAGAAAAGTATTAAGATAAAATCTAACCATAGCATTAGACATTTGGATCCAAATTGTCCCTTACGAAGTAGCGCATAAACTAGGATTTAAGATTCTGTCACTCTAGCAACCCATCATCTAATAACTACTCCACAATGCATTACCTTAGTCCCAAAAATGGTGAAGTGCCATGTAGTCAACTTTCACATGATACCACTAAGGGAATCACAACATACTTATCAGCAAAATATCAAACACATATTAAGTTCACATGATTACTTGCAACAGGACTTCTCCCGTGACCTCAAGAACAAAAGTAACTATTCAGAAATGATATTCATGCTCAAGATCAGAGGGGTGTTAAATAGCATAATGGATATGAAAATATAAATTTCCACCAAATAAACCATATAGTAATCAACTACAAGATGTAATAATCAACACTACTAGTCACCCACAGGCACCAATCTGAGGTTCTGGTACAAAGATTGAACACAAGAGATGAACTAGGGTTTGAGAGGAGATGTTGTTGTTGAATATGCTGATGGAAATTGGCCTCCCAAAGATGAGAGGGTTGTTGGTGATGACGATGGCTTCAATTTTCCCCTCTGGGAGGGAAGTTCCCCTGGCGGAATCGCTCCGCCGGAGGGCAAAAGTGCTCCTGCCCAAGTTCCGCCTCGAGACGGCGGCGCTCCGTCCCGAAAGTCCTCACTTTATTTTTTTCTAGGTAAAAATGACTTATATACAAGAAGATGGACACCGGAGGTGGACTGGGCTGACCACAACCCACCAGGGCACGCCCTGGTGTCTTGTGGTCACCATGTGGCCCCCCACCTGTAGTTATTTGCTCTTGTATTTTTTTATGTATTCCCAAATAATTTCTCCGTAAATTTACAGCTCATTTGGAGTTGTGCAGAATAGGTAGCTCTGATGTAGCTTTTTCAGGTCCAGAATTCCAGCTACTGGCATTCTCCCTCTTTGTGTAAACCTCGCATATTATGAGAGAAAAGGCATTAAAATTACTCCATAAAGCATTATTATGAAAAAAAAACTTTATAAATAACAGTAGGAAAACATGATGCAAAATGGACGTATCAGGAGACTCCCCCAACTCTTGAATACAAAATGAGTGTCATCCTCGAATCTGACGATGATGAGTGAGTAACTCTTTGTTTTGTTCCAATCAAGCTTTGGCTTGCTTGACTGTTATTCTGTTCTGATTTCTAATTGCCTTTCAGGGACGAGGAAATGCTGGTGCAACGGGCGAAGCGCGCTGATACGTCTCCAACGTATCTATAATTTTTGATTGCTCCATGCTATAATATTATCCGTCTAGGATGTTTTATGGGCTTTATTATACACTTTTATATTATTTTTGGGACTAACCTATTAACCGGAGGCCCATCCCAAATTGTTGTTTTCTTGCCTATTTCAGTGTTACGAAGAAAAGAAATATCAAACGAAGTCCAAACGGAATGAAACCTTTGGGAGAGTTATTTTTGGAACAGAAGCAATCCAGGAGACTTGGAGTACACGTCAGGGAAGCTTCGAGGTGGCCACGAGGCAGGGAGGCACGCCTGCCCCCCTGGGCGCACCCCCACCCTCGTGGGCCCCTCGTGGCTCCCCTGACTGACTTCTTTCGCCTATATATGTCCATATACCCTAAAAACATCGGGGAACAGAATAGATCGGGAGTTCCGCCGCCGCAAGCCTTTGTAGCAACCAAAACCAAATCGAAACCCCATTCCGGCACCCTGCCGGATGGGGGGATTCCTCACCGGTGGCCACCTTCACCATCCCGGCGCTCTCCATGATGAGGAGGGAGTAGTTCACCCTCGGGGCTGAGGGTATGTACCAGTAGCTATGTGTTTGATCTCTTTCTCTCGTGTTCTTGAGATGGTACGATCTTGATGTATCGCGAGCTTTGCTATTATAGTTGGATCTTATGATGTTTCTCCCCCTCTACTCTCTTGTGATGGATTGAGTTTTCCCTTTGAAGTTATCTTATCGGATTGAGTCTTTAAGGATTTGAGAACACTTTATGTATGTCTTGCATCTGTGGTGACAATGGGATATCACATGATCTACTTGGTGTATGTTTTGGTGATCAACTTGCAGGTTCTGTGACTTCGTGAACTTATGCATAGGGGTTGGCACACGTTTTCATCTTGACTCTCCGGTAGAAACTTTGGGGCACTCTTTGAAGTTATTTGTGTTGGTTTGAATGGATGAATCTAAGATTGTGTGATGCATATCGTATAATCATACCCACGGATACTTGAGGTGACATTGGAGTATCTAGTTGACATTAGGGTTTTGCTTGATTTGTGTCTTAAGGTGTTATTCTAGTACGAACTCTAGGATAGATTGAACGGAAAGAATAGCTTCGTGTTATTTTACTACGGACTCTTGAATAGATCGACCAGAAAGGATAACTTTGAGGTGGTTTCGTACCCTACCATAATCTCTTCTTTTGTTCTCCGATATTAGTGACTTTGGAGTGACTCTTTGTTGCATGTTGAGGGATAGTTATATGATCCAGTTATGTTATTATTGTTGAGAGAACTTGCACTAGTGAAAGTATGAACCCTAGGCCTTGTTTCCTAGCATTGCAATACCATTTGTGCTCACTATTATCATTCGTTGCCTTGCTGTTTTTATATTTTCAGATTACAAAAACCTATATCTACCATCCATATTGCACTTGTATCACCATCTCTTCGCCGAACTAGTGCACCTATACAATTTACCATTGTATTGGGTGTGTTGGGGACACAAGAGACTCTTTGTTATTTGGTTGCAGGGTTGCTTGAGAGAGACCATCTTCATCCTACGCCTCCCACGGATTGATAAACCTTAGGTCATCCACTTGAGGGAAATTTTCTACTATCCTACAAACCTCTGCACTTGGAGGCCCAACAACGTCTACAAGAAGAAGGTTGTGTAGTAGAGATCAAGCTCATTTCTGGCGCAGTTGTCGGGGAGGTGAGTGCTTGAAGGTATATCTTTAGATCTTGCAATCGAATCTTTTAGTTTCTTGTTTTATCACTAGTTTAGTCTATAAAAGAAAACTACAAAAAATGGAATTGAGTTTGCCTCATACGCTTCATCTTTTTAATATCTTCGTGAGAATGATGAAAGGAAAATTGTGCTCAAGTGCTGGAAGAAGAAGTCTATAAAATGTTTGGCACTAAATCTTTGAATGATGAGAATGATTGCAATGTTGTTAGTATGAACTCTTTGAATATCCATGGTACTAATGATAATTGCACTAGTCATGATGAGAATGTCTCTTATAAGCATGTCAATTTTTGTGGAGTGCATTGAGCTTGCAAATACACACCAGTTAGGGAATATAGATTTTGCAAGAGGCATAAGTATTTGGAAACTAAATGGTTGCAAGAAAGGCTAGATGTTTGTGCTGAAAATTTAAAATTTCTTCACCATACTTGTGAACTTTACAATGAACATGGTCATTTGAATATCAAATGAAAATTGTTTCATGATCGTATCATGTCCAAAAATTGTGATGATTTGATTTCCCTTGCACATAATAATGAATTTAGTTTGATTTTGGGTTATGAAGAAATGAAACGAACAACTAAGCATATTCCAGAATATAACCTTGAGAAATTCCTCGATATTGATCTAGAAGAAATTTATATGTATTGTGCGGTGAATTGCATTGAAAATCCTTATATTACATAAAGAAAAGAAAACAAATAGAAGATGAAGAGAATACTAACGAAAGGGAAGAGACTTCCCAATATTCTCCTATTATTTCTTATGATGAATCAGGTAACAAGGAGGAGCCTTCTATTCAACCAATCTCATTAATAAGGAGCTCCAAAAAGAGGATTGAACCCACACATGATGTGAAGAAGAAAAAGAAAACACAGAGAAGCAAAGGTAGAAAGGTATCTCTCCCAAATGATGTTGCTCCTATTACTCATTGTGATGATGATAATTGCTGTACTATTGGTGCTATCCATACTATTAATGATGAGAGTGATTATGCTTATGATATGAAAAGGACCCAGCTTAGGGATGCTATGTTAGATGAGAATGACATGTTAGAGAATATATTTGCTGCAATTAATGTTTGTCCCAATCTTGGGGATGCTATGTTTAATGAAGATGATATTTTTAGTCTCCCAAGTTTTGATATGCAAATTTATAATGATGATAGCATGCCTCCTACTTATGATGATTATATTGATGAAAGTGGGTTTGGAAGAGTGTCAACTTTAGGAAGTAATGATCCCATTATTTTGGAGGGTGTTGAATCTTATTGTGATAATTATAAAAGTGGATTTGGAGAGGTCATCACTTTATTTAGTGATGAATCCACTATTTCGGAAGAGGTTTCAATTGATTATGATGAGAACAAAGTTGCTACCTATGATCATTATTGTTATGACACTTATGCTATAAAAAGTAGTGACGATTATATTTATAAAACTTGTCATGATTATGATTACCCTTTTTCTGAACATTACTCTTTTAACGTGGAGACAATTATAGCATTCGAGTTTCTTATGATACTCTCACTATTCCGAATGAGAAGAAAATTGCTTATGTGGAGAGTAGTAAAAATTCTATGCTTGTAGATCATGAAAAGAATGCTTTATGTGATGGTTATATTGCTGAATTCATTCATGATGCTACTGAAAATTATTATGAGGGAGGAATATATGCTTGTAGGAATTGCAATAATATCAAGTTTCCTCTCTATGTGCTTAAAGTTTTAAAGTTATGCTTGTTTTGCCTTCCTATGCTAGTTGATTATTGTTCCCATAAGTTGTTTGCTCACAAAATCCCTATGCATAGGAAGTGGGTCAGACTTAAATGTGCTAGTAATATTCTTCATGATGCTCTCTCTATGTTTCAATTCTTATCTTTTATGTGGGCATCATTGAAATCATCATGCCTAGCTAGGGGCGTTAAACGTTAGTGCTTGTTGGGAGGCAACCCAATTTTGTTTTTTTTCCTTGATTTTTGTTCCTTTTTATTAATAAATAAATCATCTAGCCTCTGGTTAGATGTGGTTTTATGTTTTAATTAGTGTTTGTGCCAAGTAAGACCTATAGGATCTTCTTGGATGATAATTATTTGATCTTGCTGAAAAAGACAGAAACTTTCTGCTCACAAAAACAATTGTTAAAAATCACCAGAAAGTGGTAAAATACTGATTCCAATTGCAGTAGATCAATAATAAAATTACATAGGTCTTCCTATTTTGGCAGATTTTTCTGAGTTACAGAAGTATACGTTCGATACAGATTACTACAGACTGTTCTGTTTTTGACAAATTCTGTTTTCTATGTGTTGTTTGCTTATTTTGATGAATCTATAAGTAGTATCGGAGGGTACGAACAATAGAGAAGTTGTAATACAGTAGATATTACACCAATATGAATTTATAATGAGTTCACAACAGTACCTAAGTGGTAATTTTATTTTCTTATACTAACGGAGCTTACGAGTTTTTCTGTTGAGTTTTGTGTTGTGAAGTTTTCAAGTTTTGGGTAAAGATTCGATGGACTATGAAATAAGGAGTGGCAAGATCCTAAGCTTGGGGATGCCCAAGGCACCCCAAGGTAATATTCAAGGACAACCAAGAGCCTAAGCTTGGGGATGCCCCGGAAGGCATCCCCTCTTTCGTCTTCGTTCATCGGTAACTTTACTTGGAGCTATATTTTTATTCACCACATGATATGTGTTTTGCTTGGAGCGTCATTCCATTTTCTTTGGTTTTGTTTGATGTTTAAATAAAATACCAAGATCTGAAATTCTTAAATGTTAGAGAGTCTTCACATAGTTGCATAATTATTCGACTACTCATTGATCTTCACTTATATCTTTCGGAGTAGTTGTTGTTTGCTCTAGTGCTTCGCTTATATCTTTTAGAGCACGGCGGTGGATTTATTTTGAAGAAATATATGAACTCTCATGATTCACTTATATTATTTTGAGAGTCTTTAGAACAGCATGGTAATTTGCTTTGGTTATGAATTTAGTCCTAATATGTTGGGCATCCAAGAGGGATATAATAAAAAATTTCATATAAAGTGCATTGAATACTATGATAAGTTTGATTCTTTATGATTGTTTTGAGATATGAAGATGGTGATATTACAGTCATGCTAGTTGAGTAGTTGTGAATTTGAGAGATACTTGTGTTAAAGTTTGTGATTCCCGTAGCATGCACGTATGGTGAACCATTATGTGATGAAGTCAGAGCATGATTTGTTTATTGGTTGTCTTCCTTATGAGTGGCGGTTGGGGACGAGCGATGGTCTTTTCCTACAAATCTATCCCCCTAGGAGCATGAACGTAGTACTTCGTTTCGATAACTAATAGATTTTTGCAATAAGTATGTGAGTTCTTTATGACTAATGTTGAGTCCATGGACTATACGCACTCTCATCCTTCCACCATTGCTAGCCTCTCTAATGTCGCGCACCTTTCGCCGGTATCATACACCCATCATATACCTTCCTCAAAACAGCCACCATACCTACCTATCATGGCATTTCCATATACCTTCCCCCGATATATATTGCCATGCAACTTACCACCGTTCCGTTTATTATGACACGCTTCATCATTGTCATATTGCTTTGCATGATCATGTAGTTGACATCGTATTTGTCGCAAAGCCACCTTTCATAATTCTTTCATACATGTCAGTCATGAGTCATTGCACATCCTGGTACACCGCCGGAGGCATTCATATAGAGTCATATTTTGTTCTAAGTATCGAGTTGGAATTCATGAGTTGTAAGTAAATAAAAGTGTGATGATCATCATTATTAGAGCACTGTCCCAAGTGAGGAAAGGATGATGGAGACTATGATTCCCCCACAAGTCGGGATGAGACTCCGGACGAAAAAAAAGAGGCCATAAAAAAGAGAAAAGGCCCAAATAAAAAAAGAAATAAAAAAATTAGAGAAAAAGAGAGAAGGGGCAATGCTACTATCCTTTTACCACACTTGCGCTTCAAAGTAGCACCATGATCTTCATGATAGAGAGTCTCCTATGTTGTCACTTTCATATATTAGTGGGAATTTTACATTATAGAACTTGGCTTGCATATTCCAATGATGGGCTTCCTCAAAATGCCCTAGGTCTTCGTGAGCAAGCAAGTTGGATGCACACCCACCTAGTTTCTTTTGTTGAGCTTTCACATATTTATAGCTCTAGTGCATCCGTTGCATGGCAATCCCTACTCACTCACATCGATATCTATTAATGGGCATCTCCATAGCCCATTGATACGCCTAGTTGATGTGAGACTATCTTCTCCTTTTTGTCTTCTCCACAACCACCATTCTATTCCACCAATAGTGTTATGTCCATGGCTCACGCTCATGTATTACGTGAAGATTGAAAAAGTTTGAGAACATCAAAAGTATGAAACAATTGCTTGGCTTGTCATCGGGGTTGTGCATGATTAAATACTTTGTGTGATGAAGATAGAGCATAGCCAGACTATATGATTTTGTAGGGATAGCTTGCTTTGACCATGTTATTTTGAGAAGACATGATTGCTTTGCTAGTATGCTTGAAGTATTATTGTTTTCATGTCAATATTAAACTTTTGTCTTGAATCTTATGGACCTGAATATTCTTGCCACGATAAAGAAGATATCATTGATAAATATGTTAGGTAGCATTCCACATCAAAAATTCTGTTTTTATCATTTACCTACTCGAGGACGAGCAAGAATTAAGCTTGGGGATGCTGATCCGTCTCCAACGTATCTATACTTTTTTATTGTTCCATGCTATTATATTATCCATCTAGGATGTTTTATGGGTTTTATTATACACTTTTATATTATTTTTGGGACTAACCTATTAACCGGAGGCCCAACCCAAATTGTTGTTTTCTTGCCTATTTCAGTGTTTCGAAGAAAAGGAATATCAAACAGAGTCCAAACGGAATGAAACGTTCGGGAGAGTTATTTTGGAACGGAAGCAATCCAGGAGACTTGGAGTACACGTCAGGGAAGCTTCGAGGTGGCCACGAGCCAGGGAGGCGCGCCTGCCCCCCCTGGGCGCGCCCCCACCCTGGTGGGCCCCTCGTGGCTCCCCTGATCGACTTCTTTCGCCTATATATGTCCATATACCCTAAAACATCGGGGAACAGAATAGATCAGGAGTTCCGCCGCTGCAAGCCTCTGTAGCCGCCAAAAACCAATCGGGACCCCGTTCCGGCACCCTGCTGGAGGGGGGGATTCCTCACCGGTGGCCATCTTCATCATCCCGACGCTCTCCATGATGAGGAGGGAGTAGTTCACCCTCGGGGCTGAGGGTATGTACCAGTAGCTATGTGTTTGCTCTCTCTCTCTCTCTCTCTCTCTCTCTCGTGTTCTTGATGTGGTATGATCTTGATGTATCGCGAGCTTTGCTATTTTAGTTGGATCTTATGATGTTTCTCCCCCTCTACTCTCTTGTAATGGATTGAGTTTTCCCTTTGAAGTTATCTTATCGGGTTGAGTCTTTAAGGATTTGAGAACACTTGATGTATGTCTTGCACGTGCTTATCTGTGGTGACAATGGGATATCACGTGATCTACTTGGTGTATGTTTTGGTGATCAACTTGCGGGTTTCGTGACCTCATGAACTTATGCATAGGGGTTGGCACACGTTTTCATCTTGACTCTCCGGTAGAAACTTTGGGGCACTCTTTGAAGTTCTTTGTGTTGGTTTGAATAGATGAATCTGAGATTGTGTGATGCATATCATATAATCATACCCACGGATAGTTGAGGTGACATTGGTGTATCTAGGTGACATTAGGGTTTTGCTTGATTTGTGTCTTATGGTGTTATTCTAGTACGAACTCTAGGATAGATTGAACGGAAAGAATAGCTTCGTGTTAATTACTACGGACTCTTGAATAGATCGATCAGAAAGGATAACTTTGAGGTAGTTTCGTACCCTGCCATAATCTCTTCGTTTGTTCTCCGCTATTAGTGACTTTAGAGTGACTCTTTGTTGCATGTTGAGGGATAGTTATATGATCCAATTATGTTATTATTGTTGAGAGAACTTGCACTAGTGAAAGTATGAACCCTAGGCCTTGTTTCCTAGCATTGCAATACCGTTTGTGCTCACTTTTATCATTAGTTACCTTGTCGCTTTTATATTTTTAGATTACAAAAACCTAATCTACCACCATATTGCACTTGTATCACCATCTCTTCACCGAACTAGTGCACCTATACAATTTACCATTGTATTGGGTGTGTTGGGGACAGAAGAGACTCTTTGTTATTTGGTTGCGGGGTTGCTTGAGAGAGACCATCTTCATCCTACGCCTCCCATGGATTGATAAACCTTAGGTCATCCACTTGAGGGAAATTTGCTACTGTCCTACAAACCTCTGCAATTGGAGGCCCAACAACGTCTACAAGAAGAAGGTTGTGTAGTAGACATCAAACACCAAGATATCCGAGGGGCAAAGCTCCCCGGCAGACATCGGGCAAGGGGCACCGACGGCCGATGCTACCACAAACACTACAAAAACATACACTTCCGTGATGATACGTGTTTGTCATAGTAGGTCACGTTTTCTGTCATGCATGTACATCCATGACGATTTTATGACAGAATCAAGATAGTCATACCTGTGCTGTGGTAGAAGTGTTCCGTGACATTACCAAAATTATCATTACAGAAGTGTCCACTTCCATGACGATAAATGTCGCGTCATGGAAGTGCTTTCGTCAAGGGTGACCGACACGTGGCATCCACCATAACGGGTCGGTGTTAAGCTATCGGGTCCGGTTTTGGATCCGATAACCCGCTAACAGCCACGACCAATGCCGATTTTCTACTTGTAAAATTCTCATTGGCTGACGGAACCACGTGTCAGCTCCGCGTTGGGATATGTGTCACTCATCCAATGGGCGAGATGCGCCTATGATATGTTGACACATGGACCGGCCCAAAAGTGTCCCATAAAGATTAAATGGGCTGGCCCAACTAAAGGCCCACAAGATTTAGCGGACCATAATGGGCTGGCCCAGCTAAAGGCCCATAAGAATTTGCAGACCATAATGGGCCGACCCAGCTAAAGGCCCAACATTCTCAGTTAAGGCCCATACAGCTAGTGTTAAATCGGCCCGTCAACGGCCCGTCCTAAACTTGTCATCATCGCGGCCCATGGTCACTTCTGGCCCGTTAACAGTCCGCTAAGTATTTGGGCCGAATTACGGCCCGATGCGTTTCCCGCCTGTTAAAGGTCCTGCTTCATTTGGGCCCATTTATAGGCCATTGAAACTTTCCACCCATAAACGACCGCGAAGGATTTTGGTCATATTCGGCCATGTCTGACATTCGGCATGTTAGAGGCCCACTATAGATTTGGGCCACTTTCAGCCTATTGTGATTTTCGGTCTATTAACATCAGACAAAATCCATGGGCCATATGTGGCCCAACGTCACATCGGGCCTATTAATGGCCCATATAAAAATGACACTAATCAAGCCCGACTGAACTTCCGGCCTGTTAAAGGCCCGTGTAGTAGGTCGGCGCATTTACGACCCATCCAAATTTCGGCCTGTGAACGATCCACATTGTAAATGGGCCTCCATTTCGGCCTGCTAAGACCAGTGGGTTATTTGGCACAATCAGGGCCCAATCTCACTTTTGGCCTATTAAAGGCCCATGTTTTTTATGGGCTCGAGATAATTGCACCTGTAAACGGCCTATTGTTACTGAGGGCCCACTATGGGCACAGGCCTACCAGAAAAAATATGAAAGCTTATGATGATTTAGGGCCAGATATTTTTAGTGGGCTACATGCAAATTTCGGCCCATAATCGTTTTTAGCCCAATTGGAATGGGCTCGACGAATGTTGGCATGTTGGGCTCCTACGAAGCTTTCGGCCGAATACATTACTAAGATAAACCTACACTATACAAAAATAGTGTCGTAATTAGTGCAGCCTTTGGCAGCATCATAGATGTTATATCACAACAAAATAAATTCCAACCATACAACAAAAGGCCTGTTGGCATAAAGTTTATAGTCCTTGTAGATAAAAGCACCATCAGATGTATAGAAGGAAAGATCATTTGACCTAAGTGCTAATGTTTCAGGCTGTAGAATCTGATGGAGCATCACGATCTTCCCCTTTTTCCGCCATTGCTCTTGAACAATGAAGCAAATGTCTGATAGTCTGGTTTCAAAACCATTCATATCTTGACGACATTTGTCAACCACTATTCTTGTTTCCGACACGATGTCCATTAGGGATTGGACTTGTGTCTGGAGGACAGATATATCACTCTGTCTAGCCGGAAGATTTTGTTCAATAGGCGATTTGGACGAGGTTACCTTGACAACCAACCCAGAATTATGCAGGAAGGTGTTTTTTGCACTGTTAGTGGAGAGATACTAACGCACTACAGCAAGAGGTAACATTGTGCCTGTGGTAGCCTCGGCACCATCAGGTGGTTGTGGATGTTCAATCATTTGTTCCATAGCTTGCCGAATGTTTGAACTTGTAGATTAGTGTACCAGATAAGTTACTAATGAGATAAAAACAAACAAAGTAGGTTTCACGTTTATACATAACTTATTCTGGTGAACTACTGTAATACATTAGCCTGTATTGTAGTGCCAACTACATAATAAAATCACTTTTGGAACATATGTCCATGTAGCATGCCTACTGTATTGTCTATTTCCTCATATTCGTTGACATCTAAGGATAAAAAGACATGGTTTAAAGTAGGATGAACATAGTATGACATCATTCATATCATGGGCAACAGATATAAAACAAATAGGCTATTGTATCATTGTGTGCGCACGTGAACATCACAACTAGATTACAGATCAAGACCAAATGAATATCCTGCATATCTTTTAAAGCATGTAAGGTGAAATGATACGTTAAGACAACTGTGTATAAAAGTGAACAGAGTAACTGACATTTGCTGCAAACCAAGCAGTTAAATGAACACATCACAGTACCAGTCAGTTCAAAGGTAGGAGGAGTAAGGACTAACAATAACGTCTTAAACTGGTGTGCTCATGCCCTTCATCTAGCTGGTGGCAATCCTTGAAGATTTGCACTGCATTCGGTTCAGGTTCTTTTTGGTCCGCACGGGCTTTCCTCTGTATTTGGAACAACTCAATATAGACACGATAATATGGCACAGAAAAAAGAAGGAAGTAGCAGCTATTTACAAGAGCCTCGATGTGTGCAATATAGCTACGAGATCCTGTTGTCTGTTGGAATTTCACTTTAGAACGGTTGGTCTTGTTCTTCAAATAGTTAGCCTAGAAGAAATACACTTGTAAGGCACATACATAAATACAAGTTCAATATGTGGTCTGATCAAATACATATACCCTACCTGATACTTTGGATCAGACCAGTGTTTAACAAGGGCTATCCAGTCTTCATCTGTAATACATACCACTGGAGATGTTTGGGCGATTTCATTGTTAGCCTTGCCTTCAAAGTGATATTTTCTAAGCTGGTACCGATACTGTCACCGAGCAAACTGAAAACATGAGTGCTTGCTTGTTTAGTTGCATCATCTTTCGGATCCAACTTGAACCTCATCTATTGAAAAAATAATGTGAGTCTTATTAGGAGGAAGCTAGAAAGTATGGGAAAGAGCAAGACAATATTACAAATTGGGATGAATAACATTACTTACGGTTAAATGGTCAAGGAAGGTGTTAAACTGGGTATTGTCTTTCTCATTCCCGTACTGGATCCACGTTGGGAGGATACGTGCATGACACCTAACGGCAACGGCTTCCTCTGATACTAACTTGGCTGACTCTGTAGCATCACGTGGCCTTTTTAAACCTGCCTCAAAATGGATCTCCATTCTTCCTCCTTTAGATTTTGTTAATATGTCAAGCATTATCCCTGATGTCTATTTCCGCTTGCACCGTGGTGCTAGTTCAACAACGAATATGGAAAGTGTTAGTGCACATCAAACTGTGAGAGTACATATAAAGGAGCATGCAACTGCAACTTGACTCGGTCAGGTACCGTCTTGGTGTTGATGCTCATGAGGTTCATCTGATTTTTCCAAGTCCTATTGTGTCGCGAGTGCTTGAAAGTCTTGTTAGGTGTGAAGGCAGCTTGGGAACTGGCGAGTTCCGGAGCAAACGAACGAGTAACTCATTGAGATTCTGGTACAGTTGAAGCGGATGCTGCAGCTGGTGGAGCAGGTGAGATTGTGTTTGTAGATTTAGCCGGTGGACTTGGACCTTCTACTGCACTATAACTAGCAGCAGAATATCGAGGGCAGATCCTTTTCCGTTTCACCCGACGAGTAACACCATTCCCAACTATTTTCTTTTCCTTGCTCTTTTTTGACTTTGCCATGTCAAGCCGTACCCACAACACAAAAGAGTAAAATCGCTCTTTAGAACTCATTGATGCATGATACAGACAAGCAATACTTTGATGTAAGACAACCGTATGAGGATGGAATATGTAAGAAAAACAGACGACGTGACATATTCACAGCTACGCTACGTAAACTAAGCAGAAGCATTTTCAAGAAAATTGAAGTAATGCAAGCTAGACACCATATGAAAGAGGCAACCAATATCACTCTGCCAAGTTAAAAGTGTCTTCTCATAAGTGGCATTTCAAAAAATTAGAAGCAGTACAACGTATAAATCAATGCAAGATGCAACCACTATCAAACTGCCATGTTAAAAGCGTCCAATAATGAGTGACTGATGCGGGATACACAACAGCAGTACTTTGATGTAAGAACATGGTATGATAGATAGATGCAGTGTATTCTAGACATAGAAAGGCATGTCATATGCACATGTATAATGTTTAAACTCAGCAGGTGCAATTTAATCAAAATAGAAGAAATACATGCTAGACAACATATGCAACATGAAACCAATTATCACACTGTCAACTTAGAGCAAGCACCTGTGATGGTGGAGTATGGGAGATGAACTCATCATATAGACTTGGGACTTCAATTTCATTAGCAGTAGCAGTGGCAAATCTAGAGAGCCTCTGTTTGCGTCGGCGCAGAGGACCACCAACATCCCCTAACTTACTATTTTCCTTCCTATTTTCTGATATGGCCTTAAGAAGTCAAAACCACAAGAAGATGAATAAAATTATCTTTGCATAACTGGTTGATGCATGATACAGACGAACACTACTTTGATGTAAGGCAAGCGCAGGATAGGAGGATGGAATATATACAAAAAAAGACAACATTGCATATTCACACGTACTATAGGAGGATGGAATATGTATGAAAAGTAGTAAGCAGAAGGCATTTCAACAAAATTATAAGAAATGAAAGCTAGGAACCATATGAACATGCAACCAATATCACTCTATTAGGTAAAAAGTGTCTCGTTGTAAGTACCATTTCAAGAAATTAGAAGCAGTACAAGCTAGAAGACAATGCAAGATGCAACCTACATCACACTCCCAATTTAAATGTGTCTTATGGGTAAGTGATCGTTGCAGCTATAAGTTGTAATCTACGAAGATGCAATTCAACATAATTAGAAGCAATACAAACAAGACATCATACAGAACACGCAACCACATATAATAGTTCCAAGTTAGAGCAAGCACCTGTGATGGTGGAGTAGGGGAGATGTGCTCATCATCTACACGTATGTTCTAGAAACAGGAACACATGTCATATTCACACGCATTATGTGTAAAGTAAGCAGATGCAATTCTACAATGTTAGAAGCAATACAAGCTAGACATCATACGCAACATGAAACCACAAATAATAGTGGCAAGTTAGAGCAAGCACCTGTGATGGTGGAGTAGGGGAGACGTGCTTATCATCTACACAGCTACGTTGACTGTCCAGCCTTGTGTTGTCTTGTGAATCTTGTTGGGAGGATGGCAGAGTAGAATCTGTAGAGACCCTCTGTTTGAGTTGCTCTGAAGGACCACCATCATCCATTGCCGACCTAATTTCCTTTAGTTGGATTGATTTTGCATTGTGAAGTAAAACCGATAAGAAAAAGGAACAAATTCGCTCTTCAAAACTCATTCATGCATGATACTGACGAACACTAGTCGGATGAAAGGCAAACACATGATACGAGGATGGAATATGTACGAAAAACAAGACGATGTGACATATTCACACCTATGATGTGGTAACTAAGCAGAAGGCATTTCAACAAATTAGAAGCACTGTAAGGTAGACACTATATGAAAGATGCAATCAATATCACTGCCAAGTTCACACTGGCTGGTGTTCCAACAAATTAGAAGCAGTACATGATAGAAATCATATGCAAGACACAACCAATATCATAGGGGCTACTTAAAGGTGCCTTATCATAAGTGACTGATGCGGGATATGCAAGAACAGTAGTCTCATGTAAGAACAAGGTTTGATCAGATATAGTATGTTCTAGAAACCACGTGTCATATTCACAGGCATTATGTGTAAAGTAAGCAGATGCAATTCAACAAAGTTAGAAGCAATACAAGCTAGACATCATACGCAACATGCAACCACATATAATTGTGCCAGTTAGAGCAAGCACCTGTGACGGTGGAGTAGGGTAGATGTGCTCATCATTTACATAGCTACGTTGACTGTCCAGCCTTGTGTTGTCTTGCGAATCTTGTTGGGAGGATGGCGGAGTAGAATCTATCACTACAAAAAAAAGACACATCCGTGACATTTTGGGCCGAACGAATTTTTTTCTGCATACTTATGACACTTCTATGATGATAATTGTGACAAAACCCGGTATCATCATAGATGTGGTGGGGTCCTACTTCTATGAGAAAAAATCATGACAAAAAATGGGCTTTTCGTCCTGGGCGAGCCGGAGATGCAGCTGCATGACATTCTTTGGGCCGTCCATGACGGAAAAAACCGTGGTAGAAGCGAGGGCGAGGAAAATATCGGGGCGTTCCTGGTTACGGCGGGTGGTCAGGGCCGAGCAATGCGCGTTTCTCTCATACACGCATGCGCGTGGGTGAGAGGCGTTGGGATCTACCTGAACCCGAGCGAGGCGTTGGGCTCTAACTAAACCCGAGCGATTAATCGCAGTTACGACATCGAACCCAAGCGATTGATCGATGGGTGTTAATCGAACCCGATCGAGCGATTCTTCGCTATCGCTGCTAATCAAGCCGATCGATGCTGCCTCGGATGAACAAAGTGAGTGTTGTTGGGGGGGTTTGGATGAACAGTTCCCGGTGGGGGTGGATGAAGAGGACCCCCGTGGTGTTGCCTCTGGATGAACAGTACCCCGATCGATCGAGCCGGTTGGGGGGTGGATGAACAGGACCCCATGGAGGGCTGGATGAACAGGACGACCCCGTGGAGGGTTGGTTGAACAGTAGCCGGTGAAGGGCTAGATGAACAGTAGCCCGTGGAGGGGTGGTTGAACAGGACCCAGTGGAGAGGGCTGGTTGTACAGTAGCCGGTGGAGGAGCGCGCGGTGGAGGCTGGATGAACAGGAGCCCGTGGATGAACAGTCGCAGGTGGAGGTTGGAGGAGGTCGACGGTGGATGAACAGTAGCCCATGGAGGCTGGAGGGGGTCGATGGTGGAGATGAACAGATCCGTGGAGTCCTGCTTTTGCGATCGCCACACCCTCCCGGCGAACAGAACCCGCTTTCACCGTAGCGCTCCAACACAAGTCCGTTTCCTCCATTTTGCGGTACGCCACACCCCTCCCGATCAATAGGACCCCCGTTTCGGCCGTAGAAGGTCTGTTTCCTCCGTTTTGCGGTATGCCAGACCCCTCCCGAGGAACAGGATCCCATTTCGAACGAGGCCGGTCGAACACAAGGCCGTTTCCTCCGTTCTGCGGTACGCCAGGCCTCGTTTCCATCGGCTGTTCCGTCCAAGCCGGTTGGCTCCCACGCATTCCGTTGCCTCCTGATGAACACGATGCATTCCGTTGCCTCCCCATGAACACGACAACGACACGGTTTCTCCGTTCTGACCCAGCCATGTAAACAAGCCCTGGCCGTACGTATGCGCGAGTAGGCGTTTGAGACCCTGCCCGTATGTACATACGTGGCCGTATTTTCTTTCTTGCACACTGGCCGCTGTACGTACGTGTACATGCTACGTGCGTGCCTCTACTACTACAACACGCGGCGCTTATACATCGACCAAGATGTACATACACGTCACGACCAGAATGACAACGCTACGTGCGCTTCGACCAGCGGGTCCCGACCGCCGAGCACTTCCTTGCGTGCGAAGATGTAGCTGGTGGGTCCCATCACCGGGGCGAATCATTTTTTTTGCCTGGACGCACTTCCTTGTGTGTGAAGATGTAGCTGGTGGGTCCTAGCAGTCAAGGGGAAACGTTTTTTTTCATGAAACACGGTGGCACGTCCGGTGGGTCCCCGCTGTCAGGTGGAGGAATAATTATTTTGCGCGTAATAAGGAGGCACTTCCTTGCTGCGGCCGTGGACCCAACTGTCGGCCTCTCCACGTAAAGTCCATGTCCGATGGAAGCCGTTCCTTGACCAGCGCCGAGAGGACCAGGGCGGTGGATGACGGCGAGGCCTAGGAAGGGGACGTCGCGGAGCCGGGGAAGATGCGGCAGTGGAAGCCCGCGCGGAGAGGAGTACGAGGGTTCACTGGTTCGGCAGCGGTGTGAGGCTGCCGTCGCCACAAGGCCTGGCCAGCGGTGGGAATAGTAGGGGGCGGTGAGGCCTCCGCGGCACCACAGCCGACCACGGGAGGCAGGAGCATGCGTCACGACCGGCGCTGCTTTGGGCGGCTGTAGCAAGAAGACCAGAGGTTGAAGAAGCCCTACGGCCGTTGGATGGACATCGTACGGTCATTGGAGCTAGAATCGTTCATATTGACTAAGTTGACAAAGCCCTCTGTCGCCGTCAACTTAGTAGGCCCACAAGTCAGCCACCCACCAAGGTGGGTCCCAACTAGCATGGGGAGTATTCATTTTTTTTGTGCGTAATAAGGAGGCACTTCCGGTGGGTCCGAGCTGACAGCGGGGGGAACGTTTTTGTCACGAAATACGGTGACCCGTACGGTGGGTCCCAGAAGTCAGGGGAAAACGTTTTTTTGGCAAAATACGGTGGCCCGTCCGGTGGGTCCCTGCTGTTAGGTGGAGGAATCATTATTTTCCGTGTAATAAGGAGGCACTTCCTTGCTGCGGCTGTGGACCCTGCTGTGAGCCTCTCCACGTACTATACACTTCCGATGGAAGTCGTTCCTTGACCATGTTGACCACGCCACGTTCCGTTGCATGCATGCGTCCATGGGCGTGGTGCGTCCCCACTGTCAGCCTCTCACGTACAGTCATCTTCCGATGACTCTTGGTTGTTGACCATGTTGACCACACCGTGCCGAGCGCAACAAATGCCGGTGGACGATGGCGAGGCCCCAGATTGGAACCACCCAGAGATGGGGAAGACGGGGCAGTGGAGTCGCAGATGGAGAGGAGTGGGAAACTTGACTGGTTCGGGTGCGCGGCAGCACAGCCACAGTGCCTCCCACGGGAGACAGGAGCAAGAACAGAGATTTAAGAAGGAGCACGGCTGTTGGATTAACATCCAACGGTCCAGCTGCTAGAATCATTTGTTGATTAAGTTGAGAAAGCCCTGCATACACGTCCGCTTAGTAGGCCCACAAGTCAGCCACCATATCTGACGGGTCCTAGCTGTCAACGGAAGGAATAATTTTTTCGCATAACAAGGAGGCACTTCCTTCCGTGCGAAGATACAGCCGGTGGGTCCCAGCTGTCAGGTGGAGGAAACATTTTTTTCAGCTTAATAAGGAGGAACTTTCCTTGCGTGCGACCATGGACCTCGTGGGTCCCAGCCATCAGGCTCTCCATGTACAGTCCTCTTTCGATGACTCTCGTTTGTTGACCACGCCGCACCGAGGGCAGCGAGGTGGTGGACAACGGCGAGGCCCCGGGCGGGAACGACTCGGAGATGTGAAGACGTGGCAGTGGAGACACAGATTGAGTGGAGGAGAAGGGTTTTAACTGGTTCTGGTGCAGCATGGGGCTGCAGTTGGTGGAGAATAACAGGAGGTGTGGAGGGGTGGAGGGATAGCCCGGCCGGCGGTGGGGTAGCGCTTCGCAGCGATGCAAGCTAAGCAGAGCCGCTAGCCGCCGGAGGCCGGACCAGGCGGTCCCGGCGATGCTGGAGGAAGAAGACGAGAGATTGAAGGTGCATGCCGACAAAGTTGACAACGCCCTGCGTAAGCTTTGACCTATTGGCCCACATGTCAGCCTGCAAAAATGTGGCATATATTTAACCCATGTTTTCTAGAATGTATAGTCCATTTGCTGGGCTGGGTGAACAAATAATTTCGCTTCAATGCGGCCCATTTATATGATCTAAGAAATCCCAGCCCATTTGCACTTCCTTCAAATACACGAATTAGCTGGGCTCGTTATATATATAATGTTATGTTAGAAGGAGCAATTAATATCAAAAATAAACTGGAGAGGCACATTTTTTATATACATAATTAACAAATTAGCGAGTTATTGCTCAAAATAAAAATGAGCGCATTATTATTACATTGGTCCTTAAAATCTTCGCAAGCTTTTGTACGCAATCACCAGGATTTTCCTTGCCTGTGAGTCAAAAACAACCAGGATTTTCCTTGCCAACTTCTGTTAAACATTTACTTTTATAAGTTAATAACACGTCGGATGTTTTTGTAATGTATATATAAGTCTCTATAAAATGTACAATAATATTAATAATATAAATATATAAAATGTGGCTAAAAAATACATTGGGCTGCCGATCTTTAAGAAAAAGCCCATAAGCTAGTATGGACCTCAAAAAATAAGTTGAAACCACTGTCACCGTATGTCGTGGGCTACGCATGTTAAAATACAAAACCTAGGCCTAGCTGATACTTGTTCGCCCTCTGGAAAAAAATGATACCAGATCCCCGAGCGAACTGGATTATAGAGCGGGCCGGCGGCACGACTAAAGAAGCACATCATGAGCGATTTTTCTTCTTCAGTGGATGGCTCTCGATGGCGTCTTTTTAGTTTCCTCTGCACCATACAACTTGTATTTGTAGCCTCCCAGTCCGTGTTGGACCAGCAACCTATTTGCTGGGCGGGGCAACCTACAGAAACCAACACTCGATTTTTAATCAAGCCCCAAAAACAAAGCAGTACTATGTTTGTTTTGAGGCCGAAAACATTACGGCAGGGGTTGAGCGGGGGAGGGGGCAAGACAGAGAAAAAAGATTAAAAAGAGCTGATGCGCCGTTGCTACCCTAACAAAGCAGGTGCAATCTTCTCTGGAAGAAGGTGTGCCGTTGACACCCACACATCATATACCCCACAGTAGGCATACTAACAAGTTCACACACAAGCAGAACAGAAAAGTCAAACATTCGTATCGAACACAGGTTCACAGGACACGTTCATATTCATAGCCAACATTCACTATCAACAACTCAAAAGATTTATATATACGCAAGTTCAGCATGTCTATGGATCCAAATGATTGATAGATCACACAACAATATTCATAGATAATTCACAAAAAGATTCAGATATACACATGTTCAGAATGTTTATGCATCCAAATGATTGAGATCACAGCCAATATGATCCATGGACGAACTTTAATTACCTAGGGTACAAACTGGTAAATGGTGTTCAGTCGGAGGTACTTCTTGCTAAAATTAATGCTTGGACGAGTAAACTTTCAAGTACATACACTACTAGGAAAAGGCCTACTAATGGCGCACCGGTTTTGCCTACTAATGGCGCACTACCGGTGCGCCATTAGTATCACGCCACTAGTATTTTCTACTAATGGCGCACCACCGTGCGCCATTAGTATCTGGTATACTAATGGCGCACCACCTAGTGCGCCATTAGTATGTAACACCATGCGCCATTAGTGTGCCTCCCGAGGGCCATACGTAACCATGTGTTTTTCATACTAATGGCGCACCTGTTGTGATGCGCCATTAGTATCCTTTGGCACACTAATGGCGCACTGTGGTGATGCGCCATTAGTATGAATATTTGTTTTTTTACTTTTCTGATTTTTGCACAGGTTACAAAATATATTATTGGACAAAATATAGACAGCAGCACACAACAACAGCAGATTCATCGAATACAATAGAAGATTAGTCTCCTAATACAATTCATCATATTAGTCTCCTAATTCAAAAGACCGAACAAAGATAAAAAATTACAAGTCTCAAGACCGCGAGTATCGAGTTTGTCTTCACATTACAAGTCGATATCGATCATCTAAACTACCATCACATAGAAGAGAGCTACGGTCATCATGATGAGCATCATCACGATCAAACTGGTCTTCATCCGGTTCCTCCAACGCTCCTCCTCTCTCCGCTAGATAGCGGGCGATCTAGATTCAGCCTCCGCCTAGTGGTGTACCTTTGTAACTGTTATCGCTGAACGGTGAACCTGTCTCCGACACTCCTCCCGGTCAGAGACTCGAACCTTACCCTTGTACACGACATACGACGGCATCTCTATGCACAAGCCAAACAATGTACAATACATAAGCAATATGTAAGTATGCAACAAAAGGATCGGAAGAGAATAGCAAGACATTAATAGCACGATTCATGGTCCTACTAATAAATAGCATTGATTACATCTAAGTTGAACGACTGTCCAAATCAAAGAGACATACAAATTCATTAAAGTTAAATTACAACATGAGCCAATCAATGTTTCAGAACTACACATCACTACTTTCGACTCGACTCATCGGACAGAGCGTGTGAAGAAGCCGTCTGTCGTGATGGTCATGAAATCGCGGTTGTTGTCACCCTGCATTTGTAGCATTTCATCTATCTCACCGTTGGACGGTTGATATCTGTGGAAGAACTGCCCCGAGGTATGAAGGACATCTTGATGGATGATGTCCGCAAACTCCATCGATGCGAAAGAATTCTTGTCCGAGGTCCGCGTCCTGGTTGCCGACAACCTCGCGCCCAATCTTTGAGACTATCTGGTAGCGAGAAGGTGATGATGGTCCTTACGATCGCCGCATGTGATGGAGGGCGAGTAGGCATCCTTCGACCGCCAAAGGCTACTTGACGCAGCAGAACTTCAGACATTGTGTGAGAAGGTGTGCTTGCCGTGCTTACTGAACTGCCCCGTGAAGGTGCCTCCAGATTTGGCGAGCTAGGAGAACATCATCAAGAACTTTCTTGACATTTGTGTAGTCTATCTTGGAGTTACGGTTCGGGTCAAAATACGTGGCCATGGAATATTTCAGGCTTAGGAGGATGAGTGTGCAATGTTTGTCACTGCACAGAACACGGAATGTTAGAAAAAAAAAGAACGATCGAAATCTAAGAAATCATATGTTACGGGGCGGTTAAGGGATGACTTACTCGGGAAAGTAAGCCACAAGGAAGTTATCCTTATCTGGGTTTGCCAGAATGACGCCTTCGAGGTGTGAACTCGCAACTTGGCGGTCCCCAGCGCTGCTCAAGTGTTTGGCACGCATGTAGAAGGGGTCGACTATCACGATTTCCGTGGTCTTGTCTCTAATGATCCGCATCTCCATACTCAGCGAAAACAGCTGAACGAAGGTGTAGTGCAGCGGATGAAGGTTAAACATAGCAAAGATGTCATCAAACCGCAGGACGATCGTACCCCCGATGTCGCCATCCACAAAGCCCTGCCCTCTGGCACCTTGGCCATGAAAACCGGGTATGCCACATCATTCTCTCTCAGACGCCGCTTCTCCAAAGAAAGAACACTGTCGTGCAGACTCCGCATAGCACCGGTTGCAGCATTCAACATATTTGGCGGTAGCATCGCCCTACCCGCCACATGCACCCTCCTCGAGATATCCTTAGGTGAAGGTGGCCCGTCCTGACCACGGATCGAGCTCGGTGCCGGCTGGCTCGCACCGGCACCCTTGTTAGTCTTTCGTTTCCGTCCCTTCTTCCCGATCTCCTGTAATGGGACCTAGTTCTGCTCACAGACCGCCTTCTTGAGCGTGTTGGGGCTGATAATATTTCGCACCTCAGCTATCTGAGGCTCGGTGAAGGCGGGAGCTGGAGGCGTGTCCTGAGAACTGAACGCCGACGACGCTGTTGTAATTGGATTTCTCCGCCGTACCAGCTAGATCGTGGTCGTCTTGGTTGGGTTCTTAAGAAAGAGGCCCGCAGAACTCGTCAGCGTACCCAGGTTCGGCAAAGTACTTATCAACTTTGGTAAATGTACCGTCGTCGTTGTCGTCGCCGTCCGGATCCTATGCCATAGGGATGTCCGGCAGGTCCGGTAGCGTTGCGGCATTCTTGCCATGGCTTGGCGCCGGCACGACCGGCGGTCTAGTCTGTGGGTGGTGTCCTCGCCTCAAACGAATCTGGCTCTTCGCCAAAGCAGGGCCAGTTTACGCAGCGCCGAGGGTCATCTCATCTTCTTCGCCGCCCCAGCGGGTCGAATCGAGGTAACAGCTCGTCGCAGCTCGGCAGCACCAACCACTTCAACCCTATACATTGTGGGTGCCATCGGATTACCGTGGAACATGCGGTTGCCGGTTGAACGATTCGCCTTGGCGACATCGACCAACTCGCCGCCGCAATGGCGCGTAGAGTGCAAGGAACGTCGGTGGCGCCTGCGAAAACATGTAGGGCGTCAGGGATGCCCAGTCAAAGGCAAGGAGATGAAGTCATCGGCCGAGAGGCTTAGTTACCGTGATGTCGTCGAGCTCGGCTAATGTCGAGGCACCGCCAACGGCGGGCGTGCAACTGACGGAGGGGGCGCTTGCTGGCGAGGTGCCGCCGGCGACACCCGGTGCATTAAGCTCCAATGCCGTGGGCGCCGGAGACACGAATACCGCCTCCGCCGGAGACACCAATGGCGCCACCGGAGACTCCAATGGTGCCGCCTGCGCGCTGTACGAGTTGCTGGCCATGAAGCTAGGAACCGGGGGAGGCCCCTGTTGGCCGCCCGCAATCCACGTCGTCAGCCCATGAATCAACGTAGGCACCATGGCGTTGAGCTTCGCTCCCGATTGTTGTTCCACTTGCTCTTGGACAAGCTCCGAATCCGCGCCACTTGTGCCTTGAGTGCTTCAACCTCGCGTCGGCTTTCCGAGCTGGTCTTTTTTCTCCTTCAGCACACCAAATGTACAAGATGACCCCATTTTGTGGACAAGCCTTTGCCGGCCACACGACCAGCTGACGTCGGCTTAGTGAGCTTATCCTTGTTTTTCATTACGTTCAACGCCCTATTTAAAGGGGTGTCGAAAGGGGAGCTCTGAGACGACCCCGCGCTACTGCTTTCAGTTTCCTGCGGAAGGAACGTGAACCATTTAGAAATATTGGGGATTAATTAGAGTGCAACCATATGGAGCTAATTATGCGGGGGTGTATTCCTTACCAGAACAACCTCAAGTGCCCTGGTCTTCGGATCCGTGGTAAGCTCCTTTGTTATCGGGTCCTCCTTGTACCGGGCCCTGACAAAGTTCCTGGTCTGCTTGTCACCGCTGTATTTCTCGGAGCGGGGCGGTAGGCCTTGCTCGGCACGCCCGCGTCCTCCTTGTCCCATATAGGCTCCGCCACTCAGAACTGTCGGGACCGAGTTTGTGTTCCCCTAAGTTCAACTCCCGCATTTCTTTCCCCAATCGACTTGATTCGAGGTTGCGCTGCTCTCGCACTTGATCTTGAACTCCTTGTAGTCATCTTCGCGATCAAGAATATTTCGCCTTGATCTTCTCATAACTATCACCTTTATCAATCATTCTCTTCACGCGCTTCTCCAAGTAGACAGGGCCGTGCTCATCCTCGTGAAGGCGGCACTGTTCACTTTATTCCCCGAGAGGCGTGTGTTTTCAAAATCGGCGGGAACTTGTATCGCTCGTGCAGCTTCGTGAAGAGGAGGTTGCAAAATTCCCTTGGTCCTTATGCCTAAGGTTCTCGGTGTTGATCGAGACGGTGCTCGGAGAATGCACCCGAGCTGAAGAGAGTACCCTTGACTATATGTTTGGGCTCCGTTGGATGCCCGCCGAGTCCACTTGAGTAAATTCCTCCTTGAGGGTGCTAAGCGCATTCGGCGCGGTCCTTCCTTTGCTTCTTCGGTTGGCTGCCATCCGTGTGTGCCGCCATCATCATCTGGTGGCATCCTTGGCGGCACCATCACAGGTGTCATCCCCGACGCCACTAGGGGTTGTGTAGTCAGGATCGGTGTCTTCCGCGGCGCCCTCATAGCGGTGAGGTTGTTCCTCCATCTCCGGGACAGCTCCTGAATTGCTTGCCGCCCAACCGCAGGCCTCATCGTTGTTGGCCATGTTTCGCTCTAAATAGGAAAACAGTTTGGTCAAAAAGTTGGTTATTGTCTAGGAACAAGATCATGGTCTCATCATTTAGGGTTTGTCGACACCGAGGCATCCTAAAAGCTAAGCTTTTATCATTTAGGGTTTGTCGACGCCGAGGCACCCTAAAAGCCTGAGCGTACATCATTTAGATTCTCATTGACACCGAGGCACCCTAAAAGCCAAGGTTTTATCATTTAGGGTTTGTCGACGCCGAGGCACCCTAAAAGCAAAGTTAAGTTTTCATCATTTAGGGTTTATCGATGCCGAGGCACCCTAGGTTGGGCCTAATCACTTGGCACTAATCACTTGGCTCTATTGCCACATATGTTGGGTTTATCATCTAGGGTTTATCGATGCTGAGGAGAATTCTAAGTTGGGCCTAATCACTTGGCTCTATTGCCACCTATGGTTTAATGCAGCAAGAATAAAGGTGCAGTTGATCCTACTTAATTAAGTACTAAGATACCCCGGCCCATGCATTAGTAGCAAGTACCCCATATGTCCAATTTTTAGCAATGTCATGCTAAAATTCACGGAAAATTTTAGCATGACCTTTGCTGAAAATAGGACATATGGAGTACCCGAATTTGCCGGAACGGAAGTTAATCGACATTCCGGCAAACTCAAGGGCCTCTCGGGGTACCTGCAAAATCATCATGACACAATGGTCGGAGGCAAAACACAGCCACAGACCATATGGTCCTCTGCTTTCATATGGACAAAAATCAGCTCAACTTATGTGAGCTTCCATTCCAGATATAATAGGTCACCCAACAAAAAATCATCAATAGTTTAGCAAGTCTGTACAAACACAGAAAGAATAGAAAGTTTGCTACCTATTCAAACACAGAAACAAAACACTACTTGAAACTTCTGCTACATTTGGACCATGGCAATTTACTTTCATGGAGCATCATGGAATTTATACTGTATGGATCATGGCATTTTTTTGTCTATGGATCATGATCTATAGAACATTTTAGTCCATGTCATTTTATGAAACATATTTTTGCCATGGCAATTTTGAATCAATAGACATACTTCTCAAAAGAGGCATGATCAAATTCTGGTGCCCTTGACTTACTAGTATTTATCTCTTATGACTGATGAATGTGCATTGAGTCCGTAGCAAAGACTCTACAAAGAAATGAAAAACCTTGGAAATATATTTATGATAACTCTAAATGGATCAAGGTGCAGATGCACTTGTAAAAAAGGTATGCATTTGCAGCAGCTTTGTTCTGATTATGACACCATTCTGTTAACAAGGCAAAATAACATTATCATCCCAATTCATAGTTGAAGTTGAAGACCCTAAGCTTTAAAATGCCAAGTCTCACTTACGCATGTTAACTTATTTACCAGTCGTAACTATCACCGTAAAATAGTAAATCCACATTGACCACATAATATTATTTTGCAACCACTCGCTTTGTCCTTGATCGCACACTTGAAGCACAAAACAACTAATGCAGAGCTAGGTCTACTTTGGTTCTGACAGATCACATCCTGGTGCATATGTGGGGTTTTTTACTTAGAAAATACAAAACTTCTATTATTGTTTTTATTTTTAACCAGAGCCTAACCACCTCTACAGTTTACAACTTGATTCAGATAATCACTAATCAGGCATGGAAATTATTTTAGCCATGATCCCTGAGGATTAGAGCCTCCACAAGTCAGAGAAAATTAGTGTCTCCACTTATGTTGTCAATGCTTGTTGTATGTTTGGCTTAAGGGTTTTCCTTTTCAAATTCTGACTCTATTTCTAAACAAATTAGGCTTCTATCATGTCTAGAATGTAATGAAGATGTCTTGGATAAGCTGAGTGTTGTAATGAAGATGTCTTGGTGAGACTTGATATATGTCCAAAATTAGAAAAATCACAAGGTATTTTCTCTACCTAATAAACTCCATATGACCACATAAAACCCTGTTTAACACACCTATAAAGAGGAACAACCCCCCTAAGGAGCTAGAAAGCTATATCGCCCACTGCCTCGTCGAATGTCTGTCAAGGGAAGAGATAAAGAGCATATAAAACATTACCCACACAAAAAAATGAGAGCATGTAAAAAATTTAAAAACGAGAACCATATTGACCAATCTAAACTTGACACTACACTTGGCACGGAGGGAGTACACAATGACATAGTAGTTATCAATTTTCTCCTATATGAGCTGTAGCAATCCCCACATACAAGAAAAAACTGAAAGCAAAGCTTTACTCTCCTAACAAGATTCTAAGCATACTACTTGACTAATAATAGAAAGCCCATGACAGTGAGGGTATCTAATACAGTAGTATTTCTAATTCTATAAGCCTGCAACTTTGTGAAATTGACACAAACCAATTTGGTTAGCAAGTCACGGCAGCACATGACAGTGAGGTAACAGTCCCACAAAGCATGGTTGGGCATGGCCCGAGCGTAGTGGAGGCACGGTCGCGGTGCTGTGAGCGTGCCTGGGCGGGGCCAGGGCGCGGCCCGGGCGTAGTGGAGGCGCGGTCACGGTGCGGTGAGCGCGCCTGGGCGGGGCCAGGGCGCGACCAGGGGCCGAGGGGAGCACGGCCACGGGGGGCGGCAACCAGGAGCTGGGGCGCGGTGGTGCGACAGTCTACGACGACGAAATCAAAGGGGGTGGGAAGGGGAACCGGTGCAGCTCACCGAGAGGAAGACGATGGCGAGCTCGTACGGGGTCGGGGTTGACGAGGTGACGTGGATCGACGGTGAGGCCGCGGTGGCCGGAGGTGGAAGAATACCTCGATCCGCATGATGCAGAGTCGTCGAGCTCGAACGGCTGGCCATAGATGACGTAGAAGAACACTGCAGAGCTCCTGGACTCCTTGGTGGGGTGCGGGGACGACGGTGGTCGTGGGGACGATGTGGTGTCGACAGGGACGACCTAGTCGGGTGAAGCAGCGCGAGGGGAGGGGAAGTGGGAAGGTGCTAGGGTGTGGAGCGGTCGCGGGGGTCGTCGGAGCGGGCGCGGGGGAGCCGGAGCGGGTGTGGAGCGGGAGCGGGGGTCGTTGGAGCGGGCCGGGGTCGCTGGAGCGGGTGTGGCGGGGAGGAAGGTGGATCTGGCGAGGAGAGGGAAGGGGATCGGGCGAAGGGGTATCCGGCTAGAGAATGGCGCACCACCCCGTGGTGCGCCATTAGTAGTTTTTTTCGATAGCAATGGCGCACCCTCCTCCGTGCGCCATTAGTAACTTTTTTCATTATTTCTTGTTGCATCTAATAATTTATTTTTTATCAAATTTGTTATTTTCATGAGGACTAGAACAGAAGATATCATCAAATATCATCAATTTTTTTTTTGAAAATATCATCAATTTTGTTTTTTTATTTTTAATTGAAAATATCATCAATTTTTTTATTTGAAGATATCATCAAATTTCTAATTTGAAAATATCATCAAATTTGTTATTTAAAAATATCTTCAAAAAGTGGGGAGGGTGCGGGTGTCGGCGGCGGCGGTGGAGCGTGCCGGGGGAGGGTGCGGGGTGTCGGCGGCGGCGGTGGAGCGGGAGGGTGCGGGGGGTCGTCGGCGGCGGTGGAGCGGGAGGTGCGGCGGTCGCCGGGCGGCGGTGGAGCGGGAGGTGCGGTGGTTCGTCGGGCGGTGGGAGCGGGAGGTGCGGGGGTCGGGCGGCGGTGGAGCGGGGGGAGGGTGCGGGGGTGCTCGGCGGCGAGGGGGATCTGGCGAGGGGGATAGCTATCGAGAGGAGGGGATCGAGATCGAGTGTCCTCATGAATATTCAATATTTTTTCATATTGAATATGAAAAAATATCATCAAATTTGAAAAAATATTCATGAATTCAAAAAGTGCCCATGAAATTTAAAAATATTCATGATATCAAAAAGTGCCCGAGAAATGAAGGCTACAATTTAAATACAATCGATCTTAGCTAGCTATCTGTTCACAATCTTATTGCCCTTCTTTTTCGCAAATGGAGTTCTTCTGTGGAACGGACGTCCTTTAGGTAGGGTGGTCCTGCTTCTTCTTGTGGTGTGTGCTGCTACTTCATCGTCATCGCCATGTTCGATCTTCGTCACCGTGCTTGTCAAGTCTTGCTCATTGGCTACTCCATCCATTCCGATGATCTTCATTTTGCCTCTCCTCACGACAACACGACCGGGCTTTGGCGGGTCGGTAATGAAGAAGCATTGGTCCACTTGGGAAGCCAGTACCATGGCTCATTTTTCAGCGACGCGTTATACCATGGGTCTTGATTTGGCTTCGGGTATAACCATGGTGGTGAAATACTGGTCTTCTTTAGGACGCCTTGGCCCATCCGACACGGAACATCGGGACCTTCTCTCCAGTGTAGCTCAGCTCCCGGATCTCCTCGATCCTTCCGTAGCATCTGTCCTTGTCGCTGCCGTGTAGGATTCCATCGTTACCCGGAGTTCGATAACCATCGGTCTTCATGTCCTTGTTCTCGTGTAGAATGTGTAGCTGTTGATATCGTGACGCCTCATAGGTTATCAGTTGTGCTCGGCGCCTCGTGACAAGGCGAATATGAGTTGTTCTTCCGCGAAGAATCCTCATGTAAAGGGTACGCGTAAGCTTCGCTTGAACCAACGCGTGAAACATGAGTTGTGCTCTTTGATTATATCTTCGTCCGCCCTCTGTTGGCCTCGGTCATTGTACGCCTTCTCAATAAAGGTTTTGTGCTCTACCACCCAAGGATCAACCACGCCTATGTGTTGTAGCGCCGACTAGGTTTGCTCTTTCAAAGTCGGCGAAGTCGACACTCAAGTCGACATGCATTTCGCGCGACCCTCACGGTGGCCCCATCCAGCGAGCCTGCCGAAGTGCTGCTGACGGGCAGACCAACGGGTTCTCGATGCCTAGATAATTCGCGAGTAGGAGATGCACTCTTCGATCGAAAGCCCTCGCTATACTTCCTCCGGACGTGACATGTTGCGAACGTATCCTTTGATGACACCATTCATCCTTTCGAATGGCATCATGCTGTGCAGGAACATCGCCCGAGTTGGATGATATCCTCCACGATATGGACCAGCAGATGCACCATAACGTCAAGAATGCGGGCGGAAGTACATCTCAAGCTCGCATAGTATCACCACGATCTCTTCCTCGTAGCCTTCGAGTTTCTCACGCCAATCGACTTCCGAGATGACGTCGAAAAAAGTCGCATAGGCCAAATAGCGTTTCACGGACGCAGCGCGTCCCATGATCCCACGGATTGCAATCGGATGTATCTGCGCTATCAAGACGTGATACCGTGAGACTTCATCCCGCTGAACTTCGCTTCACTGGGTCTAGGTATCTCGCTTATCTTCCCCACAGAATCAGAAGGAAGTTTTACTCCTAGGAGGCAGGTGAAAACTGCTCGATCTCCTCCTCGACTTAGAGTGAAGCACGCGGAGGGTAGTCATTTCCGGTCTTCTTGGCCTTTTGCCTTTGCGACGACTTTTCGTGTCATGCTTCGCCTCATCATCATCATCATCATCATCATTAGCGTGAAGCTCCCGCCCGATGCCCATTGATTTCAAGTCTGCCTTGCTTTCGCCCATCTTTGGTCCTCTCCGCATGTTGAGCAGGTACCAAGCAGACTCTCGACACGCTCTTCGTGATATGCATGACATCAAGGCTGTGAGGCACATGGTGGATCTTCCAAGACGGCAAGTCCCGTAAAACAGACCTCGCTTTCCATACCTTCAGCAGCGGCTCGGCGCCTTCGCTTCTTTCCGGCTCGCGCCTTTTGCTTCTTTCCCGCAGTGGGTAGTCTTTCCAATTTTTAACAGCTCGCCTATTTCCTCGCCGCCTCCTCATACATCGGCGTTTTGGTTCGGTTTCACCATCAAAGAGATCCTTGCATTTCTCCACGGGTCATCGCCGCGAAGCCACCTTCGATGTCCCATGAACACGGTTTTCAAGACCCGGATCTCTATCTAGCTGGCGATACGCCAGTCATCCATGCACCTTACGATCCGTAAAATCCGTGGACTACCTGCCCGTGAGATATCCGTAATCGAGATAGTCGTAAATCGTCGTGAGCAGTCGCGGCTCTCATAGGGAAATATTATTTCTCCGCGGTGTCCCACGTATTGACACGGGCGTTTCCACAGCGGTCTAGCTCCTCCTTCAAAGAGCCCCAGATACATGATTGATGTCGCTCCCTGGTTGTTTCGCCCTTCTATTAGCATACTCATGTGAATGTACTTCCTCTTCATGCACAACCAGGGGAAGGTTGTACATCCACACAAACACAAAGCCAAAAGCTATGTGTGCTTCTCCGCTGCCAAACGGATTGACTCCATCGGTGCTCGGCGCCCAAAGACGATGTTCCTTGGATCCTTCCCAAATTCTGGGTATTCGAATTCAACGCTACACCGCTCGCATCCTTAGGGTGACTCAAAGATCTTGTCTTTTTATTTATCTCGATCATTTCCGCCATCTTCCCGCTTCTTCTCCTCCCTATCCGCGTGCCAACGCAGGAGCTTTGCTACCTTAGGGTCCACGAAATACCGCTGCAGACGAGGAGTGATCGGAAAGTACCACACCGATTTTCGAGGAGCTTTTTCCTCTTCTTGTATCGAGTGATGCCGCACACAGACATATGGTAGACTCGCGTGCTCGTCCCGATAAATGATGCAATTGTTCATGCACACATGGTATTTCACGTCGCGGTAAATCCAGAGGACACACGATTTTCTTCGCCTCCTCGAAACTGGTCGGGCACTTGTTCCCTTTGGGAAGACGTTCGTGCTGTAATGACATGTTCTCGCCGGCATCGTCCGCCATTTTGTGTTTTACCTTCATCTACAGAGCCATGAGCGCTTACTTTCAAAGCGGGTATCCTTGGGCCTGCATCCTTCATACAATGGAGTAACCGCTGTCTATCTCCAGCTGATCCAGCTTGGCTTTCTCGGCGGCAGCTCTTATGCGTTATCCGTCTCGCTTGAGAAGCAACTCTTGAATATGAGGGTCATGCACCCGCCTCCATCGCCGCCCCGCTCCGCATCTTCATCTTCATTATCATGCCCTTCGTCTTGATCTTCCTCATCATCATGTACGACATCTTCTACATGATGACTGTGTACAACATCACCGTCGTGATCATGTCCTGGAGATTTTTCATCTTCTCGCCCGCCCTCACCGCGGTGGTTGTCTTGTTGCCCTTCCTCATTTCTTGCCCGGCCCCCATGGACGACTTCATAGTCATCTTCATCACCTTGTCACCGATAGCCATCCATGAAACCACGCAAGAGCAGGTGGTCCCGCACCTGCCCGGAATCCAGGTCCGCAATAAGGCTCTTCAGATTGCATCTTCGACACATACATCTTATCTCCGTCTCATTCTTTTGAAGCATCCCGGCCTTCGCAGAGCTCAAAAACCTATTCACGATGCCTTCGTCATCGTATGGACCATGGTCGTCATGGGTAGAGCAAAATGATATTTTAGAACCAAGAAAAATTTGGCATGACCTTCCCTAAAATAGGACAAAAAGAATGCATAATGCCAAAATTCTCACTAAACGGAAATGAATCAACATTCCGCAAAATATTGGCAACTATCGTGATTTCAAATACCGTACCTGCAAACACAAACATATATGCAACACCACAAACATACATAGATCTAGCTAGGCCACAAAAGTGCATGTGCACGTTGTTGGAGCGAGCTAGGGAGAAAAAAGTAGATCTACAACATGAAGATAGCTTTCCCTTACTTACCTATCAAAAAAGGTATTTTCACCACTTAATTTTGATGAATCTATGGTGCAAATGAGGTGAGGAGGAGGAGGCAGCCAAAGTTTGGAGAAGGAGGTGGAGGGAATGAAGTGGGGAAAGTGAGTGGGTAGGTGAGGCTGTCCAAAATATCTTGTTAGTCCTGTGTTACTAATGGCGCACCAACAAAGAAATGCGCCATTAGTATGCAAAACAACATTAATGGCGCACTGCAGTGGTGCGCCATTAGTAGTTTTGCAAAAAAGTAAAAAAATTTACTAATGGCGCACTCTCTGTCTAGTGCGCCATTACTAGTTAGAACTAGTAATGGCGCACTTCGGTCGGATGCGCCATTAGTATGTATGTAAAAATGAAAAAACTTTATTACTAGTGGCGCACCTTTTTCTCGTGCGCCATTATCGTTTTCCACACTAATGGCGACGCCAACTAGTGCGCCATTAGTATATAGTAGTGGCGCATCGCATCCCCGGTGCGCCATTAGTGTCAATCCTATCTATAGCCCTTTTCCTAGTAGTGATAAGAGGCAGCATGCATAATCTGAACTTTGCTTGTAGGTTTATCCTCAAATAGTGGCCTCGCGTCGAGGGAGGTTTGAGCAACTTGGCCACTACTTTCATCCAACTAGTTTATCGCTCATCTTGGTCCCAGTAGCTCGCCAAAATTCTACATTGCGACTGGTAAATGGTGTTCAATGGAGGTACTTCTTGCTAAAATTAATGCTTGTACGAGTAAACTTTGGAGTACATAAGAGGCAGCATGATAATCTGAACTTTGCTTGTAGGTTTATCCTCAAATAGTGGCCTCGTGCCAAGGAGGTTTGAGCAACTTGGCCACTACTTTCATCCAACTAGTTTATTGGCTCATCTTGGTCCCAGATCTCGCCAAAATTCTACATTGCGCATTTAGAAAGGAGGCGGTTGAGAAAATGAACCACCCAAATTTTTTGTGCAGTTCAACTGAAATGGAGCATCCTCGGTGCAGACCGATTATGCCGATGAATATACGCACAACCAACTTGTCCGGAATCTTTAGACTCCATGCCATACAGTTCGCTACCATATGTGCCGATAACCAAAAGGCACAAGTTGGGATCAAAGATCGGACTTCGTTTTTTCGGGCTATGCGCCAAGCAATATTTTTATGCTCACTCTCCTAATACTTGGAGTTTGACAATTGGTTGACGCCGGTTGATACTCGAATGAATATAGGCACTTCTTCTTGTCAACATCGATGCTTGTCTAAGTGAACTTTGGAGTACATAGCAGCAACATAAGTACCTGTCCATCTGATTTTTTTGTGCAGTTCTACTGAAATCACCCGGTGTAATGATTTGCCTGCGAGTTCAGGCTCCAAGTTACTCCTTTATGAAATAGGCAAATAGTAGCACAATAACAAATTACCAATACATATGACAAGCACAATAATCAAGATAAAGACCAGTACCAACCTGTGTGAGGTAGCATATCAATTACTATTTCCTTTGACTGGAAGCCGAGATAAGCCAAGCGACTGACAACAAAGGAAGAATGCAAGCCGAGATTAGTGACTAACAGGAAAGGAAGGAAGCTATCGAGGCAATGAAGCACCCAAAGTTTTTGTGCAGTTCCACCAAAATCGAGCATCGCTGTTGGCACATATATTGAGAGAGTGAGATTACTGTAATAGTGGGACTAGTTGATGAAACATACACTAACAAATAGAAGCACCCTCATTACCTTTATGGGTAAAGTTAGCATTCCCTCCCTGCTCCACCACATGATTCACCTCCATAGACAAACATACACACGTACATGATTCAGCATAGGGTGCTACTAAAGATTTGTTTAACTCCGACAGGAAAATTAGGCAGCAATAAATTAGTGGTACTTAAGTGCTCCTAATTAATTAAGTGAGACAGCAGAAGTGGAAGGGCTCCCTGGAGGATCGTCTCACATGTAAGGTAGTCATTGCCGGAGCCCTTCAATGGCCTCGACTGAGGCCTCTGACTTCAGCAAGATTGCCTTGGCACTATTTACTCGTCCTCTTCTTCCTCTTCATGCTCTGTTTCTCATTCTCCTCACCAGTTGGTGAAACCAAGTACATGATTGGCCTTCTATTTCAGAATTGGTTTTGTCAGTGAGGGAGTACAAGTGTACTAGTAAACAATAGCATTATTTTCTCATGGCAGACGCAAAATAGAGATGAACACATGCATTAAATATCATTCTTACCTAAAGGAAGGTTATGGTGCCAATATGGATGATGAGGATTGGAACACAGATCTCCCTTTGTGCAGTTCCACCGAAATGAACCAACTGTTCCATTCTGACATTCTAGTTAAACAGCACAAAAGTCACTTCTTTTAAGAAGACTTTTGTGCAGTGCACCAAAAGGTCACAAAAGCAACCAGGTGAAATGGATATCCCTGTTTGCACAAAAAGCTACAGAGGAAACAATAAAAGTCTCAAACAATTACAGGAAAAAACATTTGGCTAAACTTGTCATGGCTTATAACAGTGGCATGGCTTTATTTTTACCAGGGGCATTAGATTAAGAACAACTAAATATTTGGTATAAGGGCATGGGACAAGGGTGCACCAAGAGTCCAAAGACCATGTACCTAAACAGGGGCATAAAGTGGTGATTCATAGTTTTTCGCCCCGAGAAACAAACATCCAAGAAACATATCTGGGTTGGTCCCATTTTTGTTCACTCTAGCCACCTACTCCTATGTGTGGATAGCAAATCTAGTCCTGGTCATACCACTGTGTACAGCGTTACCCCTATATTTCCCTTTTCGACCAAGAGACCGGTTGGATGACCAGTCTGTACTACTTTCACCCCCTTTCCTTCCTGTTTGTACCAAGTCTGATGTACTACATACTAAATTCCCCCACCCCCACTTTATTTCTTGTTTGAACCAAGTACAAGATTCGACTCCATGAAGTAGCTTTACCTCTAACAGTAGAAGAAAAAAATAGGTGACGTTGGACCATCCGAGCTAGAGGGGCTGAGAGGTAGAAAATGATGCACATGCAGCGATGTAGCGAGCTGGGGAAGTAGAGCTAAGGCGGTTTCGAAGAAAGATATACCTGAAGGCCATCGGGATGTGGATAGGTGGGCGGTGGGAGGCCGGATCCGCCCACACTAGGGCAACGATGAAGGGATCAGAGGACCTCCCGCGCTGGCGCTCGGCCAGAGATAACGGTGCGGACGGTAGTGAGTCTCCTCCCTTGCTGATGACGACGACCTAAATGCTGCCCCTCCTCCCCTTCACCGGAGGAGGGGGATACGTCCGGATCTGTAACCAGCGGTGAAGATAGAAAGACAGTGTTTTTTGAAGGGAGAAAGACAGTGTTACCACCCCTATCTTGTTTAGATCTGGAGAGGATGAGAGTGTGTAAATAGAGCAACCCTGGCAAGCAAGCGCGGAGGCTCCGGCCTATATATACGTAGTGGGGTAGTTTTCCTTTTTCACTCCATCAAAACAATCGTTTAAAATTGTGTACTATGTGTCAGGTCGCCGTTTTTTTAGTTGTTGATTGTTTTTTGAGATAGCTACCCACTTGTTCCAAGTGGTGTTACGGTGTGCCAGGTTGCACTTTGTATCGTTCAAGTCTGGTACAAGTCCCTCCATTAAATGAACAACCACCCCCTCGTAAAAACTGTGAACAAGCCCACGGCTAAAATTATTGGAAACGTGGGTTGCCCCAACATGCATTATTATTTATATTTTCTTCACCCTCCGTTCCTAAATATAAGTATTTTTTATTAGCCAAACCTAAGACAAGAATTTTTTTTATTAGCAGTCAACCCCACATGTCATAGACACAAAAAGTGTGGCAAGATTCCCTTAGGCAAGCCAAAGTGTGTCTAACAATTTGAGCAACTCAAGTTAGGCAAGTGTGGCAAGTGTGGGCAAAATAATGTGGCAACATAAGACAAACATAGTCATAATCCAAACAGCCCCATAATTTTTTGCGACATGCATGAAAATTTGGTTAGTTAAATTTATAGTCCAAATTTGGCAAGGTGCATCAAATCAACACATGCAAGTATCAAAAGGGAAGTCACGGCATGCATGCATGCGTTGTACTCCCTCCGTTTCCAAATATAAGTCTTTTTAGAGTTTGCAACAAGTGATTACATACGAAGCAAAATATGTCATACATCTGTATGTAGTAGTCCATTTGAAATGTGTAAAAAGACTTATATCGAGTGCAGTGCTTTGATGTGTCGCGTCAACTCGTACAAGACCGAGATGTTTGATTACTACAACACCCTCTCCCTCGCGGATTGAGCTCCGGTGCCTTAACTGCACCTGCCTTTGGCTGCATGACCGGTGGGCCAACCACCTATGGGGCCCACCTGTCATAAATGCAAAGGTAGGAGCAGTAAGTCAATGAAGCTGCGTCCCTCCCTCGGGCACGAGCGTGGTGGCTGGCAGGACTAGTAGGAGCTTTCACTACACGCTTTTTGACAGCGGCGAACTTGCGGATGGAGTTGACCATCATGTCGTCCATGCGAGAGGCGAAGCCGGCATCGGCGAGGGCTACGACGCCGGCGGTCGCCAGCACCGTCTGGAAATGTTGCGCGGTGTGGGGCCGCAGGCCAGCGCTTTGGATGATTTGGCGCAGCCGACTGCCGCTCGCGACCATCGCCTCCATAGGTGCTTCTGGCTTCTGGTCACTTGGTCTTGGATTCGAGTGAGCAGTGTTGCGCAGAGACTAAGGAGTAGATGGCTTGGAGTGGTGGGCGCTTTTATATGAGAATCCAAACTCTGTTGCATTCACATCGTCTGGCTCTATTCTCGCTTCTTCAATTAATTCCCTTTGCATGTAGAGTAATTTGAGGATGCATCATTGACTGCTCAACGCCTAGGGAACCGCTACCCTCTCCCTCCTTGGCATTCAAGCACCTATGGAGGCGATCGCCGCCGCGTCTATCGCGTGTCGTGAGACGCCCCATCGACGACAAGGTGCCTATGGTGACTTCGTAAATTTCAAGATGATGAAGACGAGTATACTCAATATTGTGCACCTCGACCAAGGCCGAGAGGAAAACGAGAGAACTACGTATTTATTTACGGTGTAGATTCACTCATTTTCCTCCATATGTACTCCATCTCGGTGTAGTCTAGTCACTTGTTGAAATATCTATCAAGGCAAATACTCCTTTCTGGTTTACAGGGCTATACTAGCAAGTACTACAATAGTGGGTTCACATAGCAATTTTGTCTCATGCAAGAGCCTAGCTATATGCGTGCTCCAAGGTTCACAACCGCCACGTTCGGGTTGCACTTGGCTCTTCGCCTCTTTGAGAAGACGAACAATGATGTTACTACTACTGCTTCTACAGTATCAAATCCACTGCTGCATGTCCGTCCACCGCGAGCGGGAGGGATAGCTTGTTGTAGTACTATAAGCAAAAGTTTGTCCTCGTCTGCGAGCCACCGCGCGCATGGGCGAGGTAGAAGGCGTGTAGTAGTAAAATCAAGCTTCTCCTCGTTGTACGAGTTGACGCGACACATCATAGCACTGGCCCCACATGTTTGCCTCTAAACTTGGCTGAAAGACCCGCAGTGTACAATACTCCATTTGCTGCAACCTCTAACATTTACCCCACCACAAATTAAAAAATATATTCCTGTCTTGACCAGATGAGCGTGCAAACTAGAATCACCAGGATGACAGGTGGGGCTAAAAGGTTATTTTAATCAAAAAATATAGCATGGAGCTGACCCCAACGATTTTAAGCTTACAGGCACGATATGCGCTATCCTAGACTACTCTTCACATGAAACTGCCACACAAGCGTCCGGGCTGCGCTTGGCTCTTCGCCTCTTCGGGAAGTCGAACAATGGCCCTGTTTGGATACTCTAACTCAGTTAGAGGTTAGAGTTAGATTCTAACCCTGAACTAACTCTAACCAAAAAGGTGTTTGAATAGCTGGGTTAGATGGAGCGCGGATACGGCGAGGCGCCTTCACGGGCGGTGCGAGAGGTAGGGAGGGAGAGGACAAGAAGCTTCGAGGAAGTGAGGAGGGATCTGCCTCGAGAAGAGCGAGAGAAAAAGTTGTTTTTAGTGGTCCTGAGAAGAACTAACCCAAATAAGCACCTCTTGGGTGGGTTAGATTTTTTGGATGAGTTAGACGCATCTAACCCAAACTAACCCTCATGTTTGGATATTTTTGGGTTAGTTGAGTCCAAACTAACCCAAACTAACTCTAACCCGTAGATTCAAACAGGGCCAATGATGGAGTACTACTGCAGTGGAGGAGTACTACAGTATGCTTCTGGCTATCTGACACCGATTGAACTGCTGCATGTCCATCGCGTACGGGAGGAGAGCGTGTAGCAAACGAAAGCTTCTCCTAGTCCTGCCAGCCACCACGCTCATGGGCGAGGGAGGGACGCAACTTCATTGACTTACTGCTCCTGCCTTTGCGTCCATGACAGGTGGGCCCAACAGGTTGGTAGCCCACCTGTCATGCAGTCAAAGGCAGGTGCGGTTAAGGCGAGAGGGTGTTGTAGTAATTAAACTTCTCAGTCTTGTACGAGTTGACGCAACACATCAAAGCACTGCACTCGATATATTTCAATAATTTGCATTTACCGATGCATTAATTACAACGCATGCATGCATGCCGTGATCTCCTTTTGATACTTGCATGTGTTTATTTAATGCACCTTGAAGTAGTATGAATATGTGACGGTAAAGCTTTGTAATGCCCCGACCCTAATAAAGCGATAGATGGTTGTGCACGAGGAGGGCGAGATCATGCAGACGGAACATGACCCACGATGGAGATCTCTATGGTCTCGATGGACCTCACCTTGCTTCAATTCCCCTTGTGCCTCCGCCCCTTGAAGCCTCCGGTGTATGAGGTTCGAATACACCTCGTCCGTTCGGCTGATCGAGCAAGGTGCAGGTTTCTTGATTGATGTGTTGTTCGATTGATTTGTGCAGTGCAAGGGAGGGCACCTGGCTTGCGCGGACTGCCGCGTCGAGCGCCCCGGGAACTAGCGGCAGTGCCAGAAGTGCGAGCACGGCGGTGGCTTCGACGTGCAGAACACGGCGATGGACGCCGTCCTCTCCTCGGTGAGGGTGGAGTGCCTGCACGAAGGCTGTGGGCTCTACATCACTTACCACAAGCTCACCGATCACTAGAGCGTGTGTCCGCTTGCGCCCTGCAAATGCCCCGTGCTCGTCTGCGGCAACGAAGGCCCGCTGTCGGTGCTCTCCCACCACATCAGCACCGTGCATCCCATGCCCGTGCACAGGATCCAGTATGGCAAGGCGCTCCAGCTGCAAGTGCTACTATCGGAGCCACGGCTCTTGCTGTTCGCGGAGGAGGACGGTCGTGCGTTTTTCTTGGTCGGCGGCATGCTCGACATCGGCGCACCTATCGCCGTGTCGGTCGTCTGCATCAGAGCGGGGGCGTCCCCACTGCCGCACTACGTGGCCAAGCTGTGGGAGAATATCCCGTCGGGGGAGCCCAAAGGCAGGACCAACACCGTCAAGGTGGAAATGGAGGTGACAAGCAGCAGGGATCCCGGTGACGTCGTCGTGCAAGAGCTGACCTTCTTTCACAGTTCCGCCCAAGCTACTGGCCGGGGCTAAGCTGGTGTCCCTCCACATTCAGATTGACAAGCTCACGTCCTAAATGATTCTACAGTGCCTTCTTGTGACACCCCAAAAATTTTAACCTTGTTTTACTAATTAAAATTTTGCCAGGAAACTAAAACTTTTATTTTCTGAATTTGCTTTTGATTCCAGAACCATTCTGTTCTTTATTTTTTTGGAGTTTTTACCCCAGGTGAAAACTTTCCAATTATATTATTGGACTTGTTTACCCTCTCAAGAAAAACACTTCTATTATCAGTGGATTTATTTGCATAATTTTTGCTCTCTGAGCTTTATTCCTTAAAGTGGGTTTTCATTAGTTTTGAAGCCCTATTTGAACTACAACCATTTGATAAATTTATTTAAAATTCCAACAAAAATTTGGGGATGTCATGTGATGTTTTTAAATAACTTTTATGCAAAAATATCTTGTGTTCTTGGGAGATTTGGAGCCCTCCACCATATTTTCAAACCTGGTCCAGTGGGCAATTTTGCACTACAACCTATTTAAATATTTCTTAAAAACTTCCACCAAAATTACGGGATGTCAATAGGAGTATATTATTCAACTTTATGCAAAAACCCAGTTATGTTCTTTGGAAAATTTGAGTGAATCAACCTCAGTTTCATTCTGGTCCAACTTGATGATTTGTACAGCAACCACATTTTTACTCGCTCCTTTACCCATAATTCTTTTTCCTGCTTGTAGTCCTTCCTACAAAACCCTTAAGTCCAGGAGCATGAACCCATTGGAATATTTTAGTCCATGTAATGATAACCTTTAGTTTCTACATAAAATTGGTTTTCTCAATTATTTGCACTAACAAGTTTCTAGCTTTGGCCAACTAACCCTGCCACCATCACCTACACTTAAGGAGACTAGGACCTGGAGGTTTTGGCCACTCCAAGAGCTGCCTAGATGCCTCTAGCATTTTGTCAAACACCTGGTGGGCATGGCCAGATTTGACAAGGATTTTAGTTTCCTATATGAACTTGACCCTCTGACCCAGCAACCTTGTCCACTAAGCCACTAGCTACTCCTAAACTAGGTCTGCTAATTGCCAGCCTCACCCAAGTCCTGTGGCATGCACTGGCATTTCGCTGAGCACCTGGTGCGCGGGCTCTGGGCGCGCCCAGAGCGCACGTTTTGCACGCGCGTGCACCGAGCCTCCGCGTCTCGCTGCCGCCCACCCAGGCTGCTTACGGCCTTGGCCTCGCAGCCAGACAAGGCCGCCTCCTCCCTCGCAGAGCCGCCTGGCGCCCTACAGCGCCTTGCCGTCAGTCGGCCACGGCGGCTAGCGGCGGCCACAAGGGCTCTGCACACGGCCAAGGCCGCCGAGCCATAGCCAAGGCCACTTCCTCTGAGCAGTCCGGACTCACCCCTCGCTGCTCAAGTGCTCGTCGCCGCCACGTCCTCCTGCAGCAACAGAGAGGCGGTCCGCCGACGTTCTTATCCACCGCCACGGGAACCGACCTCGGCCGCCTATTTAAGGGAGCCCCGAGCTCGCCTAGACCCTCAGGCAGCCTCAAGCCAACCCCTTAAAGCTCCCGTAGCCGGCAATCGACCTGGGAAGGCCATCTTCCCCGTCTCCGGCCAACTCGGCCATCGCCGCCTCCCGACCCCGTTCATCACAACCAGGCCCCCTCCCGTCCATCCAACACCACCAACCGACTCCCCTTCGTCTTGCGGAGCCGCCCAAACCCCCCGCTGCTTCGTAGAGCCACCGTAGCACCAAACCTCCTTTTGCTCCCGAGGCCGCCGGCCGCCGCGAAGCTCGTCGACGGCAACTCCCTCCATCCCCACCTGCCTGGCGACCACCGGGAGGACTGCCATGGGCTGGCGGATCCATCCCTGCCCTCGGAGCCCCGCGAGGAGCCGCCAAACACCGGCGACCCTCTGGCGTGGTTAGTTTCGAAACGTTTTTCTTTTTCTGTTTTATTAAAAAAAACAGAATTTGACCAAAGGTTTGACTGGCTATAACTTTTTAAATATAACTCCAAATGAGTTGATTCTTTTTCCTACCTCTCTAAAGTATTGCCTAGTTTATTTTCAGATTTATTTGAAAATTATTCAAACAACTTATTTGTACCACTCTTAAACTATGCGTTAATTCGAATATTTTCAAAAATAGGATTGGCGGAGAGAGAAGAAAACTTGCAAAAGTTTTAGGATGCACCCTGCCTCTACACAACTTGAAGGCAAGCATTCTGAACCCTGGCATAATATTGTGCGTGTTATTTACACGGATACAACACCTTTTCGACACGGAGTATCCGTTAATTTATGTGATGATAGGTTCCTACTCATGAGTGCATATCGATGTTTTCATGCTATTGGAGTTTGGTATGTTTGTGATAGTAGTCACCATCACACGCCTTTCATGCATACCGGAAGGAATCCAGGAAAGCCCCTGTCTTGGGTAGACACGGGTTTGTCCCTAGTCCTCCGTCGAGACGGTTGTGTCCGGTACGGCATGGTGAGGTATGTCGAGTGGTGACTCTGTCTGTTGGTTGAAGTATATATTGTTATGCTAATCCTGCAGGGAATATTTAAACCTCCTGAGTCGACCATAAATCGAGTCTTGTTCAGGTAACCCCCATACTTGTTTCGTACTACCACTTGTCCCTGCCATAGGTAGGGTACAGTTCAGTAAGTTGTCAACCCCTTTCCTAGCACACACCATACAGAGAGGCCATAGTGGAAGATACCGGAGGCATCCGGTAGGCATGCCACCTGGTCCGGGGGCATGGGTGTTTTTCGGTTGTAGCCGAAGGGGTAGCTCCCCTAGTTTGCGCGCGTGATAAATTTTTTGATCCCATGCTAAGTCGAGGTTGTAGCCTCCCCACTTAGAGTTTTGCTTACAGGTGTCTTGGGTGATTCCAGACACCGGTAAGTTAGGCTGGTGTGTGCGATAGGTATGTTTTCAATTAAAAGGCCGTAGACGGAATTAGTCCCGATGGACTAAAGGAATCCGTTACTCGTGGGTAAAGAGTACACCCTCTGCGGAGATTAAACATCTATTCGAATAGCCGTGTCCATGGTTAAGGACTACAGTCTGGGATGGGACAAGTGTCGGTCTTAGTGTCGGTCTTCGGTGGAGAAACTGTTAAACCAGATCTTGGATCATGACTTGTGACTTGTGATGATCATGATTATTTATGATGGACTAACCCGTTATATTATTTGAATTATCGAATACCCTTGGGATGGTTCTACCTCCTGGATATTCACTGTGATTATTTATAAGCCCTTTTATGTGGTGTCGCTGAGACGCCCGACTGTGGCATGCTTGTTATTTATTTACTTTATAAGCCCTATATGTGGTGTCGCGGAGATGCCTGACTGTGGCATGCTTGTTATTTATTTACTTTATAAAGCCCTTTATGTGGTGTCGCTGAGACGCCCGACTGTGGCATGCTTTTTACTTATTTATTTTATAAGCCCTTTATGTGGTGTCGCTGAGACGCCCGACTGTGGCATGCTTGTTATTCATTTACCTTATAAGCCCTTTATGTGGTGTCGCTCAGACGCCCGACTAAGGCATGCTCGTTATTTACTAACCTTTCGAGGCGTCGCTTCAGACACCCAATCGGTGCATTTTGTTACTACTCTGTTATTGCATATTCATGTATATAAATAACCTGCTTGCATGTATCAGAGATTTTATTTTTGTGACTGACGTTGTGATCATAGAATAATTCAGAGCATGATTATCGTTTGTATTATTATATTATACCCGTGTTCATAATGTTTGCGAGTACATTCAAAGTACTCACTGGCTTGTCCCTGGCTATTGTCTTGGCCAGATTCATGCTTGGAGAGGAGCGTTGCGATGACAGCCCTGGAACCTAAGCAATGGTGATAGCAGCCTCGCGAAGATAGGAGTTAACCTGGTCAGCTATTCCTGTGGGAAATGGATTCCCATAAACGCTGATAATCCACAAACCGCTTCCGCCATCAACCACTAGAAACCATTTGTTGTACTCATAGGCTAGAATGGTCATGTACTACATATTTTGCCTTTTGCTTGGAATTTCTGTATCAAGTTGGTGCCTCATCAGCTAACAGTAATCCTGGGGCTGGTGAGCATAAGGGCCATTTTCTGGAAATTAATGTCCCGAAAATCCGGTCATGACAAACTTGGTATCAGAGCCAGGCTGATCATTGGCTAATCTTATCTTAGCCAGGTCGAAAAACCTAGGTTAACCAACCCGCCAGACCTTAACCTAACCCCGGCCAAGCTTCTCGCATAAGATAGCCCCACAGTGACCCGACGCCTTTTGACAGTCGGTGCCCAACCTATCAACCTAGCCTGTCGATCATGCGCCAGTGACTGACACCTAAATAGTCCTTTTCGCAAGCGTGCGAAGGAAGACTCCGTCCCGTTTTTCTATAAAAAGGGCACGCTAGCTTCAACCTAGCACAACACAACCTCTGCCCCAAACCTATAATGCCTGGCCCCATTGTTCACAATGAAACCACGACAAACAACCTTGGAGGTTTTGTAACCATACTCGCAAACCTCACCCGTCGTGCCTTTGCATTAGAAGAACCCCCAGAATATGTTGTGTACCAAGGGTCCATGAGCGGTGAGAGCCATCAATTCTGGGCCACTGTGCACATCTATGGTAGGGGTCTATCACCGTAACGCCTTACAGTGTTCACCGAAGGACAACTTCCTTTGAGCCACAAGCCATCCAACTAGCTGCTCGAGAGGCTATAATTCAACTCCGGCACTTGTCGCCCAGAGTTAACTGTCGCTCCTTCTACTACTACCCCAGCCGTGACGGGTATGGTAGGCCACCCCAGGTTGCCAACGGAGATCACGAGACGGATCCTGCATTGTTGCACCTAGTGCGCTATGTAGGTGCACTAGAGGAACTATTCGATCAAATCACCCTTGATCTGATTGCGGTTCGTGGAGAACTGGTTCGCCGAGCCCCGGCGAGAGGAGAGGATGAGCCCGATGCCGACAACCCATTCGTGCTGTTCGACACCCGATCGAGTCCACGAGGTCTGCCCCACCATCGACCAAGGTGCTTTGATGACCCCGAAGTGCTTAAATAGCCTTTTGGGAACACGCTCCAACGGGATTGTGGCAAACAATCCCCGCGATGGTCATCATCGCTACCCTGACCCTGCAGTTCCTCAACCACCTGCAGCTAACCCCGACGGTGAAACCCTTGGAGAAGCCTCGACGTCCATAAGGCACGCCTGCTTGGATATAAACGAGGTAGACTAAGTCACTCGAGTAGTGCCGAGTCTCAGTGTATCCACGCCTTATAATCGTGTGACCTTGTAAATAAACGCATCATGTTGTTGTGCCTCTGTTTTAAATAGTAACCTTGCATAAATATGCCAGCATGCAGTTGCATATTTTTATTCCGGGCACAGCTACCAAAACCAACCCCGACGACACCCACAGTACCACGTCACTTTTGTGAGATATGTGTCTCTGTGGCTTTGACCCCGACCCCATGAGAGCAGAACCGACAAACTAGTACCCCTCACCGCGGTAAATAACCCAGCCCGGATGCTATATAAAAAGGCCATCTCGTGACCTTGCCAAGCACCCCTCACCTTGTGCACCGCCCTCACAAACCATTTCTCGCCATGCCAAGCCCTAGCATTTATCTGAGAACCCCAGAGGCAACCCCGGGTAGCTTTGTCAAAATATTGTGGGACTTTACCTGCAGTACCATGGGTTCAACCCAGCCACCCCAGTACGAGCTGCTCAAATCGAGAATCACCCCATCCACCTCGAAATATTGGGCAGTAGTACACATCCCTCCCGTAAACTCAAACCAAGACCCTACGAAAGTCTCCTTCGTGGGGAAATCTATGCTTGCTCCACAAATGGCCATCAAAGCGGCTTCACACGAAGCGCTTGTCCGCCTTTGATTCACGGTACCCTATGCCAGTGAATGAGGGTATTATTACTTTCCGAGCCGTGCAGCACCCGGAGAAGTAACATCTTTTCCCGGTGGACGAATTGAGAGAGACCCAATCTCGGCCAACCTCGTCCCAATGACGTCGCCGCCAAAACGTTTGACCCGATGGTAATGGGTTATCTCCGAGTCTCGCTGATTTGTATCCTTAGATCGCCATCGGCAGACCACTGAGGCCCGACAGGAGAGACGCATTTATCGACTGGTCAATCCACTTCCCCCGATAGAAGAGGATTGTGTCCCAGTACCAGTGACGTTTGCTCGGGACCCCGTCCAGTTACCGTTTTCATTATAGACGTCAGTGCTGTGTATATTATTGCAACATTTATTTATGTGTTGTAAATTATGCATGGTACCCTGATTTTGTGCGACGAGTCAATTATTTGGCTTCTATTAATGTGAGTAGTTTTTTGTTGCGGTTTAATTTTTTTAAATTAACTGTTTTCTCTCACGAAAAATCCTGGAGTAAGATTTCTTTCCCCTGAGTTGCTGCATCGTATATCCTCTCACGGCATGGAATTTTTATTCACGCAGCACCACAACAGCAGACTCACAACCACAACCACTCGAGCACATACACTGCTTGCAAAACCTTGTAACCGTGTTACATCTAACTGATCACCTCCCGCACACCGACAACAGTTAGCACCCGACACCCACCACCTAATCCTCATGGTCACCGCCACTACGGAGAGCCAACACCCGAGCGGCAGCATCGCGACGATCATCGAGGATCATCGCGCACAGGAGCACAGAGAGCCCCAGCACTGCCGCCAGCCCTCCGAACACCAGGATCACGTACCAGTCCGGCACCACCTCCGCCATTAGAGCCTCGTCTCGAGCTTCTGTAAGCAGAAAAGGAAGGAGAAGGAGAAGCGAGGCCAGGTGTGAAGGAGACGAGAGGAGCACCTCGGCCATTTTATAGCTCGAGATCGGTGTACGGTGGGAGAAGTCCACCAGCGCCTCTCGTCGCCCGATCGCCGTTGTTCGGAGGCGAATCCACGAGCAGTGCCGACAGCAAGACTGCCCGGCCGAGGAGTGCACGCTGCGCGGCAGCTAGCACGCCACACTACTACCAAGAAGACGGCCTAGATGCCCTACACGCTAGACGTCGCCGATGGAGAAAGGACGGAAAGCGCGCTGGAGAGAGGAAGAAGAGAGAACCAGAGGAAGAAGAAGAGGCCGACAGTGGACCCCGGGTCCACCTGTCAGCCATAGAGAGCACTGTGCTCTCGGGTACGACCAGCGTATTTTAGAAATTTAGAATTTATTCTGAATTTACGGTAACCAACGTAGAAATCTCTCAACCGTAGATTTTTCCACGCAGCGCCAGTGTCCCACACTATAGTTTTACACCACTTACTGCTCTCTCACTGTAGCCGCATTTTACCACTTAAGTAAAGTAATTGTTTTGATATGGTAAAAGTAATATTTTTCAAAAAACAATCCTTAGCAAATCTCGAGGACGAGATTTTTCTTAAGGGGGGTAGTGTTGTGACACCCCAAAAATTTTAACCTTGTTTTATTAATTAAAATTTTGCCAGGAAACTAAAACTTTTATTTTCTGAATTTGCTTTTGATTCCAGAACCATTCTGTTCTTTATTTTTTTTGGATTTTTACCCCAGGTGAAAACTTTCCAATTATATTATTGGACTTGTTTACCCTCTCAAGAAAAACAATTGTATTATCAGTGGATTTATTTGCATAATTTTTGCTCTCTGAGCTTTATTCCTTAAAGTGGGTTTTCATTAGTTTTGAAGCCCTATTTGAACTACAACCATTTGATAAATTTATTTAAAATTCCAACCAAAATTTGGGGATGTCATGTGATGTTTTTAAATCACTATTATGCGAAAATATCTTCTGTTCTTGGGAGATTTGGAGCCCTACACCATATTTTCAAACCTGGTCAAGTGGGCAATTTTGCACTACAACCTATTTAAATATTTCTTAAAAACTTCCACCAAAATTATGGGATGTCAATAGGAGTATATTATTCAACTTTATGCAAAAACCCAGTTATGTTCTTTGGAAAATTTGAGTGAATCAACCTCAGTTTCATTCTGGTCCAACTTGATGATTTGTACAACAACCACATTTTTACTTGCTCCTTTACCCATGATTCTTTTTCCTGCTTGTAGTCCTTCCTACAAAACCCGTAAGTCCAGGAGCATGAACCCGTTGGAATATTTTTAGTCCATGTAATGACAGCCTTTAGTTTCTGCACAAAATTGGTTTTCTCAATTATTTGCACTAACAAGTTTCTAGCTTTGGCCAACTAACCCTGCCACCATCACCTACACCTAAGGAGACTAGGACGTGGAGGTTTTGGCCACTCCAAGAGCTGCCTAGATGCCTCTAGCATTTTGTCAAACACCTGGTGGGCATGGCCAGATTTGACAAGGATTTTAGTTTGCTATATGAACTTGACCCTCTGACCCAGCAACCTTGTCCACTAAACCCCTAGCTACTCCTAAACTAGGTCTGCTAACTGCCAGCCTCACCCAAGTCATGTGGCATGCACTGGCATTTTGCCGAGCACCTAGTGCGCGTGCTCTGGGCACGCCCAGAGCGCACGTTTTGCACGTGCGTGCACCGAGCCGCCGCGTCTAGCTGCCGCTCACCCCGCGCCCGTTCTGGCCCTTGGCCTCTCGCAGCCAGCACGGCCGCCTCCTCCCTCGCCGCAGAGCCGCCCCTGGCACCCTACAGCGCCGCCGTCAGGTCGGCCACGGTGGCTAGCGGCCGGCCCTAGTGGGCTCTGCCACGGACGGCGCCACCCGAGCCATAACCGCGGCCAGCCTGCCCTCCGAGCAGTCCGGACTCACCCCTCGCTCAAATGCAGCAGCGCTCGTCGCCGCCACGTCCTCCTGCAGCAACAGAGAGGCAGTTCACCGGCGTTCTTATCCACCGCCGTGGGAACCGACCTCGGCCGCCTATTTAAGGGAGCCCCGAGCTTGCCTTGACCCTTAGGCAGCCTCAAGCCAACCCCTTAAAGCTCCCGTAGCCGGCAATCGACCTGCGAAGGCCATCTTCCCCGTCTCCGGCCAGCTCGGCCACCGCCGCCTCCCGACCCCGTTCATCACAACCAGGCCCCCTCCCGTCCATCCAACACCACCAACCGACTCCCCTTCGTCTTGCGGAGCCGCCCAAACCCCCCGCTGCGACGTAGAGCCACCGTAGCCCCAAACCACCTTTTACTCCCGAGGCCGCCGACCGCCGCGAAGCTCGTCGACGGCGACTCCCTCCATCCCCACCTGCCTGGCGACCACCGGGAGGACTGCCATGGGCTGGCGGATCCATCCCCGCCCTCGGAGCCCTGCGAGGAGCCGCTTAAACTCTTGGCGGCGATCGCCGAGTTCCGTCCCCCCGCTCGGGCGAGAAGAGGAGAGAGGATGGTCAAACCTGACCAAGTGGGCCCCTGGACCCATCGTCGCGAGCCACGCGCCGTCCACGCTGGATAAGTGAAGACGTAAACGCCAGAATACGCCTTCGACGTGGTTAGTTTCGAAACGTTTTTCTTTTTCTGTTTCATTTTAAAAAACAAAATTTGACCAAAGTTTTGACTGGCTATAACTTTTTAAATATAACTCCAAATGAGTTGATTCTTTTTCCTACGTCTCTCAAATATTTCCTAGTTTATTTTCAGATTTATTTGAAAATTGTTCAGACAATGTTTTTGTACCACTCTTAAACTATGCGTTAGTTCGGATAGTTTCAAAAATAGGATTGTCGGAGAGAGAAGAAAACTTGCAAAAGTTTTAGGATGCACCCTACCTCTACACAACTTGAAGGCAAGCATTCTGAACCCTGGCATAATATTGTGCGTGTTATTTACATGGATACAACACCTTTTCGACACGGAGTATCCGTTATTTTATGTGATGATAGGTTCCTACTCATGAGTGCATATCAATGTTTTCATGCTATTGGAGTTTGGTATGTTTGTGATAGTAGTCACCATCACACGCCTTTCATGCATACTGGAAGGAATCCGGGAAAGCCCCTGTCTTGGGTAGACACGGGTTTGTCCCTAGTCCTCCGTCGAGACGGTTGTGTCCGGTACGGCATGGTGAGGTATGTCGAGTGGTGACTCATGCATTGGTTGATGTATATATAGTTATGCTAATCCTGCAGGAATATTTAAACCTCTGAGTCGACCATAGATCGAGTCTTGTTCAGTAACCCCATACTTGTTTCAGACTACCACTTGTCCCTGCCATAGGTAGGGTGCAGTTCAATAAGTTGTCAACCCCTTTCCTAGCACACACGTCAGAGAGGCCATGGTGGAAGATCTGGAGGCATCCGGTAGGCATCCCACCTGGTCCGGGGGCATGGGTGTTCTTCGGTTGTAGCCGAAGGGGTAGCTCCCCTAGTTTGCGCGCGTGATAAATTTTGTGATCCCATGCTAAGTCGAGGTTGTAGCCTCCCCACTTAGAGTTTAAACTTCACAGTGTCTTGGGTGATTCCACACGGTAAGTTAGGTGGTGTCTGCGGATAGGTATGTTTTCAATTAAAAGGCCGTAGACGGAATTAGTCCCGATGGACTAAAGGAATCCGTTACTCGTGGGTAAAGAGTACACCCTCTGTGGATATTAAACATCTATTCGAAAAGCCGTGTCCATGGTTAAGGACTACAGTCTGGGATGGGTCAAGTGTCGGTCTTAGTGTCGGTCTTCGGAGGAGAAACTGTTAAACCAGATCTTGGATCATGACTTGTGACTTGTGATTATCATGATTATTTATTATGGACTAACCCGTTATATTATTTGAATTATCGAATACCCTTGGGATGGTTCTACCTCCTGGATATTCACTGTGATTATTTATAAGCCCTTTTATGTGGTGTCGCTGAGACGCCCGACTGTGGCATGCTTGTTATTTATTTACTTTATAAGCCCTTTATGTGGTGTCGCGGAGACGCCCGACTGTGGCATGCTTGTTATTTATTTACTTTATAAAGCCCTTTATGTGGTGTCGCTGAGACGCTCGATTGTGGCATGCTTGTTACTTATTTATTTTATAAGCCCTTTATGTGGTGTCGCTGAGACGCCCGGCTGTGGCATGCTTGTTATTCATTTACCTTATAAGCCCTTTATGTGGTGTCGCTCAGACGCCCGACTGAGGCATGCTCGTTATTTACTAACCTTTCGAGGCGTCGCTTCAGACACCCGATCGGTGCATTTTATTACTACTTTGTTATTGCATATTCATGTATATAAATAACCTGCTTGCATGTATCAGAGATTTTATTTTTGTGACTGGCGTTGTGATCATAGAATAATTCAGAGCATGATTATCGTTTGTTATATTATACCCATGTTCATAATGTTTGTGAGTACATTCAAAGTACTCACTGGCTTGCCCCTGACTATTGTCTTGGCCAGATTCATGCTTGGAGAGGAGCGTTGCGATGACAGCCCTGGAACCTAAGCAATGGTGATAGCAGCCTCGCGAAGATAGGAGTTAACCTGGTCAGTTGTTCCTGTGGGAAATGGAGTCCCATAAATGCTGATGATCCACAAACCGCTTCCGCCATCAACCACTAGAAACCATTTGTTGTACTCATAGGCCAGAATGGTCTTGTACTACATATTTTGCCTTTTGCTTGGAATTTCTGTATCAAGTTGGTGCCTCATCAGCTAACAGTAATCCTGGGGCTGGTGAGCATAAGGGCCACTTTCTGGAAATTAATGTCCCGAAAATCCGGTCCTGACACTTCTGTTTATCTTTGTAATATGCTAATATAGGGGTTAGCTCGGTCTACTTTAGCTTAAGAGGTGGTGGGTTTTGGTGGCGATGCAGCAATTACCTCGACATCAGATCAGTAGTGAAAGTAATTTCGAACAGTCGAATCTGTTGGATATAAAGATCCTTCGGGTAAGAAGTAACAGCTTATATGCTTTTTTTCGAAACGGAACAACGATACTAGTATAATTTTTGTTGACATGCACTAATATTTTCGAAACGGACGTCGGGCTGTAGCTAGAAGGGCGGTTGGGACGCGGCATCGGCCCATACCATGGTGACCCCCGATAGGGACGCACCGATTGTGGAATTTCTCCCTCGCGGATGTCGACCGCATCTACGCAGAACATTGTTCCCTTCCCCCAACTGCGGGTTCAGGCCGGATATGTGACCAGCGGTGTGGCCACCGTCGTTCCATGCTTGTGAAGAGAGCAACCCAAGCAAGCATGCTTGTAGCTTAGGCTCCTGCTAGTGTATATACAGTGGTTTTATTTTTCTATCAATATCAACCATTTTATATTGCGCACATGTCATTGAAGAGTGAAATGATGGTTGCTTCTTCCGACTAACTTACTGTGTGATTTGACTGCTCCTTTAGTGGTCCCTACACGTACTCCCCCTACATGTATGCAACAGTCACATGTACACATGGATGCAAAAACGTGCGCGATGCCCTAATGCATGCATGTCCGAGCACACGACGGAACACACACGGTCACGCTCAAGTGCTCAACCTACACGTGCATGCACACACATACTCAGCCAGGGTGAGCTAGTGACTGTATAAAGACCGGAAAATGTATATATTGAGCGCAATGAGCGTATTATTAAGTCCACTGACCATATTTTTACAAATATACAGTGATAGACAGTGTATTTATCTCGTTTGAAATTAAGCCATATTAACCGGAGAGGAGGCAGTATGGACTAGCATTACTTTGCTGTGTACCATCAACTTGTCGAATGAGGAGAAGCTTGCAGGACAGGAGAAGCTTGCGCGCGGTGGCTCGCAGGACAAGGAGAAAGTTTAGACTAATGCAAGCTGTCCTTCACTCAGGCGGTGGACGTGCAACAGTTAATTCGGTGTCAGATTGCCAGAAGGATACACTATACTAGTAGTACTATTATTGTTGCACTTCTCGAAGAGGTGAACAGCCAAGCACAAAGTTTACTACTAGTACTAGTACTACTACTATAGTCTATAGAGGTATGTACTACTATACTAGTACTAGGAACTGGATGGAGGAGCGTCTGCACTCTTATTATATTTTTAAAATGTGATAAAGCTATCTTCAACACATTTTGTTCTCTTCGAGGGTTCTCGCATATGATAATGGAAGTTGATTGCGTGGAACACTCGCCACAATTCTCGCTTGATTCTGGCTCATATCCTGTTACAAATAGGAGTGTTCGGTAATATTTCCTCTCTTTTTTGTTATTCAGCATGTAAACAGGTCAGCAAACCTTGCGGCGCATCTTTGTGCGAACCGTGCTTGCTGCACTTTGAATGTGGCCGAGAGCTGGCTTGATGAAACACCTCGCTTCCTACTTGTTTTTTTGTGGGGTATCTCGCTTCCTAGTGACCAGTGTCTTGGCTAATTGTCCTAAGAATGCTTATATATGAATAAAGCTCTCTCATTTACACACAAAAAATATTAAGCCATATTAACCGGAAAGGAGGGAGTATGGACTAGCACTACTTGTTGGTGTGTCCCGTCAACTCATAGAACGAGGAGAAGCTTGCAGGACAAGGTGAAGCTCGCTTACGCCTTTTGACTAATGCAACGTACCCTCGCCCAGGTGGTGGACATGCATCAGTTCATTCGGTGTCAGATTTCCAGAGGCATACACTGTAGTACCGAACATGCGGAGTACCATCATTGTTCGACTTCACGAAGAGGCGAAGAGCCAAGCGCAAGGTTTAGTAGTACGAGTAGTACTACTACTAGAACCGCATGGTGGAGCCTCTGTACTCTTATTCTTCTTAATCTCTGATAAAGTACACATTTATTCCATAGAAGGGTGGAAAATGGCAGCCCAGCATGTAATGATGATATCGATCAACCATGCTCGAATATATCTTGGCCTCCGTGCGAGCCCGTCTGTGTGTTCTGGCTCCTCGTCTCTCTCAAGGAACGGCAGGTTGGCCATTTTGCCGTCAATTGAGATCGGTTTGCTCACACTCTGGCCCCACATGTCAGTGATATGCCAAGAGGAGGTGCGTTGACCCGCTGGCCGTACGCATACTTAGTTTTGCACCTTCATACTACTCCTCCCTCCATCACAGTTTACAGGGCGCTTTCATTATGATGCATTTCTCTCAATGCATTTCCACCACCAGAGAGACTTTAGATGCGTTTGGTTTAATGCTCAATTAATTAGGGCGTGGTAACCGCAATTTTCTCTCGATATAGTACTACAGAATGGAGTAAGTGCATGCATGTGTGTACCCGAGGTGGAAGCACTGCATGCATGTGTGTATGCATTATTTCCTCTAGTAATAGACGCCGTGCTATAACTACCAATGCTATTTTTAAGGTCGATCGCTAGTCGCCTTGGTCTTAGAGATTTTCTCTTTTTCTGAAGTGCGCTCTATAAACAGTGACGGATGGAGTAGTATGAGCGGATTCAAAGAAGAGCGTATTGATGGTTGTTTCTTCCGAGCAACTTACAGTGGGAAAGGTGGGGCTTATGATTTGACTGCTCATTACTCACTATTAATGCGGCGCAATGACCGGTCTGAGTCTCCCATGCGGCTGTGCACTACCCCCTCGGTTCTTAAATATAGTCTGGAGTATTTGTCTTTTCGAGAGATTTCAACGAGTGACTACTCAAATATTTGTCTTTTTAGAGATTCAAATGGACTACTACATACAGATGTATATAGACATATTTTAGAGTGTAGATTCACTCATTTTGCTCCGTATGTAGTCACTTGTTGAAATCTCTAGAAAGACAAATATTTAAAACGGAGAATCTGATACAAAACAAAATGAGTGAATTTACACTCTAAAATATGCCCATTTGAAATTTGTAAAAGACAAATATTGTTGACGACGATTCTGACGACAAAAGAAGCATATTCCTTGTCCTAAGGAAGATAACAACACGGTTGTGTTTGTCTAAAACGGTGTGAGGACGAGATTGCAATATGGAAAGTACGCCAGATGAGCTACGTTTTGTGCAAAGAACTATGGAAGATCCACATGCAGTGACGTGGGAAGACGGGAAGTGGAGCAAGGCCGGAGGGGATACCTGGAGGTCGTCGGTACGTAACTAGGTGAGCGGCGGCGGGCGGAATCTACCCATACTGCGGCAGCGAGCAGGTGCCATAGGCCCTACCGCGCAGGAGCTTGGTCAGAGAGAACAACGTGTACCGCAGATCGGGACGTGCTGCCTCGGTGCCGTTGAACGGAGAAACGATGCACGTCCTCCCTTTCCGCCAGCGGATGGGATGCGGCCGGATCAGTGACCAACGGTGAGAGAGAGAGAGAGAGGCCACCGCAGCCTTGTGTGAGATACTCTGAAGAGAGAAAAACCAGGCAGGGAGGCTCCATTGTATATAGTGGAGCGGACTACCTTTTTCTCCATAAAAATCGTTTTATATTTTGTGTACGTGCCATTGAGAGATATAACTTTATTTAAAAATAACGCGCCAACGCATCAAGTCGAACTTTGTCTCGTGCACGCGTGGTACACGACCTCCGTAGGTAAACAACCGCTACAGCTGCTCAAATTAGCACGGGCTGCCATTTCATACTGAAATGAGCTCCATCGTACCCGCTGGTGTGGCTGGGCACGGCGCGTGATGCGTGCACGGTGCACCTATTCTCTTCTTGTATACGTACACCACCTACGTGGGGTTGTGTGAGAGAGATACAAACATAGAGAGATATAGTGTGTGGGTTCGTGAGAGTTTTTTTGGGGGGCGATCAAAAAATGTAACATATGCAATGTGTGTGAAATCACTACAAAAAAGACACATCCGTGACATTTTGGGCCGAACGAATTTTTTTTCTGTCATACATATGACACTTCTATGACGATAATTGTTACAAAACCCGGTATCATCATAGATGTGGTGGGCTCCTACTTCTATGACAAAAAATCATGACAGAAAATGGGCTTTTCGTCCTGGGCGGGCTGGAGACGCAGCTGCATGACATTCTTTGGGCCGTCCATGACGGAAAAAACCGTGGTAGAAGCGAGGGCGAGGAAATTTCGGGGAGTTCCCGGTTACGGTGGGAGGTCGGGGCGGCGATCGCATTTCTCTCGTGACGTGACGCTGCTGCGTGTGTAGGCGTTATTTCTAATCGAACCTGAGTGAGGCGTTGGGCTCTAATCGAACCCAAGCGATTGCTTTGTAGGCTACGCTTCTTCGAACCCGAGCGACCGATCGATGGTTGTTAACTTAACCCGATCGAGCGATTCTTCGCTATCGCTGCTAATCAAGCCGGTCGATTGATGAGCAATGAGCGCTATGGGGTTTGATGAACGATGAGCGGTGGCGTTGCCTCTGGATGAATCTGGACCCGTGGTGTGGTGGAGGGCTGGTTGAACGAGAGACGGTGGAGGGGTGCCCGTGGAGGGGTGGATGAACAGGACCCCGTGGTGTGGAGGGCTGGATGAACAGTAGACGATGGAGGGGTGCTCGTGGAGGGGTGGTTGAACAGGACCTTGTGATGTGCAGGGCTGGATGAACAGTAGACGGTGGAGGGGTGGTTGAACAGTAGCCGGTGGAGTAGCGCGCGGTGGAGGCTGGATGAACAGGAGCCCGTGGAGGCTGGATGAACAGGAGCCCGTGGAGGCTGGAGGAGGTCGACGGTGGAGATGAACAGATCCCATGGAGTCCTGCTTTGCGACGCCACACCCCTCCCGATGAACAGGACCCCCGTTTTGACCGTAGCGCTCCAACACAAGTCCGTTTTGTCCGTTTTGCGGTACGCCACACCCCTCCCCATCAACAGGACCCCCGTTTCGACCGTAAGATGTCCGCTTCCTCCGCTTTTGCGATGCGCTGCACCCTCCCGATCAACAGACCCTGCTCAACGTAGGAGGTCCGTTTCCTCCGTTGTGTGGTACGCCAGGCCTCGTTTCCATCGCCTATTCCGTCCAAGCCCTCCCGATGAACACGACCACGCATTCCGTTCCGACCCAGCCGGTTGGCTCCCACGCGTTCTGTTGCCTCCCGATGAACACGAGCATTCCAATGCCTCCCCATGAACACGACGCATTCCGTTGCCTCCCCATGAACACGACGATGACGATGTTTCTCCGTTCCGACACATCCATGTACACGAGCCCTGGCCGTACGTATGCGCGAGTAGGCGTTCGAGACCCCGCCCGTATGTACACATACGTGGCCGTATTTTTTTTTCTTGCATCCTGGCCGCTCTACGTACGTGTACATGCTACGTGCGCGCCTCTACTACGACATGTGCGTGCCTCTACATCCACCAGTATATATGTACGTACACTTTCGTGACGAGAATGACAACGTTACGTACGCTTCGACCAGGTGGGTCCCGACTGTCAGACACATCCTTGAGTGCGAAGATGTAGCTGGTGGGTTCCAGCAGTCAGGGGGGCGAAATACGGTGGCCCATCCGGTGGGTCCCCGCTATCAGGTGGAGGAATAATTATTTTGCACGTAATAAGGAGGCACTTCCTTGCTGCGGCCGTGGACCCAGCTTGTCGCCCTCTCCACGCATACCCACGTCCGATGGAAGCCGCCTTGACCACGCTGACCACGCCACGCCGAGAGCACCTGGCGGTGGACGACGGCAAGGCCTAGGAAGGGGACGACGCGAGCCGGGAAGACGCGCAGTGGATCCCCACGCCAGAGGAGTACGAGGGGTTCACTGTTCGCTGCGGTGTGAGGCTGCCGTCGCCCGCAGAATAATAGGGGTGTGGGTGAGTAGAGGATGGCCTGGCCAGCGGTGGGAGTAGTAGGGCGGTGAGGCCTCGCCGCATCACTGATCGACCACGGGAGGCGGGGAGCACGAGGCAGGACCCCAGCCTTTGTTTGGGAGGCTGGAGCAAGAAGACCAGAGGTTGAAGAAGCACTACGGCCGTTGGATGGACATTGTACGGTCACTGGAGCTAGAGTCATGCATATTGACTAAGTTGGCAAAGCCCTCCGTCCCCGTCAACTTAGTAGGCCCACATGTCAGCCTGCCACTATACTGGGTCCCAGCTAACAGGGGGAGTATTCATTTTTTGTGTGCATAATAAGGAGGCACTTCATTGCGTGCGAAGATATAGCTGGTGGGTCCGAGCTGTCGGTGGCGGTAACGTTTTTTTCAAATCAGAGGCCCTTTCGGTGGTTCCCGATGTCGGTGGAGGAATCATTATTTTGCGCGTAATAAGGAGGCATTTCCTTGCTTGCGGCCGTGGACCCAGCTGTCGGCCTCTCCACGTACAGTCCACTTCAGATGCATGTTGGTCGTTGACCATGTTGACCAGGCCGTGCCGAGAGCACCAGGGCGGTGGACGACGGCGAGACCTAGGAAGGGAATGACACAGAGGTAGGGAAGACTTGGTAGTTGTTTTCCACACGGAGGGGAGTACGACTGTACAAGGGTTTACTGGTTCGTCTGCCGTCGCCGGAGAATAACAGCAAGTGTGGGTGAGTAGTGGGATGGCTAGGCCAGCGATGGGATTACGGTGGGGCGGTGAGGCCTGCGTGGCAGCAGAGCCGGCCGTGGGGAGGAGGGAGCAGGCAGTCCCGCCGGCGCTTGTTTGAGCGGCTGGAACAGGAACAGCAGAGATTGAAGAAGCACGACGGCCGTTGGATGGCCATCCAACAGTCACTGCTTGTGCGTCAACCTTTTTCTTAGGAAAGCCTCAAATCTGTGGAAAACAGCATACATCCCATCTGCCATTATTTTTAAAAATTTACAGCTCATTTGCTAATTATTAAGGTTTTTTGTGGAGCCCATATTCTTGTTAGCATTACAGCCCATATTGTGGCCACGGCTAAAAAATTATACGAAATTTTGCATATTTTGGTGCGGTCCGGACTGTTTTTAATCCCGAAATTTTGACTCACATTCAAACTGATTTTAAAAATAAATGTATATCAATATAAAATCCAACAAATTCTCCACGCATAAAAATTAATGTAATTTAAAATCTCGAAATGAAAAAAAAAGATATTCGAAACTAATTGTCGGTTTGATGTGTTTTAAAAATGTATAACCCATTTCTCATTACTGATGGGCCATTTTCTCGGTCAGCCGAATGAAGCTCTCCTCGTCTTCAAAGATTTGCAGCCCAACAGGCCTGACAAAGCGACTTACTTGGCAAATCACAAAAAAACTGGGTTGTGGCCGTGGACCCAGCTGTCAGCCTCTCCACTTACAGTACTCTTCCGATGGAAGTCGTTCGTTGACCACATTGACCACGCCGCGCCGAGAGCACCAAGGCGGTGGACGACGGCGAGGCCTAGGAAGGGGACGATGTGGAGCCGGGAAGACGCGGCGGTGGATGCCCACGCGAGAGGAGTACGAGGTTCATCGGTTCGGCTGCGGCGTGAGGCTGCCGCCGCCGCAGAATAACAGGGGTGTGGGTGAGTAGAGGATACCACAGGCCAGCGGTGGGAGTAGTAGGGCGGTGAGGCCTCCGCGCATCACACCCGCCACGAGGCGGAGCATGCTGCACGACCGGCGCTGCTTTGGGCGGCTGGAGCAAGAAAACCAGAGTTTAAAGAAGCACTATGGCCGTTGGATGGACATCGTACGATCACTGGAGCTAGAATCGTTCATATTGACTACGTTGACAAAGCCCTCCGTCCTCGTCAACTTAGTAGGCCCACAAGTCAGCCTCCCACCATGGTGGGTCCCAGCTAGCAGGGGGAGTATTCATTTTTCCATGCGTAATAAGGAGGCACTTCCGGTGGGTCCGAGCTCACAGCGGGGGGGGGGGACGTTTTTTTCCCGAAATACGGTGGTCCGTCCGGTGGGTCCCAGCAGTCAGGGGCAAATATTTTTTTCGCGAAATACGGTGGCCCGACTGGTGGGTCCCGGCAGTCAGGGGGAACGTTTTTTTCGCGAAATACTGGTGGCCCGTCCGGTGGGTCCCTGCTGTCGGTGGAGGAATAATTATTTTGCGCATAATAAGGAGGCACTTCCTTGCAGCTACCGTGGACCTAGCTGTCAGCCTCTCCACGTACATTACTCTTCCGATGGAAGTCGGTCGTTGACCACATTGACCACGCCGCACCGAGAGCACCACGGCGGTGGGCGACGGCGAGGCCTAGGAAGGGGACGCCGCAGAGCCGGGGAAGACGCGGCAGTGGATGCCCACGCGAAGAGGAGTACGAGGGTTCACTGGTTCGGCTGCGGTGTTAGGCTGCCGTCGCCGCAGAATAACAGGGGGAGTGGGTGAGGGAAGGGATGGCCTGGCTAGCGGTGGGAGTAGTATGGGGACGGTGAGGCCTCCGGCGGCAGCACCGACCACCACGGAGGCAGGAGCATGCGACACGACCGGGCGCTGCTTTGGGCGGTGGGGCAAGAAGACCAGAGGTTGAAGAAGCACTCGGCCGTTGGATGGACATCGTTGACCACGCCGCGCCGAGAGCACCAGGCGGTGGACGACGGCGAGGCCTCTGAAGGGAACGACACGAGCCGGGAAGACACGGCAGTGGCTGCCCACGCGTGGAGAGTCTGAGGTTGATGGTTCGGCTGCCGTCGCCGGAAAATAACAGGAGGTGTGGGTGAGTAGAGGGATAGACAGGCCAGGGATGCGAGTATGATTGGGCCGTGAGGCCTTCCCGGCAGCACTACCGGCCACGGGAGGCGGGAGCAGGCGGTTCCGACGCTGCTGGTTTGGGCGGCTGGGGCAGGAAGATGAGAGACTGAAGAAGCACGATTGGCGTTAGATTAACATCTAACGGTCTGACGCTGGTATAGTCGATTGTTGACTAAGTTTTTTTTTGAGAAACCTTGTGTACGCATGAACTTAGTTGTAACATCCCGATTCTCGGAATGTTTAAGAAAAAGTTTTCCAAAAATCAGGGTGAGAAAATTTGTTTGTTTTATTTGTTAACAAAGCTTAAATTAGGCTTTTAAAAATTTGAAGGATTTAATTTAAACTAATGTGAACCTAAATTAAAATTTGAGTTTACTTCTTTTCTTTAGTCGAGCTTAATTTTTTCATGTGCAACATATTATAATATGCACCTTGATTTTTCTTTGGCTTTTAGATATTTTTTTGATTGTTCGAGCTTCTTTTCCTTCTCTAAATGTTACTCAGAAGAAAATCATTTTTTGTCTTCCTCTCAATCTCAGGGTCAAACTGCATTGGGCCAACATATATCTTTCTTCTGTGTGCAACCATTTTTTTTCTCGCTCCATCAGAATGAGCGCAACCCATGTCCTATGTTTTGTTTGTTCTTCAACCGAATAGGCCCAGCCCAAGTTGTTTTTCTTTTTCTCTCTTCTACTAATTATCTCCCACCTGGGCCTTGGTCGAATTCCTTCCTTCCACCTAGCCCATCTCCTATGGCAGCCCCGAACGCTTCATCTCCACTCACACGTACATGTACAGGTAACCTACAGAGAAGGATGAAACTGCATAGATCCTTGCGTGATGCCTTACCTTTAATCCCTCCTTGACTCTTCCATTGCCTTAATTCTCTCCACCTGCCCATCTTCCAACCAAGCGACACCTCTCCTTCCTCTGTACGCTAGCACCTACAGGAAGATAAACTTACACGAAGAGAAACTGCCAAGCACTCACGCATGAAGCTGCCTCCTGCCCTCCTCCATAATTTCCATAAGTGTCCATCGTTTCCAAACGCACAGGGACCTGCGCTTCAATCTCCTCCCTCGTTTCCCTTAGCCCTCTGCCATCTCTTCTCCATCCTCCCATAGAACTCCTCCAAAAGAAACAGTGTCCCATGAACGTCGGTCCTCGATTCCGATGAAGGAGACCATCCCCGTCCATGCCCTTGGGCCAGAGGGTTCCCCTCCACACCATGATTCCATTCAGAGAAGAAAGAATGCGACCCGTCGATCACACACGAAGAATTTTATATGTCCGTCCATACTGTTCGTCAAGTTCATCGCATCTATTCGTCGCGCTCGGTGAGCCTCTGCCTAATTCCTTTTATACACGTGCTATATCATACCCGTAGTATGCTGTAGACATCTCTTTACATCCTATGATGGTAGTTGGGCGCGCCAATTCCGCCATGTCCATGAACAGGAGGCCATCCGATGGTATTCACATTTTCTTTAATTTTCATTCGTCATATGACTTCGTGCCCAATAGATGAAATACCCCCTAGGACCTTCGTAACCCCGTGGAGGAGTTAGATTACTTGTTTGGTCAATTGGATGTGGTGTAGATTAGTTAGATTACTTGTTTGATTAATTGGATGTGGTGTAGATTTTACTTTTTGTTGATCGGTGGTATTTTTGTTTGTTTGTTAAATACGTTATTTATCGTATATGCTCATGACATGCCTAGGACTCGCTCATAGTTATTTCATATTGTTAGGAGTAATGTATTATTTACTAGATTTAGTTGCTCTTGTTTAAATTTATAAAATTGTTGAACATTGTTTCGGCTCGATAATTTATGGTAGTATGTATTTCTCTTTTATGCATGCGTACTAATATTTTTATGAATGATTGTCTTGTTTAGTATTTTGTTTATTAAATATAGATTTGGTATGAGTTACAAAATATAATTTTGTAGTCATGTGTTATGTGTGCGTACAAATTTTGGTGACTGTTCGCCATGTTTATAATTCTTTAGAATTGTTTTAGGAGTTGCTTTTATTTATCTAATCGTGGAAGAATTAATGTTTGATTTTTTAATTTTTGTTTAGCATGACTATACCTTAGGTTTGTTGTATAGATAATTTCATGCCATGTTGCACATGTGCTGATAGACTAGAATCATGTGATGTCTAAGATATATGTGTACCTACTTATAATATATGTTGTTGCATAACTTTCGTTATGCTAGGTTCTAGATGTCAAATGAAGTGTTATGTTACCCTAGAACAAATCCAGTATAGTTCCCTGTTGCATAACACATTATGGTGCAGTTGTTCCTCTGGTTTTGTAGATCTCACCATCCTAGATTACCTAGTTGGTTCATAATTTAGATTTATATTGTTGTGTATGGTTTATGCTTCTAGCATATAACCTTGTTTATTATTTATTAATTATCCTAGGTGTTTTGTTTACCTAGGATGATAGTTGTGCATGCTTAGTTGATTGACATGCCATGTTAGTACTTACTCAAAGTAGAATGCATATTTTGGTTATATGCCTACCTTGTATTTTTGTTGCTAGTTTTTTTTTTCTATTCTTATGTTCATGCTTTTGCTTATACTCTACTTGGTAGATATACATAACAGTAGTTTGATTATAACATGTGTAGTTTGGTATCCTATGTGTGACGCCCCAAGACCGGAGCTTCAGTTGCCTTGCAGGGTTTCCGAGTTTTGCCATGTGATTTGTTTTGTTTGTGCATTCATCATGTCATCTCTCGCATTGCATCATCTCATCATGCCATCATATCATTAATTTTTGCAACTCAACTAAATAAATTGTATGGATTTCTCGATCCATTTAAATCGAGGGATATTCACCATGGTGACTTCTCTTTATAACATATCCTCCCAATATTAGGGAGCTATAATAAAATTATTCCATTTATTTGGAATTAACCATAACTCACTTGCAAAATAAATCCCATGCCTTTTCTGCTCCGAGTTGACCTCAAAACCTTGCCAATATTATTTCATCATTTTCCGGAGTTCCACCAAAAATCCTCGGGCCATTTTTGTTAAATTCCTCATATTTTTGTGAGCTCGGGGAAATTACCCGTGTGTCCAACTTCTTCCTCTAACCTCTCTTTCTTTTCTTTCTTAATCTTCGTTTCTTTTCTTTTCTCTTTTCTTTTTTTTAGTGAGAGAGAGCCAGCCAGCCCAGGCCAGCCCCCCTCGTCAGCCCACCATCTTGCTCCCAACCTCCCGCAGGCCCAGCCGGCCCCTGGCCCACCTAGCGCCTCCCTCCAGGCCGGCCTAACCTCGCGCGCGGGCCCAAGGCCCACCAGCCGCCTCTAACCCTAACCCTCTTCTCTCTCCCTCGACTCCCACCAGCGCCGCCTCCCTGCCCGATCCCCTTCTCTCTCGTCGCGCCCGATCTCCCCTCGGCCTCCTCCCGATCCCATCTCCCTCGCTCTCTCCCTCGCCGCCTCTCTTCTCCTCCCCCGCGTCCCCATGCCCCGTCGCCCTCCGGTCGCTCGACCACCGCGCCCGCGCCCGGTCTTCTCCAAGCCGGCCCCTTCCTCTCCTCCTCCATGGCGCCCCCCTTCTCGAGCGCCCCGGCGCCAGGCCCCCATCTCCCTCTCCTGCGGCCTCCTCCTCGTCCTCCCTCCACCGGCGCCACCCGTTCCCGCGCCACCGCCTCGCACCCGCCGCCTTGCGGTTCCACTTCCTCACCGGCCGGCCGTAGCTCGCCGCGCCTAGCTTCTCCTCCCGTCCCCGCGGCCCCCTCCTCGTCGCCTCCTCGCGACCACCATGCCCGATCTCCTCGCCGCGCCCCGCTTCTCCTCTCGGCCCCGCCTGGTTCATCTCCGCCGGAGTCCCGCCGGCGCTACTCCTCTGCCCGTCCTCCGCGTCGATCGCGTCAAGCAGCACCCCGAGGCCGAGCAGCTCCTCCGTGCTAATCCTCCAGGCCATCTCCGGTGACCCATCGCCACCCGCCGCCGTCGGTGACCCCGTGAGGCCACCCCACAACCGAGCTGCCCTGCCGTGTTCGACCACCGAACCAGGGCGCCAAGCTCTCTTCGAATCTCCTCAAGACCAAGACCGCCCGAGACCGACAAGTACCTCTCGATGACCCTAGATGTCTCACGAGCTGTGTATCACTACCGACGGTGTGATTTTTGTCAAGTCCGACTTCGGCGTGCCTGTTGCATTCGTTGTGGATTTCGTCAAGTACCCCTTCGGATATGCCAAGGTCGACTACACGGTGATGCGCCAAGTACCCCCTCGGATCGTCAAGTTCGACTACATGATGCGTCTAGTACCACTACCGTCGACCCCGGAGACATCGGATGCGCCAAGTCCCTCTTCGAACATCTACGAAAACGTGTACCACTACCGTCGACCCTCGAAGACCCCGTGGACCCCGAACATCCACGGGACATGAACAACTACTTCCGATGACGAGATGTACCACTACCATCGATCGTGAACGTCTACTTCCATCTACTTCCCTCGACGACTCGAACCGCTCCGAAAACGCACGCTTCGGAGGTATAACCCGAGATGACCGCGATGAGATGCACGATATGTTTGCACCGTGATCGAATCATCCTTGCGATGCCCCTCTTTTGCCATGCCACCGTTCCGTGGGAACCCGGTAATCGGGATCACCCCACCATCCTTGCATGACTCGCTCACGCCCACTTTCTTTTGCACCGATATCTCCATGAGCTACCGGAACCGATATGTTGCCGTGGCATCATTTTTCGGATTCGTTGCCGTGGCACCCCTTTCTTCCACCACGGTGACACAATGCTTCATAATGCTCTTGTCAACATTTTCATAAAAATTGCATAAACTTGCACATGTCATCCGCATCATGATAACGACATTTAAATGGTTAAAATTGTTGTTTGCATTAATTTGCTTAAATGCCATGCTAAAATGATTTATTTCATAACTAAATAACCGTAACTCGGATTTAAATAATTTATATATGTAAATGGGGTGGAAAAATGCCTAGTTTAACATGGTAGCATTACTTTGCATGTTTAACAACTCTAAAATATGCTTTAGGTCAGATCAGCACCAAATTCGAAATATGGACATGAGGATTTTCCGGAATTATCGTTTGTTGTTTCCGGCCTCATTTAATCTTGCCTAAATAGTTAGTTTACTTATGCTTCACCCGTTGCCATGTTTAATAACATTTAATATTGTTGAGTATCATAACCGAGAGAGAACTAAATAATTGATGTGGTGCTTTGTCAATATGCAACTCGTTGCATATTGAGCTCCACTTAATTTGTAGTGTTGTTTGTTGCACTTTGCCATGCCTCATTAAACCGGACATGCATCATACTTGGTTGTGCATCATGCCATGTTTATGTGATGGTTGTTTACTATGTTGTTTGCTTCTTTCCGGTTCGCTTCTCTCGTTAGCTTCGGTTTCGTTCCGGAGTTGTGAGGATTCGTTCGACTTCGTCCGTTTGTCTTCTTCGTGGACTCGTTCTTCTTCCTTGCGGGATTTCAGGCAAGATGACCATACCCTCGAAATCACTTCTATCTTTGCTTGCTAGATGCTCGCTCTTTTGCTATGCCTATGCTACGATGCCTACCACTTGCTATATCATGCCTCCCATGTTGCCATGTCAGCCTCTAACCTTTTTCACCCTTCCTAGTAAACCGTTGTTTGGCTATGTTACCGCTTTGCTCAGCCCCTCTTATAGCGTTGTTAGTTGCAGGTGAAGATGAAGTTTGTTCCTTGTTGGAACATGGAGATGTTGTTCCGTGTTGGAACATGTTTACTTGTTGGGATATCACAATATATCTTATTTAATTAATGCATCTATACACTTGGTAAAGGGTGGAAGGCTCGGCCTTATGCCTGGTGTTTTGTTCCACTCTTGCCGCCCTAGTTTCCGTCATATCGGTATTATGTTCCCAGATTTTTGCGTCCCTAACGCGGTCGGGTGATTTATGGGACCCCCTTGACAGTTCGCTTTGAATAAGACTTCTCCAAAAAGGCCCAACATTGGTTTTACCATTTGCCTCACCTATGCCCTTTTTCCCTTGGGTTTCGGAGCCCGAGGGTCATCTTTATTTTAGCCCCGGACCAGTGCTCCTTCGAGTCTGGCCCGAACTAGAGTCTTGTGCAGCGCCCCTCGTGGCAACTTGAGGTCTGGTTTTAGTTGTATGGACTGCTCATCCGAGTGTGCCTGAGACCGAGATATGTGCAGCTCCTATCGATTTGTCGGCACATCCGGCGGCTTTGCTGGTCTTGTTTTATTGCTGTGAAATGTCTTGTAGCCGGATTCCGAGACTGATTGGGTCTTCCCGGGAGAAGGAATATCCTTCGTTGATCGCGAGAGCTTATCATGGGCTAAGTTGGGACACCCTGCAGGGTTTGAACTTTCAAAGCCGTGCCCGCGGTTATGTGGCAGATGGGAATTTGTTAATGTCCGGTTGTAGAAAACCCGAAGTTGATCTTAATTAAGATACACCAACGCGTGTGTAACCGTGATGGTCTCTTCTCGGTGAGTCCGGAAGTGAACACGATGTTGGAGTTATGTTTGGCGTAAGTAGTTTGGGATCACTTCTTGATCATAGTTGTTCGACCGTGCTTTGCCTCCTCTTCTCGCTCTCTTTTGCGTATGTTAGCCACCATATATGCTAGTCGCTGCTGCAGCTCCACCTCACTACCCTGTCCTACCTTTAAGCTTAAATAGTCTTGATCTCGCTGGTGTGAGATTGTTGAGTCCCGTGACTCACGATACTTCAAAACCAGTTTGCGGTGCCGATGAAACCGTGCGGGTGATGCATCCGAGCTCAAGGAGGAGCTCGATGAAGATCTTGTTCTTTGTGTTGTTTCGTTTCAGTTGATCAAGAGTGGAGCCCAGTTGGGATGATCGGGGATCTGTGTAGCATTTGGGGTAGTCTTCTTTTATTTTGGTTCCGTAGTCGGACCTTGACTGTATCTGTATGATGTAATGCTTTACTCATGTATTGTGTGAAGTGGCGATTGTAAGCCAACTATGTATCTCTTTCCCTTATGTATTACATGGGTTGTGTGAAGATTACCTCACTTGCGACATTGCTTTCAATGCGGTTATGCCTCTAAGTCGTGCTTCGACACGTGGGAGATATAGCCGCATCGAGGGCGTTTCACTATGTCTTTGCAAGTGTAAGTTGTAATAGATAGGTAATGCAAGTCATCTTTGTTATTCATGCTATGATATTTCATTGCTTGATGTTGTTGATGCCATGATAGATGTTCACTTGCTTACATGCGTAGTATGATTCTCCTTTGTGCTTATATGTCACCTATCATTATAGTGCGCTGTGATAATACCTTGTTTGATATTTATGTTAGTCGTCATCAATCAACTTATGTTGTAGTTATATTTGAATTGTATCAGGACCATTGCACATAGCTTGTGTCATGATCATCCCGATGCTTAGCATCATATTTGTTTGTCTTACTATTTCATTTGTGGTACCTAACCCTAGACACCATGTCGTGATAGTGATCTTTCATGTTTTATTATGTTCCATGTGCTATAGTTGAGTACTTAATCCCTTGTGATTCTTATAGATGATTGCCTTGTCTAATGTAGAAGTGTTGGACACATTTTACAATAGTTCATCACATGATATTGTCAATTCGTCCTTCATGATAGTAGTGTTGTGCTTCGATCATATGCTTAGTGTGAATAGCGTGCTTTGTTATTGTAAGCATGTGGTGATAATATTATTGCTAGTGGTTATTAGTTGTTCTTTATTATTAGGACCATGTCCTAGTTTAATATCTTCTCATGATCACTCATATGTTCAATGCTTGTGTTATTAGATAAGACATCTTCATGATTCTATACTCACATGCCTTATATGACGTGTCTGGTTATTTAATTGTCCAACTAGTTTTTTGATAGCATTGTTTTGTCTTTCATTATAGAAATGCTCGCTAATAGTTGTTACAATTAGCATTTAGTTTTTGCTTATTGTTAACCATTATAAGTATTTGGATTCATCCAAATATTTACTTGTGGTTGATTATCAATCTTAATCATATCATGTCTAGATAGTTGTTCATCCATTTGTTTCATGTTTTGTATAGTTTCTTGTTAATTGTTTGACAAAAGAATAGGTTTGATTTAATGGAGTGAAACCTATTTTATTTTAATAATGTTTTAGGACCAAACCTAGATCCAACTGAGTCCATGTTGTTGAATAATGTTTCATTGCTTAACTAGTATGGTTTGTAATGTTGGTATGTTTGTCTTATGGAACAATTGCTTCTAAATTATTATATAATTGATGTATATGTTTGGATGCTATTGACCATTATAAATATTTGGATTCTATCCAAATATTTACTTGTGGTTAACTTTTACCTTCATCATGTCATGTTGTAATTGTGTGGTTAAATGCATAGGATGGTTCCTTTCATGTGTGTTGATGCCATTGTGTTTGTTATATAGTAGTTTCCTATATAGTTTGTCAAGATGTGTAGTCGGCATTACTAGTGTTTAGTAGCATAATTTGTATCAGAACATTAGTCTTGATCGCCGACCCTCCGTAGTTGTGTCAACCTAAACCATGTTGCTTCAGTGAATCCTCCCTTTTACATCCCAATCATTCTACCTCATTTCAGAGTCTCCATCTTGATCAATATCTTGCTATCCATCCACTCTTAAATTGTCTCGGATGTTATTTGGATTTACTTTTGCTTTGGTATTTATTATTTGTCTTTTGCTATCATTCCGACGAGTAGGGAGTGACGATATCAATGTTGGACATGGACATAACAGGTTACCGAAGAAGGACTCAACAACGAAGGCATGCCTCCTTCTTTGATCATACTTATCCTATGTTTTACAAAATTGCATTGTGTTTTATGGTTACTATATGCATGCCATTTTAACTCTTGTAGCTAGCGTGTCGATTGACACATTACCTTGAACCGCTTGTCGCCTATTCGTTTGACACCTAAGTAGAAGTATATAATTTCGGTAGAGTAGAAATGCTTAGCCATGCTTATCACCCTATAGGTGCCTTGTTGAATGACCTCTGAGTCATTGAGAGTTGAAACTTAACGCTGAGTTAGGCCAGTTGGCCTTGTTGACCTTCTCTATCCTCTTCTACTCTGGGTGAAACTTACCATCTGAATACTGGCGCGGGCGACAGCTGAATCAAGGATTGAAGGAGCGATTGGCCGCCCTTCACAAGTTGAAGGGGGCAATCAGTCGTCTGTGCCGCATAAGGCATAATAAGTCTTGGATTTGAAGATTGTGATAACAGTACAACCACATGCTATATGGGCACTGGCTTGGTTAAGTAAGCTAGTCAGCCTTAGGTGTCGGTGCCGCCGTACCGCAGATGGGATAGCTGCTGCAGGAGAATCCTCGGCCGAGATGGGGGACGGTTTGAGGGCGTACTCTCGGTTCCGTCGCCTGACCGGTGGGCATGTCACATCTTTGGGGATCTAGTCCAAAGACCTCGTCACAATCTCCCTGCCGGTATACCAAATGGTGTACTATACCAGCGGCTACTGGTGGCACCAAGACGGGATTGTGTCATGTGGGTAAAGTGTACAACCTCTGCAGAGTGTAAAACTATTCGAATAGCCGTGTCCACGGTCATGGACGACACATGAATCTTTCTTGACATACAGGACCTGTCTTGCTTATTCCCTCTTTGCCCCTATTCTTGGAATCTGTGAAGAGTGTGAGTTGATCGTGGATCCTCACTTTGATGAAAGTTATACTAGAGATAAAACATGTTTTCATCAAAAACTGCTTTTATCCAACTACTTTATTTGTTAAAAAAATTAGCTTTATGCAAATGAGCCATACAGCCTTCCTTTGAAGCCACATGTAGTTATTAGGACCTTCCCTGAGGGAGGCATGTTGAGTACGTAATGTACTCATGGCAATAATTTTGTTGACAACAGAGTTCCATGAAGACGAAGGTGATGATTATGACAACTATGGCAATCTGTAGGAGTGAGGTCACGTGGACTACATCGACTGCCTGTGGCTGAGATGGAGTCGCTACGCATTTGTACTTTCCGTTGTTTTCTGATTGTAATAAATGTCCCGAGACATTTCTCTATATGTATGACTTGTGGCAATATTTAATAAACTTGCAATACATTTACGTATTGTGCAATGATACCATTTCACTGTGTTGTCAACAATGATCCTGGGGTTGACAAATATACACAGGAGGGTCTAGAAGTTAATTCCAGGTTCTGACATTAGTAGGCAAACAAGTCAGCCTCCAAATCTGTGGCAGACAACATAAAGCCCATTTGCTATTTTTTTCTAATTTGCAGCCCATTTGCTAATTCTTAAGTAATTTATCACAGCCCATTTTCTGCCCAGGACCACGGTCAAAAAGTTCAACCTTATTTTGCATATTTCGGTGGAGTCTGAACTGTTGTAATCTCGAAATGAAAAACATTTTTTTAAGAACTTATTGATTTGCCAAAAAAATCGTTTTGTTTTCGTAAGCAAATAAGACGTGGGACAATTGAGTTGGTTTAAGGGAAAACCAGTGGTAAAAAATCAGCACTGGGTGGGAAAAAACAACAAAAATAAGGATGTAAATATGAAAAGGGAATTTTATGTGTTTTCAATATAATGGTACGTGTATATGAACTAGTAAAACTATAGGTAGAGATTAGAAAACGGATGTAGGACATGTGTTTCAAGAGGAAAATAGAACTGGGCTGCGTGTTTGATTCAGTAAAAAAAACTGCCTGCGGATGTTGTAAGACAAAATATAACTAACGTTGGCGGGCGCGAGGCGATAGATACCTCTTGGATCTTTGTGCCCGTTATCGCCATCATGGGCTGGGCCTGTTAAAAACAAAACCAACCCTGGGCAGTCTACAACCCAGTTGAAACTTGCTCGACCTGAAAAAACAATATACGTGCCCAATAAACGAGAGAATTCTGCAAGTACATACTGATAATTGGGATGCATCACGGATATTGTTTTTTATCATGATAATAAGTGCATGCACTTGTTTCGAAAAAATTGGAGAACTGGGAATTCGAGTGGCGGGTGCTTATGCTACCCATTGATACATCAATTTTGCATCATGCTTTTATATCGATATTTATTGCATTATGGGCTGTTATTTCACATTATGTCACAATACTTATGGCTATTCTCTCTTATTTTACAAGGTTTACATAAGGAGGGAGAATGCCGGCAACTGGAATTCTGGGCTGGAAAAGGAGCAAATATTAGAGACCTATTCTGCACAACTCCAGAAGTCCTGAAACTCCACAGAATATCTTATAATAAATAACAAAAAATCCTCGCCAAAGATGAAGACCAGGGGGCTCACACCCTGTCCACGAGGGTGGGGGGCGCCCCCCCGCTAGGGCGCGCCCCGCTACCTCGTGGGCCCCCTGGTGGCTCTCTGATGCCCATCTTTTGCTATATGAGGTCTTTCGATGAGGAAAATATAAGAAGCAACTTTTCGGGATGAGACTCCGCCGCCATGAGGCGGAACCTTGGCGGAACCAATCTAGGGCTCCGGCAGAGCTGTTCTGCCAGGGACACTTCCCTCGTGGAGGGGGAAATCATCGCCATCGTCATCACCAATGCTCCTCTCATCGGGAGAGGGCAATCTCCATCAACATCTTCACCAACACCATCTCATCTCCAAACCCTAGTTCATCTCTTGTATCCAATTCTTGTCTCCAAGTCCGGGATTGGTACTAGTAGGTTGCTAGTAGTGTTGATTACTCCTTGTATTTGATGCTAGTTGGTTTATTTGGTGGAAGATCATATGTTCAGATCCTATATGCATATTATTACCCCTCTGATTATGAACATGAATATGCTTTGTGAGTAGTTACATTTGTTCCTGAGGACACGGGAGAAGTCTTGCTATTAGTAGTCATGTGAATTTGGTATTCGTTCGATATTTTGATGAGATGTATGTTGTCTAGCCTCTAGTGGTGTTATGTGAACGTCGACTACATAACACTTCACCATTATTTGTGCCTAGAGGAAGGCATTGGGAAGTAATAAGTAGTGATGGGTTGCTAGAGTGACAGAAGCTTAAACCCTAGTTTATGCGTTGCTTCGTAAGGGGCTGATTTGGATCCACATGTTTCATGCTATGGTTAGGTTTACCGTAATACATTTGTTGTAGTTGCGGATGCTTGCAATAGAGGTTAATCATAAGTGGGATGCTTGTTCAAGTAAGAACATCACCCAAGCACCGGTCCACCCACATATCAAATTATCAAAGTACCGAACGCGAATCATATGAACGTGATGGAAACTAGTTTGACAATATTCCCATGTGTCCTCGGGAGCGCTTTTCCTTATATAAGAGTTTGTCCAGGCTTGCCCTTGGCTACAAAAAGGATTGGGCCACCTTGCTGCACTTTATTTACTTTTGTTACTTGTTGCTCTGTACAAATTATCCTATCACAAAACTATCTGTTACCACTTATTTCAGTACTTGCAGAGAATACCTTGCTGAAAACTGCTTATCATTTCCTTCTGCTCCTCGTTGGGTTCGACACTCTTACTTATCGAAAGGACTATGATAGATCCCCTATACTTGTGGGTCATCAGCCATCAAATAAAAATCAGGTGCCTGAAAATTCGTTTGGAAACAAATGATTCAGCTTTATATCCACGTCGACCCTCGGCATGATGGTTGGAAGCAAATGCAAGTTCATACCAAAAGATTGTTAACAACAATACCAACATGCGGACGACAAGGTAGTACAACTACCAATACCAAACTAACTTATAATCTTTTTACTCCTAGCCCTAGTGTTCGTCTGGTAGAAAATCTTGCAGAGGACCAGCTCCGGCTCCTTCTCTTGCTCCTGGTCCCCGAGGTGGTACTGGTGCATCACCCAGTTGGTCCTCTGCTAGTCGAAGTTCTTGCTGGTGTGCAGCACCAGAACCTTTTTTGCTGCCCGTCTGCCGGCCGTTGACCATCACCGGCAAGGTATTGCCGGTCTTGTGCCACACCGCGTGCATGCCGCACTCCGACTATATCTTGCGACGCGTCCACGTGCCCCTTTTGAACGTCCTGGAATTGCGCTGGAAGAAATGCTTTCTTAGGCCACTCAGTGTGATACCTTAAGTATTATGGAATACAGGTTTTAGTGTACCTAGTTGGCATTTCCATAACATCTTTGGCATGTTGGAGTCACTTGTTTCACTTTTTATTAACTCTCAAATTGTAATTGCTTCACCAGGTCTGCGTCTAAAAAGAAAAACAAAGCTATAAACAAAGGAATATGTTTGTGCAAGTAGACGGCCGATCGGTGTCTTACTTGGAAGTTTCTCAGGTTGGGTTTAGCATATGCCGTGCTCGCTGTCGATGGTTGGTATGAACAAATCGATGAGAAACTAAAATCTCACACTATCAGCACTCACTTTGGCCTCAAGGTGCTCGATCAGCTCCTGATCCGTGGGATCGAACTTGACGCCAGCCGGCAGCACCGGCCAATCCTTCTTCGACTTGCATCGGTAATTCCAGTTATATGGTACTCAATGTATGATCAATCGACTGTTTTAAGTGAATGATGAAAGATTTCGACAGATAAGTGGTACTCCAAACCTGAAGTCCAGAATACCCGAACACGCCGCCGGGATTCTTGTGTCACCTCACGGGCAGCGTGTTGTCACGTCAAATCAATGTGTGGACATGATGAATAATTTGACCGACGTATACTAGTACTGCTACTGTACTACTAGTCGTATTTAGTGTCAAAATTTATACATAGGTTTAACTAACAAATGCGCACTTGAAGCCTCATCGATATATATATATATATATATATATATATATATATATATATATATATATATATATATATATATATATATATATATACGCACATCATCTCCATCATCATTATCAAGACATCCTATGCAGGTGAGTTAGGATGCACTTGATCCCAGGAAGGTATCTATCCTTCAAACCAGAGGAGTGCTTCAAACTAACAACAATACATAATATCCAACAAAAGAGGGTCGTGCTACAACACCAGAATACATGGCTCGGTCTAGATATTAGCACGAATCAAGTTGTGCATATTTTCTGTTGGCATGAACCACATTGCCGCATGTCGGGTTTGCAAAATCCATCCATCGCATGGAAGCTTGATGCCTTTCACACACTGAAGATTATCTGGGAACAAGCTGTGGTTACGAATCTTTGGATATGGTGATTCATGAAACCCATGGTATGATGTGTAAACACAGCCCCCCCTCGCGAATGGAAGTTGCATAGCATAGTAATCATCGCCGGTGATATGATCGATGATTGGTTGGATGATCGGATAATTGAGCCCGAGGAACAAGGAGTGGTTGCCGAGGCTGTAAACCCGCCTCTAGTTGAATACGCCTGGCCCAATGGAGCTGGGATCTTTCTCGAACACGAAGCAGCCATAGCCATCAATGTCACGAACGCCCCATGCATTGTACTGCATGTGGTTTGATGTAATTGTTTTGTCAATTTGGTACGTGCGAATGAGCATCAAATGACCGCCCTCAGCTGAACGAACGATAAACCACCACCCATCGGCTGGTATGATTCCAGGTCCTGGAATCATGAAGGCCAGCGCATTTGCGTGTGCTGCAACAATTCAAATTGGAGACCAAAAGGAAAAAAATAAACAATCATGTTCAGAGTATGTGTGGAATTAAGATTACTATAACAGTGACACATATCATAGACAGAGAATTGCAATGCCGTGGTCATAATCGTACCCCAAGTTAAAAAAAATAAGCCAATGGCTTTCATATTCTAGGAATATGTCATGGTTCAAACATCATGTAACAATGAGAGGAAAACATCTATTACAGCGCCTACTCATATTCTACCATAGCACTTACTACTACTGTTCTCATATCAACTCTAAGCAATAACATGCATTGTTATAAAAATCTTGTAAACGAGAGTAACATATAGCAATCATGATGTTATGCTCATAATATGTATTCTAACAATCATTAGATGCCAATTGTTCTCATATCAACTCTAACAATAACATGTGTGGCCATAAAAATCTAGGAAATGAGAGGAACATATAGCAATGATGTGGTTATAGACATGCTATGCATTCTAAATTTGTAAGAAATGAACAGGCAGTCATATTCATAAGGTAAAGATGAGATGAGATAGAACAATTACACAACGATAGATTCCACCAGTATAGGCAGCCAATCTGTGCGTCGATCACGTAACGATGCCATCGTGCACTATAGCATCGATGAAATGTTGCCTCAACAGATTGATGATGAGCCATAACCATGTATGGCGACCGGATTCCAGATAGACTAATCTCATGTTGAACAAGGCAATGAGCTTGTAATCCATGTAGTCTTCTGATGGTGTGGGCACTTCGCAGATTACAACTTTCTGCAAACAGAGGTCGAGCCAAAAGCTTGACCCGTCTCGTGCGTAGTAGGCAGGAGTGTCCGGCGGGCCGCGAGGCTCGATGGCGGTGGTATCCAATGATGGAAGGGTGATCTCTCGCTGGGTGTAGATATCCACGAGACGCCACGGACTACCGGTGTGGTGGATGAGGATAATCCAGTTGGCCTTCATGCCCGCCTAGTAGTGGCCGCGGATGAAGGACAGGTGGACGGGTAGTGGTAGCATGTCGAGGGGCACCATGGCAACCTCCGTAGGATCGTCAAGTCGGTGTCTGGGACACCTGCGAGGATCGGGCATCAGCAAGCAGGGTGTCTTGAAAAGAACCGGCCGGTTGTAGATGAGTAGATGGTACAAAGACACTGAGCATGCGGCCAGACGGACGGTGCTGAGTAGGTCCATACGACTACATATCTGCTCTAAGAGAACATCGGGAGGAATTCAATCGCGGCTCTGCGTGTCGATCGGTTACGCCATTGGGGTTTTCGGTGCCTGCGAGCCAGCGAGGAAGTGGATTCAGCGATGAAGCGAAGAAGCTTCTCCTCGTGTGGCGGCGGTGAGCGGGGGATATGGTACGCGAGCTACCAAGGAAGATGGCGCAAGGGCGAGCGGCGGAGCGGGGTAAATGGTGTCGGCCGACGACGGGAAGAGAGGAGGAAGAAGAAGAGAGGAGGAAGAAGAATGGAAGGCGGGAAGAAAGTGCATTCAATCTCAATTCTACTAGTACTACTACCAGGATATACCGTCCTTCGGAGTGTAAATAGTTACACCGATGACATGTGGGTCTACCACAACAGGGCCCATATGTTAGTTAATGGAGGACAGAGGTGCGTAGGCGTATTTGCGGAAGCGTGCTCTACTGGCAAACATGATGGCAGTACTGGGCAAGGCTGATTTAGTAACACCAACATGCTGGTTCTGCTTATTAATTACGTGTCCCATCTGCTGCAGCGTGTATTGTCACTTCACTGCAAAGACTAGTTGAATAGTTCTCTCTGACCGAGATGGGGAATAATGGATCGCGAGGACTTCCTTTCTACAGTATCCCTATGCCTCTACGCTCACTTCACTCATTTTGCTCCGTACCTTGTCACTTGTTGAAATCTGTAGAAAGACAAATACTCCGTATTTGGGAACAAAGGGAGGCTTTTACTACGTACTATTTGGGAACAGAGGGAGTATCACCATATGGAGGGAACAGAGGAAGCTTGAAATATGAACATGTCAATGGGAGGGAGTAAGCCCCATGCATGCACGCATGCATGCAACATGCAACACTCACACGTACACATGGACACACGCAACACTCACACACCCATGCGGCACACAGCACACGACACAACACACACGCTCACGCTCAAGTGCTCAACCTACTCCCTACGTCCGTGAAAGACTGTACATGTAGAGATTTACACATTGACCAGGGCATAATTAACGCCCAAAAGTAGCAGACTTATGTGTGCATGCGACCATTGAGATAAGAAGATTAAATGAAGGTCGTTGTATGCGGTAATTAAGGATAGACATGTAGCCTATACCTACAGCACAACTTGGTGCATTAGTCAATCAATATCGATTTAGATTAAAGGCTAAATGCATTGGAAGTGTAGATGTACATCATGTACTCCCTCCGTCTAGGTGAATAAGTCATCTTAGATTGTGCACCGTGACCAAGGAGGAGGGGAAAACTAGAGAACTTAATGTTTATTTGCTAATTAATAGCATTGCATGCAATGAATTAACCACTGCATGTCGTGTTTGGTAGTTTCAAGTCATTAAAAGCATGCACACCCACATCTCTTATTGGTTGATATGTCAAGAAACAAGAAACGAGGTAGAAGTTAATGCACCGCGCCTAAGTGTTTTGGGATTATTTGGTTTTTGTAAGATGACTTACACACTTAGATGGAGGGAGTAGTACACTCTTTGTTGGAAGACCGAGGAAGGACATGTGCATGCACTCACATACACAGCCAGGGCGGTTCGCGTGCAAGGGTTGGACTAGTGTCGCGCCTGCGTAAAGTTTTGTTTAACTGATTTCTTTGCTCTACCAACTGACAGGTGGGACCTAAAAACCAGGTGACAATTTGACCAGTCAACAAAGTGCCACGTCGACTATGTGGCTGGTCAGTAGGGTGCAATACAGTGCACTACGATGAGCTAGTGATCGTATAATCGCCGAAAAACTATATATAGTGACCGTAAAGAGCGTATTGTTACATGCGTTGACCGCCAGTGTATTTTTCTTGTTTCAAATTAAGCCATATTTATCGGAAAGGACGCAGTATGGACTACTACTACTAGTACTAGTACTGCTTTGATGTGTCCCGTCAACTCGCTGAACGAGGAGAAGCTTGCTTACTACGCCTCTCCCTCGCCCACGCGCGCGGTGGTTCGCAGGACGAGGAGTGTTTTGAATACATCGACCTCTCCCTCTCCCTCTCCCTCTCCCTCGCCCTCGCCCTCGCGGTGGACGTGCAGCAGTTCAATCGGTGTCAGATTGCCAGAAGCATATTGTACTGTAGTATCATCATTGTTGGACCTTCCGAAGAGGCAAAGAGCCAAGTGCAAGGTTCACACGAGTACGAACTGTTGAACCTCCCGAAGCGGCAAAGAGCCAAGCGCAAGGTTTTATAGGAGTCGTCGTCCTAGTAGGAGTGTACTAGTACAACTATAGCGAACGATGCTACTGTATGATGCCTCCACGTCACGTATATCCAAAGCTGTGCCACCTTTTTTTCTCAAAGAGCGTGTTGGAGCCCATGCAACAACCACACAAGTTGCACGTACACATAACACATTTTACTAGTAATAAATTCTAAAGGACAAATACCAGTATGCCACACAAGTTCATCTCCAACTCATGTGATAAATTTGTGCATGACTAGTCTACATATATTCACAACGCTACCGTTCACAATTACTGTACTCCACTTACACGTTATAGATGGGCTACATGTCCTCATACATGGTGACGTACATAGTCAAGGTCCATGCATAATAATGTTGTGCTCAAATATGGCGGTCAGTAATACTGTGCAGCAAATAGTACTACTCCGGTATAGAGGAAGTAAAATAACCGGCTTATTATATGTAGCCACTCTTGGCTACATGGATGACATAGTAAGACATGGAAAAACAAAAATGGTGGCAGCTAGTGGGTTCAAGTCTTCAAGGGCCTAGCTAGCTATACGCGTCCTCCAAGGTAAAAAGTACTCCTACTAGTACTACAAAGTATACTACTATTACAACAATGAAAGAGAAGGCGAGAGGGTTAAAAAATGGAATACCTGGGTAGATGGTGACGGTCCGATCGTGGTAGATTGTGTAACCATGTTGCACATTAGTGGTACCATGGGTAACGACTGCTAAGATAGTTGATCCCAATATGCCAAAGTCAACTACAAGGTTCCAGGTTAGACCGAATCGCGGATGCAAATGCATATCCAGGATCGGCGATCTTATTTTGATCGGGGGATGACTGGTCCCTGCAAAATAATGGAGTACCGTTAGGGATGCAAATGATGGTTTGTGCATTCTGTTTGTAATATCCCGTACCGTAGGATGTCAACCAGATGAAACAAGTCCCCTGGCTTGTCACCGCGAAGATGCGGCCTAGATGGCGCACGGCATCTTCGAACGTGTAGGGGTACAAATCTGCCGCCGCCAACATGCGCCAGCCTCTGCCATTACTGCCTCCTGCATTGATGGCAATCCTTATGTCGAACACCACGATGAGTTAGTAATCGTCGTAACCGTGTCGCTTTGTCGGCGGGTCCGCAATTGCTATCTTATTCAATCTCATGTAGGCATCATCATACGTATTCTTGCCTAGCCAGCCCGGAAGGCCGATCCCAATGGTGGAGAAGAAGTCTACCGGAACGGCCGCACTGCTGTGGATGTTGTGCAAAATCATGGTGGTATCCGGCCGGAGGTATGCAAGCCAATCTTCGTTGGCACCGACCCAGACCTATATATCAGACGGTGGGCAGCGGAGAAATTACGGGATGGAAATGGAATAACTAAGTACTACATGATCAAACTCCATTACTGACCTGCTCATCGGACAAAACCCGACTACCTCTCAACGTCGTCAACTCTAGCGGAGTCAATGTGCAACCATGGCCAGGGAGCGGTGGACTGTTCAAATAATAGTCCCATAGAAGAACCTTCTCCTCGAGGACGCATGGAAGACCAACAAGCATGGCCTTTTCCCAAGCCTGTTTAAGCAGCGTCTTGAAACAGTTGGTGCAGGAAGCACCGAGTATTGCGGCGGTGAGGACGTCGAGGCGGCGTCGATTTCTCCCGAGAATGGTCGTCAAGGTCTCCCAGCCCGACGAGGAGGAGAACCGCTGGCAAATCCATGGGAGCAGCGACGAACTGCCTTCTCTTCGGGAGGGGAATGGCGAGGAGGAGATAAGAGCGTAGTAACCGCAGGGCCTCGTCCCTTCCAACTGTAGATCGTTCCTCAGCGAAGGGGTGAGGCTATTAGGGAACGTTATGGGATTGCATTATACTGTAAGTAATAGCACTAGTAAGAAATTTTTGGCACTAGGTAGTAGTTTTTGGCGTGGATTAAGAAATTTTGGGTATGGTTTTGCCATTTTTTGTACACGCCAACTAGTGTCAAAAAACGTCATACAATATGTGACGGAGGAGTACGTACTCGTACTGTAGCAGTACTAGTACTACTTTTCTCAACTAGTAGTGCGATGTACTGTAGTTCTAGTCTAGTCTAGTATAGTGCACCAGTTTTGAACTCTTGAATCTCAGGGCCAAGGAGCTACAGTTGGAAGTGGAGGGTACTACTGTTCTCTAGAACCATCACTGTACTATCAATGCAGGGGAAGTACACCTGCGTAGTGGCCTAGTGGGTACTCTCGGTGCTCTATTCAGCCGCTCCTCTCTCGTAGCTGGCCTACTCAGCCGCTCCGCTCACGCACACACTAGCAGCCTGTTTATCAGCAATGGTTACTGCGGGGCAGAACATTTGATTTATTTGGTACAGCGAGACTAGGCTTTTCACTTCCAATTGTGGAGGTGTAATGGATCTCGTCGAACTTTGTTAGTAGTTCCTTCTTTATGAATGAGATGAAGCAAAGCTTTTGCCTCCGTTTCAAAAAAAAACACGTCAAGAGGAATTTCTTTTATAGTAGAGCCGATAATGGAGTGAAGTCCATGCACGCAACGCCACAAGCTACGGAGTAGTAGTAGAGCACTTTACATACAGATCCATATTGCACAGTTCCCAATGCCCCGCCAGGCTTTTCCGGCTCCTCGGGCTTAATTGGGAGGCGCTAGTTTAAATATGCTACTAGCTGGAAGCTGCAAGCGAGGTGCGGCTAGGGCGAGCACGCGAGCCACGGGATGCTGGGAAGGAAAACCCGTTCACGTGGCTAGGCTGTCCACTGCACCCAGATTGTGGGGCCGCACGCCCGTTTGACTTCAAAACTCAAACTACTCGTGTAAAATATTGGCTCGCAGCGAAGTGTAGTAGTACTATTTAAAAAAAAGGCCGCCGTGCGTTCGGCCGGGATCGAACCCACAAAACAAGGTATACACTCCCGCGACCACTAGTAGTACTCGTTGGAGTACAAGGCAACCTAGAATCGCCTTTTGTCACTAGTAGTACGTACATTGTTTCTTACAAGAAACCCCTAAGAGCATGGTTAATAGTATAGCCAGCTGCTGGCTATAAGCCAGTGCCATGTCATCTACAACCCATCTTATAGCCAACATGTAGTACAATAATAGATCAAAAGAGTGTACTACTTTTTTTATTATGTGGCCAACTTCTCATTCGCATAGAGTGCCTAGGAGCACGTGCTAGAGCTGGCTCTTCACGAAGAGCCTGCTTACCTTCTCTCTCCTCTTCTCTTTCCTCCAACTAAGAAGAAATATACTACTCCCTCCATCTAGGTGAATAAGTCATCTCAGATCCATATTATACTACTCCCTCCACTAGTAGATAAAACGGTGAAGCCAACCCGGCTAAAGACCAAAGCTGTGAAGAAGCCTGCTAACAGGAAGAGAACCACTGCATCCTCCGATCCACCGGCTGACGATGATGTGGGTAACTGATGTCTACTACACAACCTTCTTCTTGTAGACGTTGTTGGGCCTGCAAGTGCACATGTTTGTAGGATAGTAGCAGATTTCCCTCAAGTGGATGACCTAAGGTTTATCAATCCGTAGGAGGCGTAGGATGAAGATGGTCTCTCTCAAGCAACCCTGCAACCAAATAACAAAGAGTCTCTTGTGTCCCCAACACACCCAATACAATGGTAAATTGTATAGGCGCACTAGTTCGGCGAAGAGATAGTGATACAAGTGCAAAATAGATAGTAGATATAGGTTTTTGTAATCTAAAATAATAAAAACAGCAAGGTAACTAAAGATAAAAGTGAGCGTAAACGGTATTGCAATGATAGGAAACAAGGCCTAGGGTTCATACTTTCACTAGTGCAAGTTCTCTCAACAAGAATAACATAGATATATCATATAACAATCCCTCAAAATGCAACAAAGAGTCACTCCAAAGTCACTAATAGCGGAGAACAAACATAGAGATTATGGTAGGGTACGAAACCACCTCAAAGCTATTCTTTCGGATCAATCTATAAAAGAGTTCGTACTATAATAACACCTTAAGACACAAATCAATTAAAACCCTAATGTCACCTAGATACTCCATTGTCACCTCAAGTATCCGTGGGCATGATTATACGATATGCATAACACAATCTCAGATTCATCCAACCAACACAAAGTACTTCAAAGAGTGCCCCAAAGTTTCTACCGGAGAGTCAAGAACGTGTGCCAACCCCTATGCATAGGTTCATGGGCGGAACCCGCAAGTTGGTCACCAAAACATACATCAAGAGGCACGTGAAATCCCATTGTCACCACAGATAAGCACGACAAGACATACATCAAGTGTTCTCATAAAAGACTCAATCCGATAAGATAACTACAAAGGGGAAACACAATTCATCACAAGAGAGTAGAGGGGGAGAAACATCATAAGATCCAACTACAATAGCAAAGCTCGGGATACATCAAGATCGTGCCATAGTGGGAACACAAGAGAGAACACGAGAGAGAGAGAGAGAGAGAGAGAGAGAGAGAGAGAGAGAGAGATCAAACACATAGCTACTTGGTACATACCCTCAGCCCGAGGGTGAACTACTCCCTCCTCATCATGGAGAGCGCGGGATGATGAAGATGGCCACGGTCATGGATTCCCCCCCGGCAGGTGCCTGGAACAGGCTCCCGACAGGTTTTTGGTGGCTACAGAGGCTTGCGGCGGCGGAACTCCCGAACTATCTTGATATTCGATGGTTTTAGGGTACGTAGGCATATATAGGCGAAAGAAGTCGGTTGGGAGGTGCTCAAGGGGCCCACGAGACAGGGGGCGCGCCTAGTAGGGGGGGGCACCCCCTATCTCCTGGCCTCCTCGAGTATCTTCTGACTTGATCTCCAAGTCTCCATGATCATATTCTTCCCAAAAATAACGATGCAGAAGGTTTCATTCCGTTTGGACTCCGTTTGATATTCCTTTTCCTCGAAATACTAAAACAGGCAATAAAACAGCAATATGGGCTGGGCCTCCGGTTAATAGGTTAGTCCCAAAAGTAATATAAAAGTGAATAATAAAGCCCAATATTGCCCAAAACAGTAGATAATATAGCATGGAGCAATCAAAAATTATAGATACGTTGAAGACGTATCAAGCATCCCCAAGCTTAATTCCTGCTCGTCCTCGAGTAGGTAAATGATAAAAAAGATAATTTTTGATGTGGAATGCTAGTTGGCATAATTTCATTGTAATTCTTCTTAATTGTGATATGAATATTCAGATCCGAAAGATTCAAGACAAAAGTTCATATTGACATAAAATAATAATACTTCAAGCATACTAACAAAGCAATCATGTCTTCTCAAAATAACATGTTCAAAGAAAGTTATCCCTACAAAATCATATAGTCTGGTATGCTCTATCTTCACCACACAAAGTATTTAAATCATGCACAACCCCGATGACAAGCCAAGCAATTGTTTCATACTTTTGACATTCTCAAACTTTTTCAATCTTCACACAATACATGAGCGTGAGCCATGGATATAGCACTATGGGTGGAATAGAAGGGTGGTTGTGCAGAAGACAAAAAGGGAGAAGATAGTCTCACATCAACTAGGCATATCAACGGGCTATGGAGATGCCCATCAATAGATATCAATGTGAGTGAGTAGGGATTGCCATGCAACGGATGCACTAGACCTATAAGTATATGATAGCTCAACAAAAGAAACTAAGTGGGTGTGCATCCAACTTGCTTGCTCACGAAGACCTAGGGCATTTTGAGGAAGCCCATCATTGTAATATACAAGCCAAGTTATATAATGTAAAATTCCCACTAGTATATGAAAGTGACAAAATGAGAGACTCTCTATCATGAAGATCTTGGTACTACTTTGAAGCACAAGTGTGGTAAAAGGATAGTAACATTGCCCCTTCTCTCTTATTCTCTCATTTTTTTCTCTCTTTTTTTTCTTTGGGCCTTTTCTCTTTTTTTTATGGCCTCTTTTTTTCTCTTTTTTTTTTTCGTCCGGAGTCTCATCCCGACTTGTGGGGGAATCATAGTCTCCATCATCCTTTCCTCACTGGGACAATGCTCTAATAATGATGATCATCACACTTTTATTTACTTAGAAATCAAGAATTACAACTCGATACTTAGAACAAAATATGACTCTATATGAATGCCTTCGGCGGTGTACCGGGATATGCAATGAATCAAGAGTGACATGTATGAAAGAATTATGAACGGTGGCTTTGCCACAAATACGATGTCAACTACATGATCGTGCTAGCAATATGACAATGATGGACCGTGTTATAATAAACGGAACGGCGCAAAGTTGCATGGCAATATATCTCGGAATGGCTATGGAAATGCCATGATAGGTAGGTATGGTAGCTGTTTTGAGGAAGATATATGGTGGGTGTATGATACCGGCGAAAAGTGTGCGGTATTAGGGAGGCTAGCAATGGTGGAAGGGTGAGAGTGCGTATAATCCATGGACTGAACATTAGTCATGAAGAAATCATATACTTATTGCAAAAATCTACAAGTTATCAAAGCAAAGTATTACGCGCATGCTCCTAGGGGGATAGATTGGGAGGAAAAGACCATCGCTCGTCCCCGACCGCCACTCATAAGGAAGACAATCAATAAATAAATCATGCTCCGACTTCATCACATAACGGTTCACCATACGTGCATGCTACGGGAATCACAAACTTTAACACAAGTATTTCTCAAATTTACAACTAGTCAACTAGCATGACTCTAGTATCACCATCTTCATATCTCAAAACAATTATCAAGCATCAAACTTTTCTTAGTATCCAACACACTCATAAGAAAGTTTTTACTATTTTTGGATACCTAGCATATTAAGATTATTTAAGTAAATTACCATGCTATTTAAGACTCTCAAAATAATATAAGTGAAGCATGAGAGTTCATCTATTTCTTCAAAATAAAACCACCACCGTGCTCTAAAAGATATAAGTGAAGTACTAGAGCAAATGACAAACTACTCCGAAATATATAAGTGAAGATCAATGAGTAGTCGAATAATTATACAACTATGTGAAGACTCTCCCATTTAATAATTTCAGATCTTGGTATTTTATTCAAACATCAAGCAAAGCTAAAGAAAATGACATGACGCTCCAAGCAAAACACATATCATGTGGTGAATAAAAATATAGCTCCAAGTAAAGTTACCGATGAACGAAGATGAAAGAGGGGATGCCATCCAGGGCATCCCCAATCTTAGGCTCTTGGTTGTCCTTAAATATTACCTTGGGGTGCCTTGGGCATCCCCAATCTTAGTCTCTTGCCACTCCTTATTCCATAGTAAATCGAATCTTTACCTAAAACTTGAAAACTTCACAACACAAAACTTAACAGAAAACTCGTGAGCTCCGTTAGCGAAAGAAAACAAAACACCACTTCAAGGTACTGTAATGAACTCATTCTTTATTTATATTGGTATTAAAACTACTGTATTCCAACTTCTCTATGATTTATAAACTATTTTACTAGCCACAGAGTCATCAAAATAAGCGAACTACACAATGAAAACAGAATCTGTCAAAAACAGAACAGTCTGTAGTAATCTGTAACTAACGCAAACTTATGGAACTCCAAAGATTCTAAAATAAATTTTTGGACCTGAGGAATTTGTATAGTAATCATCTGCAAAAAGAATCAACTAAATAGCACTCTCCAGTAAAAAGTTCTAGCTAATCTCGTGAGTGCTAAAGTTTCTGTTTTTTACAGCATGATCATAAAGACTTCACCCAAGTCTTCCCAAAGGTTCTACTTGGCACAAACACCAATTAAAACATAAAACCACATCTAAACAGAAGCTATATGGATTATTTATTCCTAAACAGAACCAAAAAGAAAGGAACTAAAATAAAATTGGGTTGCCTCCCAACAAGCGCTAACGTTTAACGCCCCTAGCTAGGCATGATGATTTCAATGATGCTCACATAAAAGATAAGAATTGAAACCTAAAGAGAGCATCATGAAGAATATGACTAGCACATTTAAGTCTAACCCACTTCCTATGAATAGAGATTTTGTGATCAAACAACTTACGGGAACAAGAATCAACTTGCATAGGAAGGTAAAACAAGCATAACTTCAAGATTTTAAGCACATAGAGAGGAGACTTGATATTATTGCAATTCCTATAAGTATATATTCCTCCCTCATAATAATTTTCAGTAGCATCATGAATTAATTAAACAATATAACCAGCACCTAAAACATTCTTTTCATGATCTACTTGCATAGAATTTTTATTACTCTCCACATAAGCAAATTTCTTCTCATGAATAATAGTGGGAGCAAACTCGACAAAATAACTATCATGTGATTGAAAATTAAGATCAAGATGACAAGTTTCATGGTTATCATTATTATTTAAAGCATACGTGTCATCACAATAATCATCATAGATAGGAAGCATTCTTTCATCATAGTAATTTTTCTCACCAAAGCTTGGGGGACAAAAAATATCATCTTCATCAAACGTAGCTTCCCCAAGCTTGTGGCTTTGCATATCATTAGCATCATGGATATTCAAGGAATTCATACTAACAACATTGCAATCATGCTCATCATTCATAGGTTTAGTACCAAGCATTTTAAAGCATTCTTCTTCTAGCACTTGAGCACAATTTTCCTTTCCATCAAACTCACGAAAGATATTAAAAATACGAAGCGAATGAGACAAACTTAACTCCATTTTTTTGTAGTTTTCTTTTATGAACTAAACTAGTGATAAAACAAGAAACAAAAAGATTTTATTGCAAGATCTAAAGATATACCTTCAAGCACTCACCTCCCCGGCAACGGCGCCAGAAAAGAGCTTGATGTCTACTACACAACCTTCTTCTTGTAGACGTTGTTGGGCTTGCAAGTGCACAGGTTTGTAGGACAGTAGCAGATTTCCCTCAAGTGGATGACCTAAGGTTTATCAATCCGTAGGAGGCATAGGATGAAGATGGTCTCTCTCAAGCAGCCCTGCAACCAAATAACTAAGAGTCTCTTGTGTCCCCAACACACCTAATACAATGGTAAATTGTATAGATGCACTAGTTCGGGGAAGAGATAGTGATACAAGTGCAAAATAGATAGTAGATATAGGTTTTTGTAATCTGAAATAATAAAAACAGCAAGGTAACTAAAGATAAAAGTGAGCGCAAACGGTATTGCAATGATAGGAAACAAGGCCTAGGGTTCATACTTTCACTAGTGCAAGTTCTCCCAACAATAATAACATAGATAGATCATATAACAATCCCTCAACATGCAACAAAGAGTCACTCCAAAGCCACTAATAGCGGAGAACAAACATAGAGATTATGGTAGGGTACGAAACCACCTCAAAGCTATTCTTTCGGATCAATCTATAAAAGAGTTCATACTAGAATAAGACCTTAAGACACAAATCAATCAAAACCCTAATGTCACCTAGATACTCCATTGTCACCTCAAGTATCTGTGGGCATGATTATATGATATGCATCACACAATCTCAGATTCATCCAACCAACACAAAGTACTCCAAAGAGTGCCCCAAAGTTTCTACCAGAGAGTCAAGAACATGTGCCAACTCCTATGCATAGGTTCATGGGCGGAACCCGCAAGTTGGTCACCAAAACATACATCAAGAGGCACGTGAAATCCCATTGTCACCACAGATAAGCACGAGAAGACATACATCAATTGTTCTCATAAAAGACTCAATCCGATATGATAACTTCAAAGGGGAAACTCAATTCATCACAAGAGAGTAGAGGGGGAGAAACATCATAAGATCCAACTACAATAGCAAAGCTTGGGATACATCAAGATCGTGCCATAGAGGGAACACGAGAAAGAACACGAGAGAGAGAGAGAGAGAGAGAGAGAGAGAGAGAGAGAGAGAGAGAGAGAGAGAGAGATTAAACAGATAGCTACTGGTACATACCCTCAGCCCCGAGGGTGAACTACTCCCTCCTCGTCATGGAGAGCGCCGAGATGATGAAGATGGCCACCGGTGATGGATTCCTCCTCCGGCAGGGTGCCGGAACGGGGTCCCGAGAGGTTTTTTGTGGCTACAGAGGCTTGCGGCGGCGGAACTCCCGATCTATCTTGATATTTGATGGTTTTAGGGTACGTAGGCATATATAGGCGAAAGAAGTTGGTCGGGAGGTGCTCGAGGGGCCCACGAGACAAGGGGCGCGCCCAGTAGGGGGGCGCCCCCTATCTCCTGGCCTCCTCGAGTATCTTCTGACTTGATCTCCTAGTCTCCAGGATCATATTCTTTCCAAAAATAACGATGCCGAAGGTTTTATTCCGTTTGGACTCCGTTTGATATTCCTTTTCCTCGAAATACTGAAACAGGCAATAAAACAGCAATATGGGCTGGGCCTCCGGTTAATAGGTTAGTCCCAAAAGTAATATAAAAGTGAATAATAAAGCCCAATATTGCCCAAAACAGTAGATAATATAGCATGGAGCAATCAAAAATTATAGATACATTGAAGACGTATCAGTAACCCGGATCTTGAGGTAGAACTTGACTCACTTGGTTTATTTTTCATACGCCTTATTGATGATGATTATTGCGAGGACGACGCTGAATTCAGTCACGCCGATGCTGTAGAGATAATCGTTCTTTCCTCCGATTCAGACCCTTTGCCTTCACTAAGACCCGTCGGGCAAACCGGAAAGTTAAATTTTCTCATCCTCTTGCTTACTTGGATCCAAACTTTCTTGTGAAGACACAACAACCTGGCTTCGCCGCCAGACGACCCGCAAGACAATGCCCAGGTAGCTACCTCCGCCGGTTTACCAAACAGTCCAGTTCGAAAACGCCGTTCCGAGGTCTTTAACTGCCTTGTCACTTCACGCCCTAAAGCAGGTTGTTTTCGTCAACCTCTTAATCCGTCTGATTCCAATTATCAGGGCACTTCTCATTCCTCTTCTGGTGAATCGTCGGCTACCAAGCTTCCACCTCTCAAAACGGTCATTGGGTAAGTTGTCCACTTGCCTTATTTTTAACATGTATTTTATACGTTATATTGATCTTGCTTTACTTTCTCAGTGCCAAACCCAGACCAAGCAAGAAAGCTCGCCTGAACAAAACGGCAGAGGAAAATATAGCTGCTGAACCGAAGAGAATACCAGACCCGAAAGAGGCCAACCTTGATGACGTGCTGAATGACCCACCACCACAAGACCATGACCTTGTTGCTGAACAGGAAGAAGTTGACACCACATGCCCTGTTGACCAGCCGACCAGCTCTATCTGGACTGATTAACCGGCTAGCCCAGCAAAGAATACTGACAAACCGGCGACCCCAGTGCAAACCGGTGAAGAAAAGATGACGATGTCCTTATTACTGGCTTTGGCCATACTGAACCAAGTAATCCTGTTGCTTGTCAAAACATACTGCCAAAGAGGAATTCTCTGCAGTTGGCAAAGGCAAATGGAATGCTGATTTGTCAACATATGCCGCTCTGAATGCTCAAGATCTCCATTCTGGCTATCTGAACCGGCTGTACACCAGCCGCGATTATGAATCTGGTCTGGTCAATATGATGAAGGAAAAATATGAGGTAATTTCCTATATGCTTCTCTGCTTGTATTATTTCATAGTTTATCAACTCCAATAGCCCCCAAGTGACGGTTTAAGATATCAACTTTAACCGGGACTCATAGTAAGTATTCAATGTGAACCTCAATTGCATCTTTAACCTTGATGACATAGCCCCCAAGGGCCGGTTTAACTTTACAAAGATAAACTGGGACTTTATAAAAGAAACTTTCTGTATAAGTAGACTTTGAATAAATAGCCATTAGCCCCCAAGTGCCAAGTTGAATACTTGTATTGAGCTTGGGACTTTGTAGAAACTGTACGATGAAGAGAAAATATGCATTAGCCCCCAAGTGCCAATTTGAATACTTGTATTGAGCTTGGGACTTCAAATTTGTACTGTCATTTCATCATATAACTATCTCTGTGCAGGCTGAGCTGAGCAAGAGAGAAAATCAAACCGCCGACCTGCAGGAGAACCTTAAGTCGCAACATGCAGAAACCTCCAAGGCAAAGGAAGAATTGACCAGCGCTATGGAAAAGCTTAAAGAGGGCTTCAACAAAGAGCGGGCAGATTGGGCGGCTGAGAAATCTGCATTAACGCAAAGGGCCGAAAAAGCAGAAGCCGCTCTTAAACCAGATGTTGATGAATTGACCAGCGTGAAGCGACAGGTTCATGCCATGACTACAACTGTATTTGGTAATTATCCTTGCTTTCCGAATTGAGCAGACCTTTTCCTGTAGCTGCCGGTTTACTAACCCTTGCAATGATACAGGAACTCGTATAGGCCACTTGGGATCGGATGTGCGGAAGAAGTTAAAAGCTGCCTACACTCTGATAGAGCAACTGTACTCTGGTGCACAACGGATCATCTACACCGCTTCCCACAACAATCCTCCGCCCACCTTGATCAAAGATACCATTGAAAGGTTATCTATGCTCCCTGACTGGGTTGAAGAGATAAATAAATCTGCTGCTAGAACGAGTGCTTTGAACGCCCTAATCCACGCAAAAGCATGGGTGCCTAACTTTGATCCTGTTGAAGCGGCTCAAGGCTATCCCAGCTTGAAGGAAGACGGGACATAATTTGATGAAGATGATCTCCGAACCATAAACCGGGAAGTGCGCACTCTGGCTTGTCAACTGGTTGAAGAGGCGGATCTTTCCCACTATCAAGCCAACTATGATGATAAAAACAAGCGGGTTGCTGCACCAATTCCTGAAGCTGAGAATCTTATCCCGCCAATCCGTAAGCACACTTACGCTCCTGACATTGAACCGTCCCTGCTGATAAGTGATGAAGCTGTATTTCAAGCCTTAACCAGGATCGATTGGGTAACTATTGATTTCTAGCCACTGGGTAGGGAGAAAGAAGCTGAACCGGCACGAGATGATCCGCAACCGTCAGGTCAAGCCGGTGACCAAGCGTGAACCGGAGGCCGGTTTAGACTACCACATGCTGTGACATGTATTTGATAAAAACAATGATCTTTTTGGGCACTGGAACGCCTTGTAATAGGCTAGTTGATATACTTGGTCTGGTATGCCTTCGTGCATATTTATCTTGAACTGATGCCCGTTTGATTCGTAATACCTCAGATATGATATCCATATTCATCTGTTCAAGGTGTTTCTGCAATCAAGAAGCTTAAAACGCCCTGGCGGTTTACCACCGGGCGGGTCATGATACTCATGTATATAAAACCAAAGATGATAACTTTGGTTAGAACATATAACCAAATATGGAAATGTATAATACCTGCCACCGTCAGGCATGATGTTGGCTGGCCAACATTGTAGCGGGGCTGATAACCCAGACTTTTGGAGGAGAAAACAACTCCTGTTAATATAAGGCCGGTTTACAACGTAAACCGTTTCGGGTTATGATAAACACCGGTTTACTCCATAATAAGATGGTAACATAAAATCAGACCGGGCAGATAGTCTCCGGATTATGATTTGACCATGTTCTGTCAATTTGCAGTTGACAGTCGAACCGGATTAACAATGATGGTTTTGAACAAGCAATGAAAAATGTTCATTAAAAAAGAGAACAGAACACAAGCAAAGGCAAAAACAAAAACCATTGTAATCGAGGCTTTAAGCCGATCATGAGGCGTTACCACGGTCGGACATGACCAAGCCCCCAAAAGGTGTAGCTATAATTCGAGTCAGCCAGGTCCCCAAATGATGTTGTGGCATGACGCCGATCAAGAGGTGTAGCTATGGTTCGGGTTCGACCATGCCCCCAAGTGATGCTGTGGCTTTGCGCCGATGAAGAGGCGGTGCTATGGTTCGGATACGACCAAGCCCCCAAGTGATGCTGTGGCATTACGCCTATCAAAAGGTGTTGCTATGGTTCGGATACGACCAAACCCCCAAGTGATATAATATAAAGCTTTTTGAGAAGCTAAATCAAGGGGTAAACCGGACGCCGCTTTAAGAACAGAAGCTCCATGTAACCACACATGATGTAAAAAATAACAGAGACCCCGCTTTAGCTGAGGTTCCGGTTTATTGTATTGATCATAATATATACATTGTCATAATATGTACATAAGCAGAGCCTATAGCTCAAGTATAGTAGGGCCAAAGATGAGCAATATTCCACGACCGGTTGGTCTCCTCCTCCGACTTACGTGAGTCTTTGCGCTCTCGAACATCGATGAGATAGTATGACCCGTTGTGTAGATTCTTGCTGACCACAAAAGGCCCTTCCCAAGGTGGGGATAACTTGTGCATATCCGTCTGATCCTGGATGAGCCGAAGCACCAAATCTCCTTCTTGAAAGGTTCTGGTTCTAACCCGGCGGCTATGGTAGCGACGCAGATCCTGCTGGTAAATCGCCGAATGGGCGGCCGCAATGTCACGCTCCTCATCTAACAGGTCGAGAGCTTCTTGTCGTGCCTTCTCGTTGTCCGCTTCAACATATGCCGCTACACGAGGTGAGTCATAACGGATGTCACTAGGAAGAACCGCCTTCGTTCCATAAACCATGAAGAACTGCATGTATCCTATTGATCTGTTGGGTGTGGTGTTGATGCTCCATAACACTGATTGTAGCTCCTCAACCCAACAACCCGGCGTCCGCTGCAAAGGAACCATAAGCCGGGGTTTGATGCCTCGCAAGATTTCTTGATTAGCCCTCTCCGCTTGACCATTGGACTGTGGGTGAGCCACTGATGAGATGTCAAGCCGGATATGCTCAAGTTGACAGAATTCCTTCATGGCACCCTTGGATAGATTGGTACCATTCTCAGTGATAATGCTATGTGGAAAGCCAAACCGGAAAATCGCCTTTTTGATGAATTGAACCGCCGTGGCCGCGTCACACTTGCTAACAGGCTCGGCCTCTACCCACTTTGTGAACTTGTCAACCGCCACCAAAAGGTGGGTCTTCTTGTCCTTGGACCTCTTGAAAGGCCCAACCATATCCATCCCCCAAGTTGCGAACGGCCAAGTAATTGGAATCATCCTCAATTCTTGAGCCGGTACATGAGCGCGTCTTGAGAACTTCTGACAGCCATCAGATCGTCTGACCAAGTCCTCAGCATCAGCATGAGCTGTCAAACAATAAAACACATGAGGAAACGCTTAGGCCACCAAAGATTTTGAACTGGCGTGATGACCACAATCTCCTTCGTGGATTTCGTGCAAAATTTTGCAGCCTTCCTCAGGAGATACACGGTGATGAAACGCCCCTGTCACACTGCAATGATGTAACTCTCCATTGATAATAGTCATGGACTTGGACCGCTGATTATCTGTCTGGCCAGAGTCTCATCCTATGTTAACTCCCCCCGGTTCATATACGCCAGGTAAGGAACCGTCCAATCCGGGATAACATGAAGAGCCGCCACCAGCTGAGCTTCCGGATCAGGAATAGCCAAATCCTCTTCACCAGGGAGCTTAACTGACGGATTATGCAGAACATCCAAAAAGACATTAGGTGTTACTGGTTTACGCTGAGAGCCCAGACGGCTTAAAGCGTCCGCCACTTCGTTCTTTCACCGGTCCACATGATCCACCTGATAACCTTTAAAGTGACCTGCAACAATATCCACCTCACGACGATATGTTGCCATAAGCGGATCCTTGGAATCCCAAGTGCCAGACACTTGTTGAGCTACCAGGTCCGAGTCACCGAAGCACTTAACTCGGCTTAAGTTCATCTCCTTAGCCATCCGAAGACCATGGAGTAAGGCCTCGTACTCAGCTGCATTTTTAGTGCAAGGGAACATTAAACGGAGAACATAACAAAACTTATCACCTCGTGGGGAAGTTAACACGACTCCAGCCCCCGAGCCCTCCAATTGCCTGGACCCATCAAAGTGAATAGTCCAATATGTGTGATCCGGCTTCTCTTCAGGTGCTTGTAGCTCTGTCCAATCGTTGATGAAATCTACAAGTGCTTGAGACTTAATCGCCGTTCGGGGTATGTATTTCAACCCATGAGGCCCGAGCTCAATAGCCCACTTGGCAATCCGGCCTGTTGCTTCCCTGTTCTGGATTATATCTCCCAAAGGAGCAGAACTGACCACTGTGATGGGATGACCTTGGAAATACTGCTTAAGCTTCCGGCTTCCCATGAAAACTCCATACGCCAACTTCTGCCAATGCGGGTACCTTTGCTTGGACTCAATAAGTACCTCACTGATATAGTAAACCGGACGTTGAACCGGATATTCCTTGCCTGCCTCTTTGCGCTCCACCACAATAGCCACGCTGACTGCTCGAGCATTAGCTGCCACATATAACAACAATGGTTCTTTGTCAACCGGAGCAGCAAGAACCGGTGGATTAGCCAGCTGCCGCTTTAAGTCCTCAAACGCCTCATCTGCGGTGGAACTCCAGACGAAGTTATCCGTTTTCTTTAGCATCTGATACAAAGGAATCGCCTTTTCGCCGAGGCAGCTGATAAACCGGCTCAAAGCGGCAATCCGGCCCGCCAAGCACTGAACGTCATTGATACACTTCGGTTTAGCCAAGGAGGTGATGGCCTTAATATTTTCCGGATTAGCCTCAATCCCCCTGTTAGACACCAAAAATTCTAAGAGCTTGTCTGCCGGTACACCAAAAACGCACTTGGCCGGATTAAGCATCATCTTGTAAACCCGCAGGTTATCAAAGGTTTCCTCCAAATCATCAATCAGATTTTCCGTCTTCCTTCACTTGACGACAATATCATCCACATAGGCATGAACATTTCGGCCGATTTGCTTATGAAGGCAATTCTGCACACACCGTTGATAAGTCGCCTGGGCACTCTTGAGCCCAAAGGGCATAGACACATAGCAGAAGGCTCCAAAGGGAGTTATGAAGGTCGTCTTCTCCTGGTCCTTAACTGCCATTTTGATCTGATGATAACCAAAATATGCATCCAAAAAACTCAAACGCTCGCAACCTGCCGTAGCATCAATAATTTGATCAATACGGGGGAGGGCAAAAGGATCTGCTGGACAAGCTTTGTTGAGATCTGTGTAATCCACACACATACGCCATGTGTCATTCTTCTTAAGGACCAGCACCGAATTAGCTAACCATTCAGGATGAAAAACTTCAATGATAAATCCAGCCGCTAAGAGCCTGGCTACTTCCTCTCCAATAGCTTTGCATCTTTCTTCATTGAACCGGCGGAGAAACTGCTTCACCGGTTTATACTTAGGATCAACATTAAGTGTGTGCTCAGCGAGTTCTCTCGGTACACCTAGCATGTCAGAGGATTCCACGCAAAGATGTCCCGATTCTCACGGATGAACTCGATGAGCGCGCTTTCCTATTTCGGATCCAAGTTTGCGCTGATGCTAAACTGTTTGACGAATCGCCAGGCACGAAGTCAACAAGCTTAGTCTCAGCAGCCGATTTAAACTTCAGGGCCGGATCATGCTCTGTAGTTGGCTTCTTCAATGAAGTCATATCTGACGGATCAACATTATCTTTGTAAAATTTTAACTCTTCTGTGGCACAAACCGACTCAGCATAGGCCGCATCACCTTCTTCACACTCGAGAGCGATCTTGCGGCTTCCATGGACGGTTATGGTTCCTTTGTGACCCGGCATCTTGAGCTGCAGATAAACATAACAGGGTCGTGCCATAAATTTAGCATAAGCCGGCCGTCCAAACAGGGCGTGATACGGACTTTTGATTTTCACCACCTCAAAGGTCAATGTTTCTGATCTTGAGTCATGATCATCTCCAAAAGCCACCTCCAGAGCTATCTTGCCAATAAGATATGCTGACTTACCAGGCACCACGCCGTGGAACAACGTATTGGACGGTTTAAGATTTTTATCTGTTAACCCCATACGACGGAAGGTTTCATAATAAAGCATGTTGATACTGCTCCCTCCATCCATGAGTACCTTGGTGAACTTATAACCTCCCACCTGAGGCGCCACCACCAATGCCAGCTGACCCGGATTGTCAACCCGGGGAGGATGATCCTCTCTACTCCATATGATTGGCTGCTTGGACCAGCACAAGTAACGGGGCACTGCCAGTTCAACGGAGTTCACGGCCCTCTTATGAAGCTTTTGGTCACATTTGTCTAAACTAGTGGTGAAGACATGATACTGCCCACTGTTTAACTGCTTCGGGTTGCTCTGATAACCCGATTGCTGCTGCTGATTGTAGCCACCCTGGCTGCCCTGATTACCTTGATTGTTGTGTCCGCCCTGATTACCATTGAAGCCTGAACCGGAATTTCCTCCACCGTAACCCGGCCCATGAGATCCGGAGCCTAAACCGCCGCCTGGTCCGTGATCATACCGGAAAGCATTAGAATTTTTGAACTCTTGCATGATGTAACAGTCCTTCCAGAGGTGTGTGGCCGGCATCTCCTTCGTCCCATGTTTTGGGCTGGGCTGGTTCAGCAGGTAAGATAAGCGGTCCGGGTTAGGATTAGGTGCTCCGCTGCGATTGGGCGGTTTACACTTTCGTCGCTGGCCCTTGTCCTGTGTGCTGGTATTAGCCACAAAGTCCACGCTATTATCCGCTTTACGTTTTCCGCCGTTTCCATGACCTGCTGGGTTGTAGTGCTGCGCTTTGGCATTGCCGCTCTTTTTTCCCTTCCCTGCCTTATCATCATCAGACTCGGGATCCTTGGTACTATCAGAGTCGGCATACTTCACTAACGCGGCCATGAGGGATCCCATATCATTGCAATGGCGCTTTAGCCGTCCCAATTTCAACTTTAGAGGTTCAAACCGGCAGTTGCCTTCCAAGGTTAGAACTGCAGTATCGGCATTGATGCGGTCTGACGAATGCAAAATTTTTGAGACCAGGCGCACCCAACGGGTTGTCGACTCTCCTTCCTCCTGGACACAGGCAGCTAAGTCTACTATCGACATAGGCTGCTTGCATGTATCCTTAAAATTCTGGATAAACCGAGCTCTCAACTCGGCCCATGAACTGATAGAGTTAGCCGGTAGACTTTTTAACCAAGTTCGGTCCGTTCCTTCTAGCATCATGGTGAAATATTTTGCACATGCTGCATCATCCACATCAAGCATCTCCATGGACATCTCATAGCTTTCCACCCATATCTTTGGAGATAAATCGACAGTGTAATTCGGCACCTTACACGGGCCCTTGAAATCCTTGGGCAGGCGCACATTGCGTAATGCTAGGACAAGGCACGGCACCCCCAAAGAACTAGAAGTAACTCCTGGCTCGACTGATGTGGTTGGACGAACCGGAGTAAGCTGATGAGCTTCATACTGCGCCGCCAACTCGGCCTCCCTGCGCTCGGGCCCGTTCTACCACCTCCTGAGCATCACGAGCGCCACCTGCCGAGTTGTTGCCACGGAGTGCTTCACGGTTCCGTGCGTTGCTTGACACGGCCGGTTCATCCATACGCCTGCTGTAACTCCGGCTTGGATGAGGGGTGGAATGAATTCGATCACGGATGTATGAATACGCTTCCTGTTGAACCAAGGCTGTCCGAAGAAGCTCCTTAACCCGACGCGTTTCCACCGACGCCGGAGAATCACCTTCAATCTGGATGGCTTCCAGTCGTGAAGCGGCAGCCACGAGATTGTCCATTGGAGTAGAATAATGACCCGGCGGCGTTGGAACGGGCTGAGACACAATGTTGTTCTGCCGAGGTGGATCCATCAAACGTGGCTGAACCGGCGCGCCCGCTCCAGGTGCCTCCGCCCGGTTTGCTACCGGAGGGTTACTGGTCCCTGCTCCTGGGGTGTTAAAGAGGTTCCTAGCATCGTAAACCGGAGGTAGGCGAGACCGGTGCCTCCTCTTCAGGACCTCATGCGATGCGTTTTGATCCAGCATAAGCCGATAAGCCTGCACGTCCAAAGCGGCCCGCTCCACGGTCATTCTGACTTCCTCAGCCGCCAAATCGTCCTTGGCCTGGGTGATCTGATCCTTTATCTTTGCAATTTCCACGTTGTGGGCATCCTGATCCGCCGGGTTATCCTCTGCCATGAGCGTAGCCAACGCATCAAATAGATCAGATAAAACTTGAGCCGGCGGCCGCATAGGGCCTCCTGCCTAGGCTGCCGTCGCTGCTGCTGACCCGGAGATCATTGCTGCTGCGGTCGAAGAGTGGGTCACCGCTTGTGTGCCGGCCATGAAGATTCCAACCCGGTTTGGCAGATCGGAGGGGTCCAGAATACTGTCGCCATCGGAACAACCTCCAATCCGGCCATCTTGCAGCTGATATAACGACTCGGTCTCTCCGGTTGATGACTCGTCGCCAGAATAAACGACGATCTCGCCACCAGATTCCAATCTGTCCTCGCATTCCCCTCCATGGATGACTCCCATGAAGGCACGCTTCACCGTAGGCTTGACCCGGGCAGATCGCGCATGCTGAGCCTTCTCGACGAGGTCGGTGCAGATGTCCGACTCAGGGCCCGGTTTGCCAATCTTGCCGATGAAGACGTGTATGCCACCAAAGGGGACCCGGTACCCGTACTCGATTGAGCCAGCCTCGGGGCCCTAGCCTGCATCGTCGATGTAGAGCTAGCCGCGACGACTCTTGGTCATCCAGCCCACAGCGTAACCCTTGAGTCCTTCGAAGTTGCCCTCCAAGAACTTGAAACCATCGAGCGATAGCCCCACGGTGGGCGCCAACTGTCGTGGTTTTGTCACGGCAGATGTCCTCTTGAAAGGACTTAGTCGTGGAGCCATTGCTACGGGTTAACTTGAAGGGGTTAAAGCGGACAAGAGACGCAAGAGAGTTTATACTAGTTCGGCCCCTTCAATGAAGGTAAAAGCCTACGTCTAGTTGTGATGGAATTGATGGGGTTTCAATGACCAGGGCGCGAATATGCTTCGCCTGGGTCTCGAGTTGTTGTCTGTTCTCCTGAACCGTCGCCGGGTCGTCCCCTTATATACATGGGTGACACCCATCGGTTTACAGAGTCCCGAGACCGGCTCATAAACGTGTCCGGTTCGATCTCCACTCTTTCTATCTTACAACACAAGTTACATACTAATGCCGGTTCACGGCTACAGGCCTTGAACCGGTTCTGGGCCTTAGGCCCTTATACAACATCCTCACCTGCTTTCATGGGCTTCAAGCATACACAACTACTGATGAAGTTAACCCAGCCTGTCCTGGCGGGTTTACGCCCAGTAGTAATATCCCCAACACATAAGGTGGACTATTTTTCGTGTGAGCATATTGTATTGGATGAAATAACTGTTTGACTCAGAGTGTATCCAACCTACTGAATTCTAAGATCATGGCATTTCTAAATCATAATCATATACAAAGGTGGAATAAATCTTTGTTGTGGTTTTGAAGAAATAAATAACAAAACGTATAATTATCTGTGGATATTCATAATCGAATACAAATTGGATTTGAATTTAGTTTGCCAGGTCCCAGGGCAAACGTGAATGCTAATTCTCCCAAGTTTTGAATGAAGCGGCTAAACACCCACTATAATTTGTGGGCTGCCCGAAGCAAGTGTTTGTGAGATGGAAATTACTGTCTACCCCTGACACTTGACATCCTTATCGACCGGATTTACACTGCTGTCGATAGGGGTAGACTAGTAACTTCAATCAGACGTGACACGACGGCCTCTGAGCCCATTCAGACACGGTGGGCGCCAAACATGGGCGGCAAAACACATTTGATTCAACCTCGCCCGAAAGACATGTGTCTCTTCCTCCATTTCCCCATTCATACACGGTGGGCGGCAAAACAAACTCTCCTCATCCGAAATCGATGTAGGCTAATATTTTAAATAGGGGCAGATGTGTAACTTCCATCAGACGTGACACAACCGCCCTACCTGTCAGCCCCGTTCATACACCGTGGGCGCCAACTGTGGGAGGCAAAATACCCTCTCCTCGCCCGAAATAGTTACCGGCAATTATTTGGGGGATGCGAGATTACCGTCCTATCCCCAACCGACGCGATGTCCGAAATTTTAAACGGGGGATAAGTTCATAACTTTCCCCCATTTCAGAGAAGCGCGTCCCAAAGTTTGAGATCCCCCCTCCCCTCCATTTCCCCATTCATACACTGTCGTGACACGACAACCTCCGCTCATGCGCCAGCCTCCTCCGTCCGCCACCCCATCCTCCACCTTGCCAGAGCCGCTACCCCTACCCTGTCGTCCACTGCAAGAGATGGACGTCTCTCATCCACGCCGCTGGACCAGGATCCTTTCACCGCCTCCTCTCGCTTCATCGACGCCGTCGTTCACCTTGCCGTTGCCGCTCCTACGACCGCCTCGTCCACGACAACAGGATATATCCCCTGACCCGGACGTCTGCCGTCTAAAGTCTTGTTCCCCGCCGCCGACAGCCATCGCACCCGCAACACCCTCAACGTATCAGCATAGGCCTACACGGTGTCGCAAGAGAGGTGGTACTCTTCCATATGTGCTTAAGTTATTGATCTCACCCGGAAAATAGATCGTAATTTGTTTACTGTACTTTTCTTGTCCATACCAAATCATAGTGGCTAGTTGAAAGCAAACATTGGTTGCGAAGTAGCTTTGTCCGGTTTGCACCTTCAGATCCGCCATGGCACGGGCACTATACTCGTAAAGCTTATGGTTTCCCCCCTTTATATTCACTACCATCATCGTAGGTGCTTCGTGTCGTGCTAGCACTGCTCCTCAAGACCTCAACCCAAAGCTTACGTGTTGAAATACGAATCTGATATGATGCTCATATCACTAAAACAGAGAACGTTTAATTGGTCACCTAATGTTCCTATATTCATTTCGAAAATCATGTGCGCCACCCACTGGTCCAGCTAGTTCCACTTTCCTGATTTTTCTCTTGATGCTTAGGGTTTTCACCTTTTATCTACTCTACTATGATCTGCATAGGTGCTTTTTGCCGTACTAGCATTACTCCACCCTTCAAGCTAAACAACACAACACTCAGAATTCGAAAGCTTATTGTTCAAATATGATTGTGATATGATACTGATATTAGTTAACCGACACATTTAATTTGTTAGCTAAAGGTCCCACTTGAGTTTCCAAATGCATGTCGCGACTTATAGAGAGACATCATAATTGCATTTCTTTGTCACTTGTTGACCGTACTTTCTTGTCCATACCAAATCTTAGTTGTTATTTCAAAGCAAACATCGGTTGCTAACTACCCTTTGAGCGGTTTGCAGCTCCAGATCTGCCATCCCACTGCCGCGGTCAACACTGTACTCATCATGCTTATGTTTTCCCCATTTTATGATGACCACAATCAGCCTACGTGGTTCGTGTCGTAATAGCACTGCTCCACCCATCGAGCTAAACAAGCTTAGTTGCACAAATTCATATATGATATTATTGCTGATATTAGTAAAACTGAGAGTTGTTTAATTGGTTAGCTAAATGTTCCTACTTTAGTTTCGAAATGCATGTGAGCCACATATGGAGAGACCGGAAAGAATAGTATTTCTCTGTGCGCTCTAGTTCATCATGGGCGGCCAACCGACATTGTATTGAAAGACTTGTAATATCTTCAATCTGCTTGCTCTTCTGCTCTTCTTTAAGATGATACTCTTCTCTTGCGGTCGATCGGTCAGTCGAGTTGTTCTCCTTAGTATATTTTTAATCATCGGTCAGTCGACTTGTTATTCTTTACTATATGTTGAAGCTATCATCTGCGAAGTGTCATCACTTCTGGAGCTCTCATATTTTGAGTAGTAGGCCACATTATATTAATGCACACAACAAATTACAGCATGCATGGCATCTTTTAAAAGAATTGCAGAGATAGCACAAAGGGGTTTACAGGGAGGCAGTATTGGATTAGAATCACTTCTGCATTACAAAGAAAATCTCACTTGTTTTTAAGTTTTCAGGCATGTCAGATATTGATAATTATCAAAATTAATATGAGAATGGGCGCACGAGAGGAATATTGCGGAACGATCCACTGGCTAACAAACTTGGCATGGTGGAGGATGGCCTATCTTATTCACCCATCAAGGTGCTTGCTCTAACTTTGCAAAGTTGTATTGGTCGCACATATTTTGCATCTGACCTCTTGCATTACTTCTACTTTGTTACACCATCTGCTTAGTTTAAGCATCATATATGAGTATATGCCATACCTATCCATTTTCTGTAACTATTCCATGTGTCGTCACACTATGTTTTTCCAGTCAAATGTTGTTCTTTTGTAATAGATGTCCAAAAGGAAGAGGGTGAGTGCAGATCCTCAAGGAGTACAAACTAGGTATTTGGAAAAGGTAGTGATACCGGTTAAATCAGATAGATCAGCAGCCACAAAAAACACAGGCCCAACTGTACCACACTTTACCCCTACTCCAGTGGCCAAACCCCTATTAGAACTGCTGGGAGCCCAGCGTCAGGTACTGTCTATGATATCAATTCAAAATTTGAATCCTAAATTTCTGCTTGTGCCTTACCTTCTCTCCTGTATGAAAACTAATTTCAGATGAATCTCCTTGCTCAAAGGATCATACGATCTCAAAACAATAATGGGCTCTGCATTGCTCTTGTCAGTACCTCTCTCCCTTTTGCCTTGTAACGCTGTACTTAATAAATTGCTATTTGATTATGTATCATCCGTCTGCACCTGAGCTTCATTATCCTCTGTTTCTTCCAATATTATTTGATCTATATTTACTCTTTGCAAAATGTAGAATAATGGCAACACTTATAAAGAATTTTCTTTGGGGAATTTATTGAATTATCCTTCCATCAACATGGAGAAGGGATTTTTCCAGCCCTTGTTAACATGTAATGTAAGTTCATCCTTCTCAAGCCTTCAAACTTTGTTCTAGTATAGATTTGGATAGGCATCATTTCCTCCACAGCTGTTTGCTTTGGTGTTTACATCTGATTGGATGTTTGCAACAACTACCAGTTTCAAATTGTAGTTGTAAAAACATGTTCCTTGTGCAGAACAGATCCATTTATTTGCTTATATAATTGTGAAACCTGTTACGTGTCTCCTTTTTTCTCTTTCATACTCGTATCTCTAACGCCAGGAAGAACTTTAGGGAAGATAGTGAGCCAAACCATCTTGAGGACAGCGAGATGACCTCAAGGTCATGTCTTGATGAAGATAGTAAGTTGAAGCTACTCACCAGCAGGTGTGAGACAACCTCTGTGCAGTCGCTGCCTCAATCAGTTCGACTTCTTCAGTCTCAACTTAAAGTGGAAAGGCTTGCTTCAGCTCAGCTCCGACTTGAAGTCAAAGATGCAATGAAGATGTCAGAGGACTTCCGTGCGCACCATCATGCCTTAAATCTAGTGTTGATGCATCTATCGTTGACACAACTGAGATCTACTCAGCTTCTTCAGATGTTGGGGGGGGGGGCGACCTGGCCAGGCCTAGTACCTTCTGAAGTGCTCTCAGTTTTTTATATTCTTTTGTCGGTGTCACGTCCCTAGAATTGCTTGACATTAGTTGCATTAAGGCATTCATGTCATCATGTTAATTTCCATGAAAATTGAAATGGGGATTTGTGAAACCCTCAGAATCACTTTTGGAAATGACCTAAATAAAAATCGCTCCAAAAAGATCCAAGAAAATGCTCATGTGGCCCTCTGAAAATATCGGACAGAGTTAACGATCTAACCAATATTTTCAGGATCTCATAAGTATTTATTTTGGGCATTTGGAATTAATGCAGAATATTTGCCTTGGATATATATTATTATATATATAAAATATTGTCCAAAAATTGTGCCTTTTGTTGAGGAGCTACGGAATATTATAGTTAGCCCTGCAAAATTGGCATAATTAATTAAATTAGTTTGGTATTTTAAATAAATCACAACAAATGTCGAAAAATAGAAAATGAAACTAAAATAAAAAGAGAGAGAGTGCTGCACCAGGCCTCACTGCAGAGCCCACCCACTGGCGCCCAACCGCCCACCCTCTCTTCCCCTGCTGGCCGGCCCGGTTGGCCCAGCCACCAGCGCCCATCATTCATCGTCTTCCTCTGCCAGAAGGCAGAGGCGAGGCGTGATGGCTGGCCAGGTGCTGCTGCCACCTCGCTTCTGCCGGCGGCCTCCCCGACCTCCTCGAGACACCTGGAACAGCCACGCGACCCCTGGCCCTCTCACTCTCTCCTCGAACGCCTCTCTCTCTGCTCCCTCCTTCTCGCTTGGGACGAGCGGGCTCGCCGCCACCGCTTCGCCGTAGCCAAGGCCATCGACCACCCTCGCCCTGCCACTAAGCCTAGGAGCTCCGCCGTGTCGGCCTTGCCCTCTCCATCAAGATACGCGACGGCGGAGGCCCCGCCGTCCTGCTGCGTCGTCTTCACCGACGGGCACCGGAGATCGCCGGCTTCAATTCAGCGCCCGAGCTTCCCGAGCCCGCTTCTGGCTATCGCAACCGCGGTGAGGCCCGATCTTGTTCCCCTAACCGCATGCTCGATTGCCTCCCTAACCGCTTAACCACCTTGCCGGGCGCTCGCCGCCGCCCGGCTATGGCGCCGCCATGACCACAGCCCTACGCCGCTCGCGTCCGAGCCCATCAAGACGCTCAGACACTCCCGGAGCACGTAGCACCTTCGCTTTTTCCTCGTGCACCGCAGCACCGTAGCTGTCGTTGCCCGAACTCCGGCGCCGCTGAAGCTTCGCTTCCGGCGAACACCGGCCACCCCCGCACCTCCTGTTGGTCTCCCCAGATGCGCACGGGCACGGGCTCCCTCCTGATGCTCTCAGCGCGCCCCAGCCGCGGCTCTAGCACAACTCCGGCGAGCCACCGCCGCTCGGGTGGTCGCCGCCGGCCTAATTCCGGCAAGTGCCGACGTGGCACAGCCATTAGGACTAATCCCCACCATTAGCCACCTCACTGCCACTGACAGCGGGCCCCGCAGCGTGTCAAGCCCGAGTCAACGCGGGATTAGCGCCTCTGTCACTGACATGTGGGACCCGCAGGTCAGGTTGACCCTGGCGCTGTTGACCACTGACGTCACATCGGCGTCGGTGACGCAGTAATCTCCTTTTATGGATTTAATTTAAATCAGGAATTCCAGAATATATTCAAAACTTCTAAAAATCATATAAATTCAACCGTAACTCGGATGGAAATAATTTATATATGAAAAATGATCAGAAAAATATGAAGAATCTGTTTATGCCATGATCATGCATGTTTGAACAAGTTAACATCACTGAATAGGATGAATCATGATTAGGGTAACTTAGGAAATAGCATTTTGAGTTGGAATTCAACTTTGTTTGAATTCCACTCCAACTAACTTGGATTATTATTGCATTAGGTGAATTCAGTACCTTAACATGATCATGCATCATATATGTGCATTGCATTGATTGTGCTCTCTCTTGTTTGCCGGTGTTTGTTCCCTCCCGGTAGACGATGTACCGACGATGACTATTCGATGACACCGATGAAGAACTATTATCTTCAGAAGTGCCAGGCAAGCAAAACCCCCTTGTTCATTCCGATACAATCCCACTCTCTCGCTCCTGCTCTATTTTATTGCATTAGGACAACAACGATTCAACTGTTACTTGCATGTAGCTGAACCCCTTGATCCTTTGCATGACCTGTCATTCCACAGTAATTAGATGAAACCCACTAGCATGAGTAGGAGTTGTTTGAGCCCATGTTGTGCCTACTCATTTATGCTTGCTTGTCATGCCTGCTACTGCTTAGAGTTGAGTCGGGTCTGATTCATCGGGAATGAATTGGAATGGTTGTGTGAACATGTCCTATTGTGTGTGAGCTAAGTGTGTGAACACGATTTGGTAAAGGTAGCGGTGAGAGGCCATGTAGGAGTACATGGTGGGTTGTCTCATTGCAGCCGTCCTCAGGAACTGAGTTCTGTGTTTGTGATCCATGAAACAGTTACTACCACGCATTGGGATCCTTAATTGACCCTCTCGGCTTCTTAACCACCCTTGTCCTCAGTCCGGGAGTTGCAAGTAGTTTCTGGTGTTTGTAGCATGCTGGGGGCCGCACGCAACGCTGACCTTAGGGGTGGGTTGTGTTGCGGTAGGCACTGTGGCCCGGTGTACCGAGTGCCCGTTTGGTATCTCGGGAACCCTGCACACATCGTTCGGGGCTGTATGGGAAACCTCGGCCGGACTCCCTGCGGATGGAACCCGAATAGGCGATAAACCTGGACTAGGGACTTGAGTGTTTAGGTAGGCCGTGGCCGACACCCACGTTGGGCTTCCGCTTGAAGGTTGCCGAGTACATGTCGTAAACGATTTATAAGTGGTGAGAGCGTGTGAAGAAGTACACCCTGCAGGGTTTAATATGATCTATTCAATAGCCGTGTCCACGGAGAAGGACTTCGGGTTGCCTATATCAGTTCATAGACAAGTGAAAGTGGATACTCTAAAATACGCAAGATAAGCGTGAGTGCTATGGATGGCGTCTCTCGTAGGGAGACGGGAGCGGATCCATAGTGGTGTATTGATATGGTGAATATGTGGACTCGTGTGCGCCACCTCAAAAGAGTTACTTGCGGTCGTAGTTCAGGATAGCCACCGAGTCAAAGCTGGCTTGCTGCAGTCAAACTCCACCACCCCCTTTTTGATAATGATGCATATGTAGTTAGTTCTGATGTAAGTCTTGCTGAGTACAATTGTACTCACGTTTGCCTATTCTATGTTTTTGCAGAGAGACGTCAGTCTCGCTAGTAGTTCCGCTTGGACTTCGACGTTTAGCTTGTTACCTCAGCTACGATCTTGTGCCTCGGCAGATCTCGGTAGATAGTCAGGCTTCTCAGCCTTCTTCATTTATAGTTGTCTGTACTCAGACATGATTAGCTTCCGCTTGTGCTTTGACTTGTATGCTCTGAGTGTTGGGTCATGAGACCCATATTTGTAATATCTCGCTCCTCGGAGCCTAATGAATAATATTTGAGTCGTAGAGTTATGTTGTGATGCCACGTCGTATTTACACATATTGAGCATATTGCGTGTATGTTTGAAATGCTTGGTATGTGTGGGATCCGACAAACTAGTTGTTTATCCTTGGCAGCCTCTCATATGGGGAAATGTAGTCTCGTGATTCTGAGCGATAGTAGTCCGCTACAGCCCGGTTCACCGGAGTCCTGCTAGCCCAGCACTACTGCTTGGACACTTGACTGGCCGGCATGTGATTCATTTCGTTCCTATGTCTCGTCCCTTCGGGAAATGTCACGCGTGATACTTGAGTCCTGCCTAGCCTGCTACAGCCCGGGATACCGGAGTCCTGTTAGCCAGTGCTACAGCCCAAGTTCATACGTTGATGACCGACATGCTCAAGTGTTTCATGTATGCTGTCCCCATAGGTTAGTGCCGCTTTGGGTTCACGACTAGCCATGTCGGCCCGGTTCTTTGTCATATGGATGCTAGCGACACTATCATATACGTGTGCCAAAAGACGCAAACGGTCCCGCCATGGTAAGGCGACACCGTGGGAATACCGTGCGTGAGGCCGCAAAGTGATATGATGTGTTACATGCTAGACCGGTGTGACTTAGGATCGGGTCCCGACAGCGTTGGTATCGAGCTTTGATCGCTCAGAGGATTACCAAGCCAAACTGGTCGAAGTTGTGTCTAGAGATGCTTTAGTTATGTAAGGGAATTGATTGTGGAAGGGAACGTAAGGCTCTTTTTACTCCTTATACCTCATGGCCTTCTGATCTGAGTCATCCTCTTCTCTTCTACGGGGTTTAAGAACTAGGCTTCTTATCTATCTATTAGGATGACGTGTTACTAATCCATAGACTTGTAAGATTGTTGGTTTTAATCCCCAGTTCAGTTCCTACTATTTCTGTATGATAACTGTTGATCCCAGAATCTTGCTATGATGTTGTTGAGTGGTTATACCACCATTTCTGCAGGATGTCTCAAATCATTTTGAGCATTTACAGCCGTTATGCTGTCCGAGTCATCCCAGGTCTCTAAATAGTCTGATGCATTTGCAATCCTTTCCTTCTGTTCCCGATGCCCTCTTTGGTCAGAATAAGCACACTAACCGGTGCGTTGGGGTAATTTATTGCCTTGACATATATGTTGGAACTACTATTATGACCTTAGGTGTTTAGGAAGTCACCTAGCAATTCAGCTATGCTTTTGTATCCCAAGTGTGATGATTCTGGCCATCATTTTCGAAAGCATCCCGTGATGCCATTTAGTAGCAGGTATGCTACTCCTGGGTTGTTGAACCCAAGATTCATCCTACTTCATGTTGTTAGTATTTGCTAGTGCCTTTAGGATATTAGTAACCTTTGCGATAGTCCTCGAAGTCCGTGGTACTTCCTTCTTCCAAATACCATGAACTAATTATGGCAGAAGTTCTTTTGAACCAAAAGATCACAACTAGAGTGCTCTTGAGGAGTTCTCCATTCATAATTGTGAATCTGCCAATTCCACCTTTCTGCATGGGTTATCCGGAAGAAATGTTGAGCTTGCTCGACATACTAATCTGTGCATCCACAACTCAGAAAATTATATGTTCCTCTGAGTTGCTCTCTTAGATGCCTTCTGACCTTCATCTATCAATTGATAGCCGAGGGTATGTGTGCATTTGTGTTCATCACTGCATTTTATCCTCGTGGTCCGTCAAGCCATTCTATTCCAGAATGACTAGGAGAAACAAACTCCAGTACCTCATCCACTTCTAGGATTGGGTCAAAGTAGTTGTATCCCGCAGATCAAAACGCCAGTTCAGCTTTTGTTCTGTTCTACCTTGGAGTGTTACCATCTTTATGTCAAGAGTGTCATGGGAATTGCACCACCTCCTAGGAATTCTTGACGCAGTGATACTCTCGCTATCATTATTCATTCCTCGGTCTTCGTGTTGTTGTAACCGGAATGCCGACAAGTGAATTGTGATGTGTGAAATCAATACCCCGAGCAACTTGTTGCTTGGTAGTGAAAGGACAATATTCTCATTCTTAGTGTGTGGTTATTAACCCATCACCCTAAGTTTGATCGTGCTACCTAGTTCCTATTTCTGGTGCACACTTCGATTGATGAGTTAGGATTGTGTCAAGTCTTCACTCATTTGATCATATCGTCTTGCCCTTAAAAGCAAGATTGTTCTCGAGCTTAGTAACATACCGGTGGTTCGTGACTTTCCAATTATCTTCTTGGAAATGTTACCGGATTGTTTCCTGACTGTTATGTTGAGCTCGTGATCAAGTTGGTTTCTTGTGAACCACCCTTTCTCCAAGAATCTGTGTTGGATATTCCTGAGCTAGTTGGTTAAGCTAGACAATAACTTGGAGAGTTGGAAGATAAAAGCTTGCCTAACTTAGTTCGATCCAAAGGGATATTCTTGTGTAGTATGTGTTGAAGAAAGATGATATCTTCATCGATTGGTCCCTGTGATCAGTTGCTAGATCTATTGTCCTACCAATTCCTTGACTTGAGTATGGGCCATTGTCAAGCCAAATCAGAACCAACGATATTCGTAATGTTGTCTTACTCGTGGTTGATCCCGCGAGCATACACCATTACATCTTTTGGTCTGACCAATACTATCACGTGTTCACATGATGGTGGAAGTCCAGTGATATGGAAATTTCGATGAGTTGCTGTTGAGCCCATCAGTAGCATTTTGTCTTCCCCATGAGTCATGTTGAACATCAACCTAGTGTTGGAAACTTGTGTAAGCATTTCTTCGTGTTTCGTTCATGAAGTATATGTTTGGATGAAAGTAGTGACTTCCTCTAATTCATGTGCATCTGATGTAAGTTGCCGCCATGAATTTGAGAAAGGTTTGTTTTGTTCCTTTGGAATCATCCCAAGTCAGTCATGCACGTGCGAAGTATTCTATGGTCTGATAGACTGATCATCTTCATCCCATATGGATTCCATAGCACACCAAGCCACTAACTGATTTGCACAAGGAGAAGAAGTTTCTTCATAAGAGCTAGTCATATGACTTATGTTAAACTCCGATATCCTCGTTGATGGTTCCCAACCTGAACTCGGTAGTGTTTTATTATAAGACTACCATGTGGTCATGCTTGTCTGGGACAACGTGTTCACCTGTTTGTAGCAAAACCAGCTCGTATTTTGGAGCTTGCTACCTTAGTTCACTTCCCGAGAATCTCGCAACATTATCTCGTCAAATTGTGTTGCAACCCTTCCTATCAGACATGATAAGTCTGAAGTATCCTAACACCAACCAGATCTGAATCTCAGGCAGATATGATGGTTGGGACATTCGAACAGTTGCATTTCGTTCCCAGCTTGCACCGTCCTTGTGCTATCTCGCTATAGACGGTCTTCTTAACAATTCTTGTCCAGGTTTATCTTTAAAGTGGACTTACCATGGGTTCCCCCCCCCCACCTTCGACGATAAGCAAAATCATCCATTGCGTTGTCTTTAACAAGGTAGTCCACATCATCCATTCTAGTCCGGGTGTACTATTCCTTTGCACTCCGTCAAACGATCGTTATGAATTGCCTTAGGCTGGTATAAAGAGTTCCAATGATCTATGGATCAAAAGTAATTCTTTCTGCCACTTAAGGGAATAGTTCTTGCGCCACCTTTCTCGAGGAGTCCCGTTACGGGGTCATGATAAATATTTCCTCGCTACCTTGACACCATCCACCACTTTCCTAAAGCGTGGAGTTGTTGCCACTAATCAAACTTCGTTGTTGTTCTTCCATTCCTCTCGATGCATCTTGTGTCTCAACTCGAGATGTGTCACCATCTCAGTCCGTGAGTCGATCATGTCTACTTGATCTTCATGAAGATCGAATTATGTAGGGTTTCCCCTTCTTTCTGTTGTCGTGTCGGGTGAAGGTCTCGAAGACGTCAAGATCAAGAAGATGGAGTGAACCAACATCTTCGAGGAAGGCAACTGGATCATGGAGATTGTAATAGCTTGTGACCTCCCTTTTCCTCTTACCTCACGTCTTGAATCTCGGGGCGAGATTCTTGTTTAGTGGGGGTGAGTTGTCACGTCCCTAGAATTGCTTGACATTAGTTGCATTAAGGCATTCATGTCATCATGTTAATTTCCATGAAAATTGAAATGGGGATTTGTGAAACCCTCAGAATCACTTTTGGAAATGACCTAAATAAAAATCGCTCCAAAAAGATCCAAGAAAATGCTCATGTGGCCCTCTGAAAATATCGGACAGAGTTAACGATCTAACCAATATTTTCAGGATCTCATAAGTATTTATTTTGGGCATTTGGAATTAATGCAGTAAATATTTGCCTTGGATATATATTATTATATATATAAAATATTGTCCAAAAATTGTGCCTTTTGTTGAGGAGCTCTGGAATATTATAGTTAGCCCCTGCAAAAATTGGCATAATTAATTAAATTAGTTTGGTATTTTAAATAAATCACAACAAATGTCAGAAAAATAGAAAACAGAAACTAAAATAAAAAAAGAGAGAGAGTGCTGCACCAGGCCTCACCTGCGCAGCCCACCCACCTGGCGCCCAACCGGCCCAGCCTCTCTTCCCCGCTGGCCGGCCCGGTTGGCCCAGCCCACCAGCGCCCCACCGCTCATCGTCTTCCTCTGCCGGAAAGGCGAGGCGAGGCGTGGCGAAGGCCGCGCCTGCCGCTGCCACCTCCTGCTTGCTTGCCGCGGCCTCCCGACCTCCTCGAGACACCTGGAACAGCCACGCGACCCCTGGCCCTCTCACTCTCTCCCTCGAACGCCTCTCTCTCCTCTGCTCCCTCCCTCTCGCCCGGACCGAGCGGAGCTCGTCGCCACCGCTCGCCGTAGCCAAGGCCATCGACCACCCCTCGCCCTGCCACTAAGCCTAGGAGCTCCGCCGTGTCGGCCTTGCCCTCTCCATCAAGATACGCGACGCCGTGAGGCCCCGCCCGTCTGCATCGTTGCCGTTTTCACCGACGGGCACCGGAGATCGCCGGCTTCAATTCAGCGCGTCCAGAGCTTCCCCGAGCCCGCTTCTATGGCCACTGCAACCGCGGTGAGGCCCCGATCTTGTTCCCCCTAACCGCATGCTCGATTGCCTCCCCTAACCGCCTAACCACCTTGCCGGGCGCTCCTCGCCGCCGGCTATGGCGCCGCCGCGGCCACAGCCCCTGCCGCTCGCGTCCGAGCCCATCAGCACGCTCAGCACACTCCCGGGAGCACGTAGCACCCTTCGCCTTTTCCCCTCGTGCACCGCAGCACCGTAGCCGTCGTTGCCCGAACTCCGGCGCCCGCCAGCTTCGCTTCCGCGAACACCGCCACCCCGCACCTCTGTTGGTCTCCCCGGATGCGCACGGCACGGCTCCCTCTGATGCTCTCGGTAGCGCCCCACCGCGGCTCTAGCACAACTCCGCGAGCCACCGCCGCTCGGGTGGTCGCCGCCGCCTAATTCCGGCAAGTGCCGACGTGGCACAGCCCATTAGGACTAATCCACCATTAGCCACCTCATCGCCATCGACAATGGGCCCCGCAGCGTGTCAAGCCCGAGTCAACGCGGGATTAGCGCCTCTGTCACTGACATGTGGGACCCGCAGGTCAGGTTGACCCTGGCCGCCTGTTGACCCGCTGACGTCACACTGACGTCAGGCTGACGCAGTAATCTCCTTTTATGGATTTAATTTAAATCAGGAATTCCAGAATATATTCAAAACTTCTAAAAATCATATAAATTCAACCGTAACTCGGATGGAAATAATTTATATATGAAAAATGATCAGAAAAATATGAAGAATCTGTTTATGCCATGATCATGCATGTTTGAACAAGTTAACATCACTGAATAGGATGAATCATGATTAGGGTAACTTAGGAAATAGCATTTTGAGTTGGAATTCAACTTTGTTTGAATTCCACTCCAACTAACTTGGATTATTATTGCATTAGGTGAATTCAGTACCTTAACATGATCATGCATCATATATGTGCATTGCATTGATTGTGCTCTCTCTTGTTTGCGGTGTTTGTTCCTCCCTAGTGACGATGTACCGACGATGACTATTCGATGACACCGATGAAGAACTATTATCTTCGAAGTGCCGTGCAAGCAAAACCCCTTGTTCATTCCGATACAATCCCACTCTCTCGCTCCTGCTCTATTTTATTGCATTAGGACAACAACGATTCAATCTGTTACTTGCTGCGGTAGCTGAACCCTTGATCCTTTGCATGACCTGTCATTCCACAAGAATTAGATGAAACCCACTAGCATGAGTAGGAGTTGTTTGAGCCCATGTTGTGCCTACTCATTTATGCTTGCTTGTCATGCCTGCTCTCGCTTAGAGTTGAGTCGGGTCTGATTCATCGGGAATGAATTGGAATGGTTGTGTGAACATGTCCTATTGTGTGTGAGCTAAGTGTGTGAACACGATTTGGTAAAGGTAGCGGTGAGAGGCCATGTAGGAGTACATGGTGGGTTGTCTCATTGCAGCCGCCCTCGTGAACTGAGTTACGTGTTTGTGATCCATGAAACAGTTACTACCACGCATTGGGATCCTTAATTGACCCTCTCGGCTTCTTAACCACCCTTGTCCTCATCCGGAGTTGCAAGTAGTTGCTGGTGTTTGTAGCATCTTTGGGGCCGCATTTAACGCTGACCTTAGGGGTGGGTTGTGTTGCGGTAGGCACCGTGGCCCGTGTACCGAGTGCCCGCTTGGTATCTCGGGAACCCTGCACACATCGCTCGGGGCTGTATGGGAAACCTCGGCGGACTCCTGCGGATGGAACCCGAATAGGCGATAAACCTGGACTAGGGACTTGAGTGTTTAGGTAGGCCGTGGCCGACACCCACGTTGGGCTTCCGCTGAAGGTTGCAGTACATGTCGTGTAAACGATTTATAAGTGGTGAGAGCGTGTGTGAAGAAGTACACCCCTGCAGGGTTTAATATGATCTATTCGAATAGCCGTGTCCACGGAGAAGGACTTCTGGGTTGCCTATATCAGTTCATAGACAAGTGAAAGTGGATACTCTAAAATACGCAAGATAAGCGTGAGTGCTATGGATGGCGTCTCTCGTAGGGAGACGGGAGCGGATCCATAGTGGTGTATTGATATGGTGAATATGTGGACTCGTGTGCGCCACCTCAAAAGAGTTACTTGCGGTCGTAGTTCAGGATAGCCACCGAGTCAAAGCTGGCTTGCTGCAGTCAAACTCCACCACCCCTTTTGATAATGATGCATATGTAGTTAGTTCTGATGTAAGTCTTGCTGAGTACAATTGTACTCACGTTTGCCTATTCTATGTTTTTGCAGAGAGACGTCAGTCTCGCTAGTAGTTCCGCTTGGACTTTGACGTTTAGCTTGTTACCTCAGCTACGATCTTGTGCCTCGGCAGATCTGGTAGATAGTCGCTTCTCAGCCTTCTTCATTTATAGTTGTCGTACTCGATCGACATGATTAGCTTCCGCTTGTGCTTTGACTTGTATGTTTCGAGTGTTGGGTCATGAGACCCATATTTGTAATATCTCGCTCCTCGGAGCCTAATGAATAATATTTGAGTCGTAGAGTTATGTTGTGATGCCACGTCGTATTTACACATATTGAGCATATTGCGTGTATGTTTGAAATGCTTGGTATGTGTGGGATCCGACAAACTAGTTGTTTATCCTTGGCAGCCTCTCATATGGGGAAATGTAGTCTCGTGATTCGAGCGATAGTAGTCCGCTACAGCCCGGTTCACGGAGTCCTGCTAGCCCAAAGACTACCGCTTGGACACTTGACGGCGGCATGTGATTCATTTCGTTCCTATGTCTCCCTTCGGGAAATGTCACGCGGTGATACTTGAGTCTGCCTAGCTCTGCTACAGCCCGGGATACCGGAGTCCTGTTAGCCCAAAGCTACAGCCCAAGTTCATACGCTGATGACCGACATGCTCAAGTGTTTCATGTATGCTGTCCCCATAGGTTAGTGCCGCTTTGGGTTCACGACTAGCCATGTCGGCCCGGTTCTTTGTCATATGGATGCTAGCGACACTATCATATCGTGTGCCAAAAGACGCAAACGGTCCCGCCATGGTAAGGCGACACCGTGGGAATACCGTCGTGAGGCCGCAAAGTGATATGATGTGTTACATGCTAGACCGGTGTGACTTAGGATCGGGTCCCGACGATCGAGACGCTTATTTGCACCGTGGCGAACTTTGATGCCCAGTGGATGTAATATGTGTGATAGCCGTGATAGCCTAGCGTAAGTTGCTTGCTTATTTATTTCCTTGTTGTCTTGTTTATTTGTTTGCTTGTAGTCATTGCAGTTCTTTTTCCGCGGTTTGCTACTGGCTGCAATAACCTATTTTTTAAAACTAGGCCACAATAACCATGGGCTAATATTTAATGTGGTGACACCAGGCCTCCTACGGGCCGTAGAAACAGTGGGCCTTCTACGGACCGTAGAAACAATGCGCCTTCTACGGGCCATAGAAACAATGGGCCTTCTACGGGCCGTATCATCAATGGGCCTTATACAGACAGTATGATGGATTGGCCAAACATGGGCCAATAACAGGCCGCATTATGGTCGTAAACGGGCTAGAGTTGGAATCGCCCGTTCATGGGCTGACCATAACGTGACATCGTTAATAGGCCGTATTTGATGACACTACGAAAACAGCCCAACGTATTAACGAACCACAAACGGGCCGACTATAACCACAGGCTGAATTTGGCCCACAAGCAGAAAATGGCAATAAAAGGCCGTAAGTAAACGAATGCTGGAAATGAGCCAAAGAATAAATGGGCTCTGAGAAGGCCGAAGATAACATATGCTGAAACGCCCAACGGAATAACGGGCCGTTAATGGGTATAAAGTGATACACTTTATTCATTACGGGCGATTTCACCACGGGCCGTTAATGGGTGTAAAGTGATACACTTGTTCATTACGGGCCAGTTTCACCATAGGCCGTTAATAGGCCAAGAGTTACATAGGGCCTCATATGGGCCGAAAGACGTCATGGGCCATACATGGGCCAGAAGTGAAAACGGGCTGGAATCATATTGGGTGGCCCAGATGATGCTACTGGGCCTAACTCGGATAGGGCGTAACATGCCTTGGGTTAGCGGGCTGTAAATGGGCTATATGCGAACATGTTGTTAACAGGCTTTACGTGGGCCGGCCCGCCACCTTTTGACCAAGTCAAACGGGCCGTCCTTTTCACAGGAATGGGCCTCTGTTGGGCCGTGCCACGTGTCGACGTATCATAGGCGCCTATCTGACCCATTGACGAGCTGACACGTGTTTCTTCCGGCCAATAAGAATTTTACATGTGGAAATTTCCCATTGGTCAGGGCTGTTAACGGGTTATCGGATCCAAAACCCGACCCGATAGCTTAACGGCGTTCCGTTACGGTGGATGCCACGTGTCGTTCACCCTTGACGAAAGCACTTTTGTGACGCGCGATTTATCGTCATGGAAGTGGACACTTCCGTGATGATAATTTTGGTAATGTCATGGAACACTTCTACGACAGCACAGGTATGACTATCTTGATTCTGTTAGAAATTTGTCATGGATGTACATGCATGACAAAAAACGTGACCTATTGTGACAAACACGTATCATCACGGAAGTGTATTTATTTTGTAGTGCATAGAGTCATGGATATATCATATATATATATATATATATATATATATATATATATATATATATATATATATATATATATATATATATATATATATATATATATATATATATAGAGGCGATCCACGAGAAGAGAGTGGAGGTATCATCGACTTGAGGTGTCCATGTAATCGAAGAGAGGGATGATGTGTGTGTGTGCACGCGCGGTCGATAAAGAGTGCCATAGAATTTGTGTGTGCCCACGACAAAGATATAGAGTGGCTGGCCTACTAGAACGAGAGAGGGGACATGTGCAATTTGTCTTTGTGGCATGGATACCTACTTACAACGCTCGACTATCGGTGTGTGGTGGGGGGGGGGGGAGGGAGGCCTAATTAACTATAGAGGTACAATGGCTGGTATATGTGTGGAGGAGGAGAGAGGCCTACCTCATGTATTAAGGGAGATCGATCTACCTCATGTATTAAGGGAGATCGATCAGCATCCATGTATATGTGTAGGAGAGGAATAAGGTTGGGAGAGAGATAGAGCTAGAGTGTTGGAGGGGGTGGTAGTGGAGTTGCTTCTAACAAATCGTGGGATAGGCTTGCTAGACAACCGGAGGGCACGCCTGTAATATCAATAGGAGAGGGATGGCTGCCTGTCTGTGCACGTGCATATGAGAGACGGGTCGGGAGGCATGCACGAATGATGAGGGGGGACGATATGGCTGTGGTAAGCAGACATAACCACATAGGAAAATCAATCGTCCTTTGTCAGAGAAAGGAGAGACATAACTTGTGAGGTACGTCGATCGATGGGGGGGGGGGAATAGTTAAAGTCGACCTAGGTATATGTTGGGAGATCGATCGGTATACATGCATGTGTGTGTTAGAAGCAAATGAGGCACGGGGAGAAGGATAGAGAGAGAGAGGGATGCATCTAGGAGGTGGTGCGAGAGTCAAACTATATCAAGGGGGAAGGAGTGTGCGAGTACGTGATCGATGAAAAGAGTGGTGGGAGTGAGGCATGAACGGTGATAAGAGAAGAGGGGAAGCTTGTGTTTGTGCCAGGAACACCTGGCTAGAGAGGCATATCGATCGATGTGTGTCGTAAAGAAGGAGCTGGGGGGGGCCTACACACACCGTGGGTGAACGACCTAAAGTGAAAAGACGAATTTGCGCGATGGAGCTAGAGAATGCTGAGGGAGGGTGAGAGGGCTGCGGGTGTGTGCATGCACGAGAGAAAGTTAGCGCTAGCTAGCTACAAAGATAAGAGGATTGTGTGGGTGTAAAAGATGAACAGAGATCATACTTTATTATAAAAAGCGAATTCGGATATTTGAAGAATTTATCATAGTGTTTTAAACCGACGTTGTGTGAATATATATAACGATGATACACATGGTGTGGTATTGAACATGTTATAATACATATAATATATTTTATCTCTACTCTTATAAAAAACGGAGTTGTTGATGATGGTGTGCCTGCCATTCTGCAATATAGGCCGTCTGATTTATATCTGACGGATAGGAAAGAAACTATGTCAATTTTGAAAACAGATACCCACACCCCTCTCCATATTTGCAAATTAGGACTCCCCTTGATCATGTTGATGTTCTATGGAACGCATGGGAATCTTGCTAGTACTACGTATAATATATAGAACATTGATCATAATTTGGGCTAATGTGTGGCTTTTGCAGCTCAGGTCTAAATACTTGTCATAATGTAGGGGGAGGGGCACTATACTATGTGTGATGAACACGGTGTACACGTATGGAACATGGTTTAGATTATGAATATATAGTTAGTACATCAAATGTACTATTATTTGGAATCAACATCAAGTGTATTCAAAAAATAGAATTCGAGTTCATGTAGTACACATAGTTCATATCTATCTCTATAGTAATCATGTGGTGTGTTATTAAGGTAATACACGAATGATGGTTGAAGTTGGCAACAATCATGATTGTAGATTGTTATTGAAATAGAGAAACGAATTCAAATTCAGTTCGAATTACAGCGGTAGTATAGACATTTGGAATGCAATAAAATGTTGGTATGAGTAGGTTACATGCATTATACAGCAAGCGAAAAAAATTTAATTGGACATAACATGGATTCATACTACCGAATAGCATTTAATTGCACTAAATTGTTGGTATGAGTAGCTTTAAATAACATTTTTATAGTAAAACAGGGCAAGACTCTCTCTTTGTGTGGTGTGAATTGTTTTATTTTTTTCGTTTTCTTTTTGGTTGAGGGAAGTACGAATTGATTTGGTACGTACAAGTACAATATTACACGTTAGGCTTGTCCCTAAATTCAACCCACGCCTTGTTATATACCGAAAATTAAGATATCGTGCTCCCAAAACTAGCGCCTTCACAACCCGCGCCCTTGCTATCCCGAAATTACAACGCTCGCGAAAACTCCCTCCAGCTGTCAAGCCCCGACATGCGAAATCCCCCTTCTAACCCTGAGCCGAAAGGGCCACTAGTTCAAATCGGTGGGGGGTACTTTTGTAACACACCCTACATTTTGGACAAGCGCGTCCCTAAGTCATGGTTCACCCTCCCATCGCCTCCTTTTAGCCATTCAAATCCCAGCCGCCATAACCTCTCCGCTCCAGCCGCGAAACCCCACCCTCCTCCATCCGCCACCTCACCGCTGCCCAGCCAGGGCCTCTTCCCCGAGGAAGTCGTCCACCGCAACAGCTCGACGTCCCTCGTCCACCTCCCTGGATGAGGATCCTTCGTCCATCTCATCATCCCGCCGGTTCAGCCACCCAGTCCTCCACCTCCAAGGAGCTGCTCCGATGATCGCCTCGTCTATCGCGGCTGCTCCATTGTAACATCCCAAATTTTCGATTTGGAATGTAATACTTAGATCAGCATTGCATATCATAGTTTATTGCATTTTGGCTTGATCCTAGAAAATTTCAAGCAACTCAAGGCCCCACGGAGAGAGTTGGAGATTTCGTTATTTTCATATTTGAGTTTTCTCAAATTTTGAAAATAAGATCATTTGATTTTATTTATTTTATCTCCAATTATTTCTATAATAAAAATATGAGAGAGGGAATAAAATGACTTTCCCAAAATAAAAAATATTGAAGGTTTAATAAAAAATCAAATAAGATTTTTATTTGGAGTTTATCGCTTTTTTATTTGAATTTAGGAAAAATGCGCATTTTTCAAAATTGCATTTAGGCCCCGAATAAATGTTCATCTTGTCCGGCTTGATTTTAGAAGCCGGGGAAAATTTATTTCGGGATTTTTGGAGTATGTTTAGTATTTCTTTTGTTTGTTTTTCTGGGAGAAATTATTTAAAAAAACGAAACTGACTTTGGGCCGTGCTCGAGCGGGACTCCACCCAGGGGCCTTTATAAGCCGCCACCCTGGCGACCGCCAGCCGAAGCCGCCGCCGCCGCCACCGCCGCCTGCCCGCCGCCTCCGCCGCCCGCCGCCGCCCGCCGCCGCCGCCGCCCTCGCCGCCGCCGCCCCTCGCCCGGAGTGCCATTGCGGCCGTCGATTCGACCCGCACCCCGAGGTACCCTCCGGTTTTTCTTATAAAACCGATTGTTTTTTTCGAAACCCTAGATCCATTTTTTTATTAGATCCGGTTCGGTTTATTTTTTTCCGGTTTACTCTATTTAGCGAGCGTTCGCTCGTTCATTCGTTTTAATGAACGGATTTCGTCGTTTAGTTTCAGTTAAAGAACGTTCGTTCGTTAGCCTGTTCGTCCGTTTTTCTTTTTCTCGGATTTCCGCGATTATTTCCGATCGCGATTTCTGATCCGATTTTCGATCTAGTATAACTTTTCGCTCGTTTATGGGAATCAAGCGATTCAAGCGCCTAGAGTTTCGTCTCGAAACCCTCTTTACGATTAATCAACTCAAACAAGTTTTTGCCTCTGTAAAATTTGACTTAGTTCCAGATTAGTAAACGAAGCTTGTTTCTTTCGCCGTTTGACTTTCGTTGCTTCGTTTGATTTGATTCTTTTTGCAAACCGGAGTTCTTAAGTTGAACTTTCTGGTTAGCTCTTTTATTTGAGCTTTACCTGTGCATTAGATGAGTACTTATTGTATGTTTGTTTGTTTGCGATAGAGTACCCGGAGTGCGCTGCTTGCTATTTTGAATCTCTAGGTTTCGGGGATCATCAGCAAGGCAAGTAACACTGTGATCATATCTCTTTTCATACCCAGTTTTTATGCATTAGATCAATCCTCAAACATTGCATGATTAGGATCTAATTAAATTGTGGGTTTTGGGAAAGTAGATGAGGTAGTACCTACTACCTGTTTTATTATCAAACCCTTGGGAGTTACTTCTACGTTTGCTTATTATGCCAGGCTATGCTAGTAGACATGGATTGGGTGAGTGTATCCATGACAGATGTGAGATTGTTATTTAATGGTTTATTTAAGGTGGCAACTTAAACACACATCTGGGTGGATTAAGGTACCTGCGTATTCTAGGATTGCTTGTTTCTTTTTGGACCGCCACCCAGGCTCAAATGGATCATGAGATTATTCATGCTAGAAACTTCCGTGTGCAGCCACAAGCTACTATGGGCTCTAGCATAGTTGACTAAGTCGTGCGAACTCTTACAGTGGTAGACTAGCAGAGGTAGGGGATGTAGGTTGGTACTGTCTACCCGTTCGTAAGGTTCTAGCGCTTCTGAAAGGCCATGTCTCGGTCATCCGTTTCTCAAACACCGTGTAGTACGAGAATCCCAGCGGAGGAGATCGAGTCTTGTGGGGAAAAGTGCACAAACCTCTGTAGAGTGTACAAACTAATCATGGTTAGCCGTGTCCCCGATTATGGACATCTTGAGTGTCTGGTTCTTGGATTATTATGTTGATCTCATCACTCTTAATATTAATTTGTTGGGTTGTTAATGATTACTTTTAATTGGGATTGAGAGGGGGTTTACCTTCTCAATATTTTTTCAACAAACTTTGTAGTTAAATAAAGCTTATTCTTTGCAGTAGGGAAAAATTGGCTTTTCGCAAAACATATAACCATACATCCTCCACCAGCCATATATGCATGTAGTGATAGCATTATTCTGTTCTCTTTCGTGTTACATTCCCAGCATATTCCATGTGCTGACCTGTTTTCGGGCTGCAACGTATCATGTTGCAGACTTTTCGAGCATTTGGTAAGGAGCCTTAGGACGTGGTCTTTCACTCAGTGATGCCGTTGGAGTTGATGGACTCACTTTATCTTCCAAGCCTTCCGCTGTTATCGTATTAGATGGCCTTAAGCCATATTTATTGTAATAAGTTCTCTTTTGGGACATTCGATGTAATAAGTGTGTGATTGCTACTCGGTTATAAATCCTTCAAGTATTGTGTGTGTCAGCATACCGATCCAGGGATGACACTTATCCATAGAGATCAGACTGTTTGAGGTCTGGTTGCTACAGAGATGGTATCAGAGCACACGCTGACTGTAGGACACGACCACTAAGCTAAAGCCCTAGAATCACTACTCTCTTCTCATTTCTAACTCCTCTCCATTTTCTACTCTTTAGGATGGCGGATGCAACGATCAAGTTCATGCAATCGGATGAAGACACCCCTTTTGGACGCCACTTGAAGGAAGTCACTAAGTACATGGACATTGGAATACCAAGCTTCACCGGGACCTACAACACCACTTTACCAGAAGAGGAGCGTTGGATGATTCAAGTTCAAGTTCCAGGAAGGACGTTCACGCCAGTCACTGAGCCAATAGAGTTTTCTTTCGATGCACCAACCTGGAGTCCAGGAAAGAGTATGGCAGCTCACATTACCATAGGATGCATTGGAGAAGTTTACCACAATGATCTCAAGGATACAATCTACTAGAATTGTGGGCGCCGAGATGAGCAATGGGAGATGACCAGCACCAGGAAGGATAGATCGATGGCCTCTTTCATCCAGGAGTTAAACCAGCACATTCGACGCTAGGAGAACCAGATGTGCGCAGGCATGACAGATTTGAAGAAGGCAATGTCAAGGATCACGGAACTGGAATAAGAACTCAAGACTACACGCGATGATTATATGGAGGAAATCGTCGCACTAGTGGAGAAGAATGGAGACCTGACAAAGAAGCTAGGAGTCTTCATGGGAGACCCCACGCCAGGAGGAGAAGATGACGATTCCCCTTGCCCGGAGAACTACATCATCATCAACGACACCGACTCGGACCCTGAAGATAGCAATGATGATTATGTTGATGAAGCTGGAGCAGATATCATGGAGTCTTAGACCGCACAATTTTTCTAGTAGACCACCAAATCAGTAGTAGTATTCCACCATGTATATAGCATAGTCCAAGCACTTTTGTAACGATAGTTCTAGACCGATTGTATGCCCTTTGTTTGATTGATTGAGTGATATGTTTGTGTTTGTCTCATGTGCATATGGGTAGTGCTTTCCCTCTAGACCTCATTCTATTCTGTTTCTTCATCTTTTCTAAACCTAGCAGATGCCTCCGAAACGCGACAATGGATTTGCTTTCCCACCGGAGCTCACTCAGTTGATCCAGCAGCAGAATGCTTTTATGTAGATACTAGTCCAGAATCAGAACCAGGGGAACAACAACAAAAACAACCCACTGATAACCCACAAGTATAGGGGATCGCAAAAGTTTTCGAGGGTAGAGTATTCAACCCAAATTTATTGATTCGACACAAGGGGAGCCAAAGAATATTCTCAAGTATTAGCAGCTGAGTTGTCAATTCAACCACACCTCAAAACTTAGTATCTGCAGTAAAGTGTTTAGTATCAAAGTAATATGATAGTGGTGGTAACGGTAACAAAAGTAAAGACAGCAAAAGTAATGTTTTTGGTATTTTGTAGTGATTGTAACAGAGAGCAACGGAAAAGTAAATAAGCGAGAACCAAGATATGGAAAGCTCGTGAGGCACCGGATCGATGATGGATAATTATGCCGGATGCGGTTCGTCATGTAACAAATATAACATAGGGTGACACAGAACTAGCTCCAATTCATCAATGTAATGTAGGCATGTATTCCGAATATAGTCATACGTGCTTATAGAAAAGAACTTGCATGACATATTTTGTCCTACCCTCCCGTGGCAGCGGGGTCCTATTGGAAACTAAGGGATATTAAGGCCTCCTATTAATAGAGAACCGGAACAAAGCATTAGCACATAGTGAATTGGTCATCACCGGGTGTGGTCCGGATTATTGTCACTTCAGGGTTGCCGGATCATAACACATAGTAGGTGACTACAGAATTGCAAGATAAGATCAAGAACACACATATATTCATGAAAACATTATAGGTTCAGATCTGAATTCATGGCACTCGGGCCCTAGTGACAAGCATTAAGCATAGCAAAGTCATAGCAACATCAATCTCAGAACATAGTGGATACTAGGGATCAAACCCTAACAAAGCTAACTCGATTACATGATAAATCTCATCCAACCCATCACCGTCCAGCAAGCCTACGATGGAATTACTCACGCACGGCGGTGAGCATCATGAAATTGGTGATGGAGGATGGTTGATGATGACGACGGCGATGGATCCCCCTCTCTGGAGCCCCGAACAGACTCCAGATCAGCCCTCCCGAGAGAGATTACGGCTTGGCGGCGGTCCGTATCGTAAAACGCAATGATTTCTTCTCCCTGATTTTTTCTCCCCGAAAGCCAACAAATAGAGTTGGAGTTGGCGTCGGAAGGTGTCCAGGGGGCCCACGAGGTAGGGGGCGCGCCAAGGGGGGGTGCGCCCCCTCCCTCGTGAACAGGGTGTGGGCCCCCTGGTCTTCATCTTTGGCGAGGATTTTTTATTATTTATTCTAAGATATTCCGTGGAGTTTCAGGTCATTCCGAGAACTTTTGTTTTCTCCACATAAAACAACATCATGGCAATTCTGCTGAAAACAGCGTCAGTCCGGGTTAGTTCCATTCAAATCATACAAGTTAGAGTCCAAAACAAGGGCAAAAGTGTTTGGAAAAGTAGATACGACGGAGACGTATCAACTCCCCCAAGCTTAAACCCTTGCTTGTCCTCAAGCAATTCAGTTGACAAACTGAAAAAGAAAAAGAAAAACTTTTACAAACTCTGTTTGCTCTTGTTGTTGTACTTATGTCAAGCCAGCATTCAGGTTTTCAGCAAAGATCATAACTAACCAAATTTGCAATAACTCCTAGGTCTCATGTTTACTCATATCAATAACAAAATGAGCTAGCAAGCCATAATAATAAATCTCGGATGAAAACACTTTCTCAAAATAATCATAATATGATATAACAAGATGGTATCTCGCTAGCCCTTTCTGAGACCGCAAAACATAAATGCAGAGCACCTTTAAAGATCAAGGACTGACTAGACATTGTAATTCATGGTAAAAGAGATCCAATCATAGTCATACCCGATATAAATTAACAATAATGAATGCAAATGACAGTTGTGCTCTCCAGCTAGTGCTTTTAATAAGAGGGTGATGACTCAACATAAAAGTAAATAGATAGGCCCTTCGCAGAGGGAAGCAGGGATTTGTAGAGGTACCAGAGCTCGGTTTTGAAATAGAGATAAATTATATTTTGAGCGGCATACTTTCATTGTGAACATAACAACTAAGATATGACGATATCTTCCATGCTAAACAAATTATAGGCGGTTCCCAAACAGAATGGTAAAGTTTATACTCCCCCTCCTCCACAAGCATCAATCCATGGCTTGCTCGAAACAACGAGTGCCTCCAACATTCAACGGGTCCCAGGGGGAGTTTTGTTTGCAATTATTTTGATTTAGTTTGCATAAAGCATGGGACTGGGCATCCCGGTGACCAGTCATTTTCTCGTGAGTGAGGAGCAGAGTCCACTCCTCTTGAGAAAAACCAACCCAACACGGAAGATAAGGGCAGCCCTAGTTGATATATGAGCTAATCGAGCATGCAAAACAGAATGTTTATTTGAAGGTTTAGAGTTTGGCACATACAAATTTACTTGGAACGGCAGGTAGATACCGCATATAGGAAGGTATAGTGGACTCATATGGAATAACTTTGGGGTTTATGGGATTGGATGCACAAGCAAGTATTCCCGCTTAGTACAAGTGAAGGCTAGAAAAGACCGGAAGCGACCAACTAGAGAGCGACAACAGTCATGAACATGCATTAAAATTAATAAACATTGAATACAAGCATGAGTAGGATATAATCCACCATGAACATAAATATCATGAAGGCTATGTTGATTTGTTTCAACTACATGCGTGAACATGTGCCAAGTCAAGTCACTTAAATCATTCAAAGGAGGATACCACCCCATCATACCACATCACAATCATTTTAATAGCATGTTGGCACGCAAGGTAAACCATTATAACTCATAGCTAATCAAGCATGGCACGAGCAACTATGATCTCTAATTGTCATTGCAAACATGTTTATTCATAATCAGCTGAATCAAGAACGATGAACTCATCATGTTTACAAAAACAAAAGAGGTCGAGTTCATACCAGATTTTCCCATCTCAGTCAGTCCATCATATATGTCATCATAATTGCCTTTCACTTGCACGACCAAACGGTGTGAATAATAATAAGAGTGCACGTGCATTGGACTAAGCTGGAATCTGCGAGCATTCAATAAACAGGAGAAGACAAGGCAATATGGGCTCTTGGTTAAATCAACAATGATGCATATAAGAGCCACTTCAACAATTTAATCATGGTCTTCTCCTACTGACCCCCAATGAAAAGAAAGGAAATAAAAACTATTTACACGGGAAAGCTCCCAACAAGCAAAAGAAGAACGGGAAATATTTTTGGGTTTTCTTTTTAGTAATTACTACTACAGCAGGAAAAGTAAACTACTACTAATTTTTTTGGTTTTTTCTGAAGGTTTATTAGACACACAAGAAGAAAGCAAGAAAAAGGAAATAAACTAGCATGGATATTACAGTGAAAGAGTATGAGCACCGACATCTAGTAATGAGTGTGTGTGAACATAAATGTAATGTCGGTGGGAAATACGTACTCCCCCAAGCTTAGGCTTTTGGCCTAAGTTGGTCTATTGCTAGGGATAGCCTGGCGGATACCCGTAGGTGTAGCTGGGGTCGTACTGCGATGCAGCCGCTATCGCCTCCTGAGGTGCAGCGTGGCGTCGAGACGCCTCCGCTCTCCTCTCATACTCATCTGCCTCCTCTCTGGTAATAATATATCTCCCTTTTGTCTGAAAATCAAAGAAGGCAGGAGCAGGAAGAGTAACCTGGACAACATGCCGTTTGTTAAAGATTAGTCGATACTGGAGAGGTGGTTCAGTCCTCTCAACAAACTGGTGGGAAACCATAGAATCAAAATCCAAATAAGTAAGGGGTAACTCCATATCACCCTCACGAATGTCTATCTCAAGAAAATTAGCAGTTGAATAAATTCCTCCAAAGAAATCTCTGTTATGTCTATTATGATGGAACCTACGAGCTACAATGGCTCCCATATGATAAGATTGGTCTTCAAACACAACACTTCTGAGAATGCTGAGATCAGGGGCACACGTGTGACATGCTTCATCCTTAGCATTTATGCGTCTACCTATGAAGAGAGCAAAATAATGTATAGCAGGAAAGTGAATGCTCCCTATAGTGGCTTCCGTTATATCCCTAGATTCCCCCATAGTTATTATAGCAAGAAAGTCTCTATATTCAGATTTAGGGGGATCCCTGACACTACCCCAAGATGGAAGTTTGCAAGCAAAAGTGAAATCCTCTAAGTCCATGGTATAAGATTTGTCATAAAGGTCAAACATGACCAAGGAGAATTACGCCAAGATGAAAACTCAAACCTCCTCACAAATGAACTTGTGAGATCATGATATTGGGGCATTTGTCAGCCTCAAAGTCCTCAAGACCGGCATTACGCAAATATGCGTTAAATTCTTCTTTGATTCCCGCTTGATCCATAAAATTTTCCGAAGGCCATTCACAGGGCCTCACAGGAGCGTCTATTGGTGGTTCCTCGTCAGCATCACGCATTGCAAGCCAGGGACCTTGCTTCCTTGAAGAACCACCTTTGAACATCTTCCTAAACATATTGTTTTCTTTGAAAAAAATTCTGAAGTTTTTAGTAACTTCAAACAAAAGTGAACCAACTTCGATAAAATTGATAGCAACTACTCCTACAAGTGCCTAGAGCCTATATCAAGCATTAAAACTACTTGGAACCATATAAATTTGACATGCAAGCTCAAGAACATGGTCACCTATGCAGCACAAATTTGCAAAGAATAAAGCACTAGAACAAAAACTAATTAGACCAATGGAGGAGTCACATACCAAGGAACAATCTCCCCAAGCAGTTTTGCGAGAGGTGCTTTGAGCAAGGAGATAAAAAATCACAGCAAAGGTGGCTGGAACTTGTGCTTGAGTTGGTTTTTCGGGTTTGTGTGAGGCAGAGGAAGAAGATGGGTGCAGGGATAAGTGGAGGAGGGCCACCATGGTCCCACGAGGCAGGGGGGCACGCCCAGGAGGGTAGGGCGCACCCTCCACCCTCGTGGCCAGGTGGCAGCTCCCCCCGCGGTAATTTTTGCACTAAAAATCCTCAATTATTCCTGAAAAAAATCATATTAAATTGGCATGGCATTCTGAGGACTTTTATTTTCGGGATATTTTTTTATTGCACGGATAAATCAGGAAACAGACAGAAAAAATACTATTTTTACTTTATTTCTACTAAGTAACAGAAAATATAAAGAGGGTACAGGAGGTTGTGCTTCTAGTTTCATCCATCTCATGCTCATCAAAAAGAATCCACTAACAAGGTTGATCAAGTCTTGTTAACAAACTCATTCCGATTAACATGGAACCGGAGAAATTTCGAATAACACTATGTTACCTCAACGGGGATATGGACATCCCCAATAATAAGTATATCATATTTCTTCTTGACAGTAGGGAGAGGAAATTCGAAACCTCCAAATATAATCGATGGAATTTTTCCAATAGAATTGATACTATGAACTTGAGGTTGTTTCCTCGGAAAGTGTACCGTGTGCTCATTACCATTAACATGAAAAGTGACATTGCCTTTGTTGCAATCAATAACAGCCCCTACAGTATTAAGGAAAGGTCTTCCAAGAATAATAGACATACTATCAACCTCGGGAATATCAAGAATAACAAAGTCTGTTAAAATAGTAACATTTGCAACCACAACAGGAACATCCTCACAAATACCGACAGGTATAGCAGTTGATTTATCAGCCATTTGCAAAGATATTTCAGTAGGTGTCAACTTATTCAAATCAAGTCTACGATATAAAGAGAGAGGCATAACACTAACACCGGCTCCAAGATCACATAAAGCAGTTTTAACATAATTTCTCTTAATGGAGCATGGTATAGTAGGTACTCCTGGATTTCCAAGTTTCTTTGGTATTCCACCCTTAAAAGTATAATTGGCAAGCATGGTGGAAATTTCAGCTTCGGTATCTTTCTTTTATTTGTAACAATATCTTTCATATATTTAGCATAAGGATTCATTTTGAGCATATCACCAATCGCACGCAAAAAGATGGGTCTAATCATTTCAAAGAAAGCGCTCAAAATCCTCATCATCCTTTTCTAGGATGGTTTGGGAGGAAAAGGCATGGGTTTCTTAACCCATGGTTCTCTTTCTTTACCATGTTTCCTAGCAACGAAGTCTCTTTTATCATAACGTTGATTCTTTGATTGTGGGTTATCAAGATCAACAGCAGGTTCAACTTCTACATCATTATCATTACTAGGTTGAGCATCATCATGAACATCATCATTAACATTTTCACTAGGTTCATGTTCATTACTAGATTGTGTTTCAACATCAGACATACATATATCATTTGGATTCTCAGGTGGTTCAGCAATAGGTTCACTAGAAGTTTGCAAAGTCCTATCATTTTTCTTTTTCTTCCTTTTAGAAGAACTAGGCATATCAATATTATTTCTCTGAGAATCTTGCTCGATTCTCTTAGGGTGGCCTTCAGGATACAAAGGTTCCTGAGTCATTCTACCACTTCTAGTAGCCACTCTAACAGCATAATCATTTTTCTTACTATTCATTTCATCAAGCACTTCTTTCTGAGCCTTAAGTACTTGTTCTACTTGAGTGGTAACCATAGAAGCATGATTGCTAACAAGTTTAAGTTCACCTCTAATATTAACCATATAATCACCCAAGTGTTTAATCATATTGGAATCATATTTCAATTGCCTACCAAAGTAAGCATTAAAGTTTTCTTGTTTGACAATAAAATTATCAAACTCATCGAAGCATTGCCTAGCAGACTTATAATGAGGAATATCACCTTCATCAAATCTATAGAGAGAATTTACCTTTACTACCCGTGGTCGGGTTATCGGGATCGGAGGTTCTTCAATAAGTAATGGATCAATATCATAAGTTTCTTCAACAAAGGTAGATTAAGACCATGTATTTCTTCAATAGGAGGTAAATTCTTAACATCTTCAGCCTTAATACCTTTTTCTTTCATAGATTTCTTTGCCTCTTGCATATCTTCAGATGATAAATAGAACACCTCTCTTCTTGAGTTGGTTTAGGAATAGGCTCGATGGTTGGCTCAGAGCTGGCTCAGGAGGTGCCCAATTATTTTCATTTGTCAACATATTATTCAATAAATTTCAGCTTCATCCGTGTTCTTTCCTGAAAAGAGAACCAGCACAACTATCTAGGTAATCTCTGGAAGCATCGGTTAGTCCATTATAAAAGATATCAAGTATTTCAGGTTTCTTAAGAGGATGATCAGCAAAGCATTAAGTAACTTGAGAAGCCTCCCCAAGCTTGTGGGAGACTCTCTTCTTTAATTTGCACAAGTTGTATATTTCCCTCAAAGCAGCTTGTTTCTTATGAGCAGGAAATATTTAGCGGAGAAATAATAAATCATATCCCGGGACTACGCACACAACCAGGATCAAGAGAATTAAACCATATCTTAGCATCACCCTTTAATGAGAACGGAAATATTTTGAGTACATAAAAGTAGCGCGATCTCTCATCATTAGTAAACATGGCGGCTATATCATTTAACTTAGTAAGATGTGCCACAACAGTTTCAGATTCATAGCCATAAAAGGATCAGATTCAACCAAAGTAATTATATCTGGATCAACAGAGAATTCATAATCCTTATCGGGAACACAAATAGGTGAAGTAGCAAAAGCAGGTCAGGTTTCATTCTGTCTCTAAGAGATTCTTTACTCCATTTAACTAGCAGCCTCTTAAGTTCAGATCTATTCGGCGGCAGCAAAAATACTGCAGAAGATTCCATATCAAAAGATAACCCTCGTGAATAGCAGGCATATCTTCATCATCACTTTCATCAATATTATCGGTTTCAATAATTTCTCTCTCTCTAGACCTAGAAATTTGTTCATCCGAAATTCACCAAGGGCACAATAGTATCAAGCATAGAAGTAGTTTCATCATAAGTATCATGCATAGCGAAGTGGCATCATCAATAGCATGCGACATATCGTAATGAATAGCGAAGCAGGTTTAGGTGTCGCTAGCTTACTCATAATGAAGGTGAATCAAGTGGAGAGCTAGATGGCGTTCCTTACCTCCCCTCGTAGTTGAGGGATAAATTTTTGTCTTAGCGTCTTTCAAGTTCTTCATAGTGTCCAGCAGATATAAATCCCAAGTGACTCAAAGAATAGAGCTATGCTCCCCGACAACGGCACCAGAGAAAGGTCTTGATAACCCACAAGTATAGGGGATCGCAACAGTTTTCGAGGGTAGAGTATTCAACCCAAATTTATTGATTCGACACAAGGGGAGCCAAAGAATATTCTCAAGTATTAGCAGCTGAGTTGTCAATTCAACCACACCTGGAAACTTAGTATCTGCAGTAAACTGTTTAGTAGCAAAGTAATATGATAGTGGTGGTAACGGTAACAAAAGTAGAGACAACAAAAGTATTGTTTTTGGTATTTTGTAGTGATTGTAACAGTAGCAACGGAAAAGTAAATAAGCGAGAACCAGTATATGGAAAGCTCGTAGGCACCGGATCAGTGATGGATAATTATGCGGATGCGGTTCGTCATGTAACAAATCATAACATAGGGTGACACGAACTAGCTCCAATTCATCAATGTAATGTAGGCATGTATTCGAATATAGTCATACGTGCTTATGGAAAAGAACTTGCATGACATCTTTTGTCCTACCCTCCCGTGGCAGCGGGGTCCTATTGGAAACTAAGGGATATTAAGCCCTCCTTTTAATAGAGAACTGGAACAAAAGCATTAGCACATAGTGAATACATGAACTCATCAAACTATGGTCATCACCGGGAGTGGTCCCGATTATTGTCACTTCGGGGTTGCCGGATCATAACACATAGTAGGTGACTATAGACTTGCAAGATAGGATCAAGAACACACATATATTCATGAAATCATAATAGGTTCAGATCTGAATTCATGGCACTCGGGCCCTAGTGACAAGCATTAAGCATAGCAAAGTCATAGCAACATCAATCTCAGAACATAGTGGATACTAGGGATCAAACCCTAACAAAGCTAACTCGATTACATGATAAATCTCATCCAACCCATCACCGTCCAGCAAGCCTACGATGGAATTACTCACGCACGGCGGTGAGTATCATGAAATTGGTGATGGAGGATGGTTGATGATGATGACTGCGATGGATCCCCCTCTCCGGAGCCCCGAACAGACTCCAGATCAGCCCTCCCGAGAGAGATTAGGGCTTGGCGGCGGCTCCGTATCGTAAAACGCGATGATTTCTTCTTCCTGATTTTTTTCTCCCCGAAAGCCAATAAATAGAGTTGGAGTTGGCGTCGGAAGGTGTCCATGGGGCCCACGAGGTAGGGGGCGCGCCCAGGAGGGGGGGTGTCCCCCACCCTCGTGAATAGGTTGTGGGCCCCCTGGTCTTCATCTTTGGAGAGGATTTTTTATTATTTATTCTAAGATATTCCATGGAGTTTCAGGTCATTCCGAGAACTTTTGTTTTCTGCGCATAAAACAACATCATGGCAATTCTGCTGAAAACATCGTCAGTCCGGGTTAGTTCCATTCAAATCATACAAGTTAGAGTCCAAAACAAGGGCAAAAGTGTTTGGAAAAGTAGATACGACGGAGACGTATCACCCACCGCCTCCACCACCAGATGACCACTTAGCCCGTTTTCTTAGGCTTAATCCGCCGGTGTTCTCCAGTAGCACCGAGCCGATTGTTGCAGATGATTTGCTCTGCAGGATTGAAAGGGAGTTGACCACTGCAGGATGCACAGATGCGGAGAGAGTGCATTTTGCCGCAAATTAGCTTGATGGACCCGCAACATCTTGGTGGGAGAATTTCATAGTCACCTACCCTATTGACACTGTGACATGGGACCAGTTCCAACAGGCTTTTCGCACTGCCCATGTATCAGCAGGAGCTATGGCCATGAAGAAGCGTGAGTTTCGCAACTTACGCCAAGGAGGGCGCACTGTTGGCCAATATGTGGATGAGTTTAGTAAGTTACCACGTTATGCCCCAGATGACGTTGCTACCGATGCAGCTAAAAAGGAGAAGTTTTTGGAAGGACTAAATGATGAGCTGAGCATGCAGTTGATGGTGGCAAATTTCAATAACTATCAGGAGTTGGTGGATAGAGCTCTCATGGTCGAAGGGAAGCAGCACCAGATTGACAGCCGCAAGAGGAAGTATGGACAAGGGAAGTATAATTCTGGAGCCCAGCAGAGACCCCGTTACACCCCGAACTCGGGAGGACTCGTTCATAACCATGGAGGCCACACTCATAATGGAGGAAGTTCGCACAATCATAGTGGCCCCAAGAATGGTAATGGTAATGGAGGAAGTAGCGGACAGAACCGTTCCGACCCGACAACACCCGCTAAGAAGGATCTAAGCCAAGTGACTTGCTACAAATGCCAGAAGAACGGACATTACGCCTATGAATGTCCTGAAGCCAAGAATGGAAACGGCAATGTAAGCTCTGGGAAGAAGCCCAACCCTTTCAATAGGGGACAAGTGAACCACGTTAACGTGGAGGAGGTTGAAGCCCAGCCAGATGCAGTAATAGGTAAGTTTTTGGTTAAGTCATTTACTGCAGTCGTACTTTTAGATACTGGTGCATCGCATTCATACATATCAAGGGGATTCGTGGATAAGTATAAGTTGCCCACTATAGTTCTTAAGACACCCATGCTAGTAACCTCACCCGGAGCAGAGTACATGGCAAGCCATGGATGTTTTCAGATGCCATTGAGCATAGGTAGGCATGTTTTTCCCTCAGATCTGATAATATTGGAGTCGCAAGGTTTGGATGCAATACTGGGTATGGATTGGCTATCGATGTATGGAGGGAACATTGATTGCGCCAGTAAGACGATTTTGCTTACCACCCCAGAAGGAAGAAGGATCAAGTATGTATCTCGACATGTGCCGAATAGGACTCAAGTTAATTCCTTATCAGAAGTTGTACAGGAGGAAGTACCAGTGGTGAAGGATTTTCCGGATGTATTTCCAGAAGAGTTGCCAGGCATGCCACCGGATCACCAGTACTTCTAATGGAGAAAAAGGATGGATCATTAAGGATGGTTGTTGATTATCGAGGACTGAATGAAGTGACGATCAAGAACAAGCACCCATTGCCGATGATCAATGATTTGTTTGACCAAATGCAAGGAGCTAAGGTGTTTTCCAAGATCGATTTGCGATCAGGGTATCACCAGCTGAAGATTCGAGAGCAGTACATACCTAAGACAACTTTTACAACGAGGTACGGGCTGTATGAGTATACCGTTATGTCATTTGGTCTGACTAACGCACCTTCCTATTTTATGAACATGATGAACAAGGTGTTTATGGAGTTTTTGGATAAGTTCGTCGTGGTGTTCATTGATGATATTCTGGTCTACTCGAAGGATGAAGAAGAACATAAAGAGCATTTGTGTTTGGTACTTGGTAAGCTCAGGGAACATCAGTTATACGCCAAGTTTAGCAAGTGTGAGTTTTGGCTGAAGGTAAGTTGGATTCCTTGGACATGTTATATCTGGAGAAGGAATAGTAGTAGACCCCACCAAGGTAGTCACTGTGACAAACTGGGAATCACCCACGACAGTTGGAGAGATCCGGAGTTTTCTTGGACTCGCAGGATACTACCGAAGGTTCATGGTGAATTTCTCAAAGATTGCAAAACCTATGACGGAGTTGTTGAAGAAATACACCAAATTCTATTGGACTGAGGAATGTGAGGCTAGTTTTCAGGAGTTGAAGAGACGCTTGGTTACATCACCAGTGTTGATTTTACCAGATCAACGCAAAGATTATGAATTGTATTGTGACGCTTCACGTCGAGGACTTGGAGCCGTACTTATGCAGGAGGGAAGAGTTGTTTCATATGCCTCACGATAGCTTAAACCCCATGAGTTAAATTATGCTACGCATGATTTGGAGTTAGCAGTCGTAGTGCATGCGTTGAAAACATGGAGACATTTTCTCATCGGAAACCATTGTGAGGTATACACGGATCACAAGAGTTTGAAGTATATCTTCACGCAGAAGGAGCTGAATCTCAGACAAAGGAAATGGTTAGAGCTCATTAAGGATTATGATATGAGATTGCATTATCATCCAGGAAAGGCTAACGTAGTAGCTGATGCGTTGAGCCGCAAGAGTCATGTAAATACCCTCATGACCGGAGAGTTACCCAAGGAGTTAGCAGAAGACCTTTGCGAGCTATGTTTGGAGATAGTTCCAAGAGGTTATGTAGCAGCCTTGGAAATTCAATCTACCTTGATGGATAAGATCAGAGAAGCTCAGAAGACGGACAAGGAGATTGCCGAGATAAAGGAAAGGATGAGTAAAGGAAAGGCTAAAGGATTCCGTGAGGATGAGCACGATACCTTATGGTTTGAGGACCGCGTATATGTGCCCAATGATCAGGAGATCAGGAAGTTGATTCTGCAAGAGGCCCATGATTCGCCATATTTGATTCACCCAGGAAATACCAAGATGTATCTGGATTTGAAGGATAGTTTCTGGTGGTCCGGAATGAAGAAGGATATTGCGGAGTATGTAGCAGTTTGTGATGTATGTTAGAGAGTGAAGGCAGAACATCAGAAGCCAGCAGGATTGCTACAGCCATTGCCTATACCCGAATGGAAGTGGGATAAACTAGGCATGGATTTTATCACGGGATTACCCAGGACTCGTTCAGGCTATGACTCGATATGGGTTGTAGTCGATCGTTTGACGAAAGTAGCTCATTTCATCCTAGTGAAGACCACTTACACCAGTGCTAAGTTGGCAAAGATATACATGACCAGGATCGTATGTCTGCATGGAGTTCCGAGGACCATTGTATCAGACAGAGGAACCCAGTTTACTTCAAAGTTTTGGAATCAGTTGCATGAAATTTTGGGAACCAGACTAGTGTTCAGTACAGCTTTTCACCCACAAACAGGTGGACAGACTGAAAGAGTAAATCAAATTCTGGAGGACATGTTGAGAGTTTGTGCGCTAGACTATGGATCTAGTTGGGACGATAATTTGCCTTATGCAGAATTCTCTTATAACAACAGTTATCAAGCCAGTTTGAAGATGGCCCCTTTCGAAGCACTGTACGGAAGGAGGTGCAGAACACCATTGTTGTGGGACGAAGTTGGAGACCAACAATTGTTTGGACCAGATTTGATTAAAGAGTCTGAAGAGAAGGTTAAGCTGATTCGCGATAGACTCAAGGTAGCCCAATCCAGGCAGAAGAGTTATGCGGATTTGAAATGCAAGGAACAGCCTACGAAGTCAGAGAAAGAGTGTATCTTCGAGTATCACCACTTCGAGGAGTAAAGCGCTTTGGAGTTAAGGGAAAGTTAGCACCACGATTTGTGGGACCATACCGAGTTTTGGAACGTATGGGAGAAGTTGCTTACAAGTTGAAATTTCCCGAAGGATTGTCCAGAGTTCACGATGTGTTCCATGTTTCTTAGTTGAAGAAGTGCCACACGGAGATGGCTGATATTCCTCTAAGTGATACAGTGCCGCTAGAAGCAATACAGTTGGATAGTGATTTGACATATGAGGAGAAACCAGTCAAGATACTCGAGTTTGCCAGTCGAGTTACACGCAAAAAAGTAATCAAGTTCTGCAAAGTTCAGTGGAGTCACCATACCGAGGATGAAGCCACTTGGGAACAACAGGAAGACCTACGGAAGGATCACTCTCACCTATTTTCTAGCCAACCCGAATCTGGAGGGCGAGATTCATATTAAGGGGGTTAGGTTAGTAACATCCCAAATTTTCAATTTGGAATGTTATGCATTAGATCATCATTGCATATCATATTTTTAATTGCATTTTGGTTGATCCTAGAAATTCTACGCAACTCAAGGACCCACGGAGAGAGTTGGGGATTTCGTTATTTCCATATTCGAGTTTTTCTCGAATTTTGAAAAGAGGATCGTTTGATTTTAATCATTTTCTCTGAAATATTTCTTTTATTAAAATAAAAGAGAGAGGATAAAATGACTTCCTCAAAATAAAGAAATATCAGAGATTTAATTATTAAAATCAAATAAGATTTTTATTCGGAGTTTTGTCGCTATTTTATTTGAATTAGGAAAAATATGCGTTTTTCAAAATTGCATTTTAGACCCAAATAAATGTTCACCTTGTCCGGCCTATTTTTAGAGGACGGGGAAAATTTATTTTGGGATTTTTGGAGTCCTTTTAGTATTTATTTTCTTTCTTTTTCTGCATGTCAGAATTATTTTAAAAAAAAGTTAACCGACTTCGGGCCGTACCCGGCCAGGACTCTTCGGGCCGGCCCCTTTATAAGCCGCACCCCCGCAGCCCACCAGCCCTGCCACCCAAACCCTAACCCTAAGCCGCCGCCGCCGCCACGCCGCTTCGCCCACCGACCACCGCCACGAACCGCCAGACCGCCGCTCACGGAGTTCGACGTAGACGCCGGTTTTTTATAAAAAAACCGATCGGTTTTATTTCGTAAACTCTAGTTTTCGCTTTTTATTTAGATTGGTTCGGTTTATTTTATCGGTTTAGTTATTTAGGGGACGTTCGTCCATACGTTCGTTTTAACGAACGGTTTTCACTGTTTAGCCGCAGCGAAATGTTGTTCGTTAGCTTGCTTAAATCGCTTTTTCTTTTCTCGGATTTTCCGCGATTATGTTCGATCGCGATTTCTGATCTGATTTTCGTTCTGGTATAACTTCTCGCTCGTTTATCAGAATCAGGCAATTCAAGCGCCTAGAGTTTCGTCCCGAAACCCTATTTCTGTTTAACCAACTTAAACAAGTTTTTGCTACTGTAAAATTTGACTTAAGTCTAGATTAGTAAATGAAGCTTGTTTCCTTCGCCGTTTGAGTTTTGTTGCTTCGTTTGATTTGATTCTTTTTGCGAACCATAGTTCTTGAGTTGAAATTTCTGGCTAGATATCTTATTTGAGTTTTACTCGTGCCCTTGCTTGATTGCTTATTATATGCTTGTTTGTTTGCGATAGAGTACCCGGAGTGTGAAGCGTGCTACTACGAGTCTCTAGGTTTCGCGGATCATCAGCAAGGCAAGTAACACTTTGATCATACCTCTTTACTACCCAGTTTTATTGCATTAGATCAATCCTCAAACAATTGCATGGTTATGATCTGATTAAATTGTGGGTTTGGGAAGTAGATGAGGTAGTACCTATTCACTTGTTTTGTTTATCAAACCTTTGGGAGTTACTTCTACGTTGCTTATATTGCCATGCTATGCTCGTAGACGTGGATTGGGTTTGAGTAAATCCATGATAGATGTGAGATTGTTAATTAATGGTTCAACTTCAGGTGGCAATTTAAATACACATCTGGGTGGACTGAGGCACCTGGGGAATTCCAGTGACTGCGTGTATTTTTGGAAATCCCGGGGTACCGTGTGATTCTCCTATGGACCGCCACCCAGGCTTAAAGGGATCATGAGATTATTCATACTAGAAACTTCCGTGTGCAGCCACAAGCTATTATGGGCTGTAGCATAGTTGAGTAAGTTGTGTGAACTCTTACAGTGGCAGACTAGCAGATGTAGGGGATGTAGGTGTACAGGTCTACCCATCGAAAGGTGCTAACGCTTCTGAAAGACTGTGTCTCGGTCATCCGTTTCTCAAACACCATGTAGTGCGAGAAATCCACGGAGGATATCGAGTCTTGTGGGGAAAAGTGCACAAACCTCTGCAGAGTGTACAAACTAATCATGGTTAGCCGTGTCCCCGGTTATGGACATCTTGAGTATCTGGTTCTTGGATTATCATGTTGATCTCATCACTCTTAATAATAATTTGTTTGGTTGTTAATGATTACTTTTAATTGGGATTGAGAGGGGGTTTACCTTCTCAATATTTTTTCAACAAACTTTGTAGTTAATAAAACTTATTCCTTTGCAATAGGGAAAAATTGGCTTTTCGCAAAACATATAACCATACAGCCTCCACCAGCCATATATGCATGTAGTGATAGCATTATTCTGTTCATTACTATTTTGTGTTACATTGCCAGCATATTCCATGTGCTGACCCGTTTTCGGGCTGCAACATATCATGTTGCAGACTTTTCAGCCGACGATTAAGGAGCCTTAGGTCGTGGTCTTTCACTCAGTGATGCCGTTGGAGTTGATGGACTCACTTTATCTTCCAAGCCTTCCGCTGTTATGGTATTAGATGGCCTTAAGCCATATTTATTGTAATAAGTTCTCTTTTGAGACATTCGATGTAATAAGTGTATGATTGCTACTCTGTTATAAATCCTTCAAGTACTGTGTGTGTCAGCATTACCGATCTAGGAATGACACTTATGCACAGAGATCCGACTATTTGAGGTCCGTTCGCTACACTACTGCTTGCACAAGCTATTCAAACTCACTGTCTGAATCACTTCGGTTTCTTGAGTCTCAACTACAAGCTGAAAGACATCGATCAGCTCTGTTGCGACAAGAAGCGGAAGAACTGTGGAAGTCCCTGGAGCATTCAGATGCATACTTTCTGGTGCAACAGCAAGAGTTGGAGGATTTTAGCGCCGAACAGGACAAAGCTAATAAGCTTGCTAAGCTTATTGCTAGCATTGTGGATACCACGTTTCTTGAGCTCTTCTAAAGTTGTTTCAGTTATGCTCTTGTTTTGCTGCCGCGTTTATTTGCACTGGTGGCCAATTTTGACGGCCAGTGTATGTAATATGCTGCTTTGTTCCCTATATTTGCAATCGGTGGTGAACTTTGATGCCCAAAGGATGTAATATGTAATAGCGGTAATAGGCTAGCGTTAATTGCTTGCTTATTTATTTCCTTATTGTCTTGTTTAGTTGTTTGCTTGTAGTCACTGCAGTTCTTTTTCTGTGTTTTTCTAGTGGCCACAATAACCTATCTTTGGAAACTAGGCCAAAATAATCATGGCAACACACGGGCTGTTGTAACCATGGGCCCCCTGCAGGCCGTATGATCCATGGGCCTTCTATGGGCCGTAGGATCCATTGGCCTTCTATACGGGCCGTAGGATCCATGGGCCTTCTACGGGCCGTACAATGCATGGGCCTTTTACGGGCCGTAGGATCCATGGGCCTTCTACGGGGCGTATCATCATTTCGCCAATCATGGGCCGTACTATTCATGGACAATAACGGGCCGTTAATAGGCCGTATTTGATAACTCTATGAAAACAACCCAACGGGTTTTTTTTTACATGAAAATGGCCCAACGTATTATCAGGCCACAAACGAGCCGACTGTAACCACGGGCTGAATTTTGCCCACAAGCAGAAAATGATAGTAACAGGCCGTAAGTAAACGAATGTGGAAATGAGCTCAAGAATAAATGGGCCCCGAGAAGGCCAAAGATAACATGGGCTGGAAACGGCCCAACGAAATAATGGGCCGTTAATGGGTATAAAGTGATACACTGTTCATTACAGCCCAGTTTCACCATGTGCCGTTAATGGATATAAAGTAATACACTCTTCATTACGGGCCAGTTTTACCACGGGTCGTTAATGGGCCGAGAGTAATAAGGGCCTCATATGGGCCAAAAGACGTCATGGGCCATACATGGGCCGGAAGTTAAAACGAGCTGGAATTATATTGGACGGCCCAAATGATGCTACTGGGCCTAATCAGGATAGGCCGTAAACGGGCCCTGGGTTAGCGGGCTGTAAATGGGCTATATGCGAACAAGCCGTTCACAGGCTTGCCGTGGGCCGGCCCGCCACCTTTTGACAAAGTCAAACGGGACGGCCTTTTCATAGGAATGGGCCTCTGTTGGGCCGTGCCACGTGTCGACGTATCATAGGCACTTTGGGTCCAATGAGTGGATGACATCTGTCGCAACAGTGAGCCGACACGTGTTTCCTCCAGCCAATGATGATTTTACACGTGGAAAATCCCCATTGGTCGGGGCTTTTAACGGGTTATCGGATCCAAAACCGGACCAGATAGCTTAACGGCGTTCCGTTACTATGGATGCCACGTGTCAATCACCCTTGACGAAAGCACTTATGTGATACGCGATTTATCGTCATGGAAGTGGACACTTCCGTGATGATAATTTTGGAAATGTCATGGAACACTTCTACGACAACACAGGTATGATTATCTTGATTCTGTCATAAATTTGTCATGGATGTACATGCATGACCGAAAACGTGACCTACTGTGAAAAACACGTATCATCACGGAAGTGTATCTTTTTTTGTAGTGTGCAGAGACCCTCTGTTTGAGTTGCTCCGAAGGACCACCATCATCCACTGTCTGACTAATTTCCTTCAACTGTATTGATTTTGAATTGTGAAGTCAAACCGATAAGAAAAAGGAATAAAATTCGCTCTTCAGAACTCATTCATGCATGATACTGACGAACACTACTTGAATGAAAGGAAAACACACGATACGAGGATGGAATATGTACGAAAAACAGGACGTCATGACATATTCACACCAATGATGTGGTAACTAAGCAAAAGGTATTTTAACAAATTAGAAGCACTGCAAGCTAGACACCATATTAAAGATGCAACCAATATCACTCTGCCAAGTTCAAATTGTCTAGCGTTTCAACAAACTAGAAGCAGTACATGCTAGAAATCATATGCAAGACACAAACAATATCATAGTGGCAACTTAAAGGTGCCTTATCATAAGTGACTGATGCGGGATATGCAAGAACAGTAGTCTGATGTAAGAACATGGTGTGATTAGATATAGTATGTTCTAGAAATAGGAACACATGTCATATTCACAGGCATTATGTGTAAAGTAAGCAGATGCAATTAGACAAAGTTAGAAGCAATACAAGTTAGACATCATACGCAACATGCAACCACATATAATAGTGCCAAGTTAGAGCAAGCTCCTGTGATGGTGGAGTAGGGGAGATGTGCTCATCATCTACACAACTATGTTGACTGTCTAGCCTTGCGTTGTCTTGCAAATCTTGTTGGGAGGATGGCGGAGTAGAATCTGTAGAGACCCTCTGTTTCAGTTGCTCGGAAGGACCACCATCATCCAATGCCTTACCAATTTCCTTCCGCTTTATTGATTTTGCATTGTGAGGTCAAACCGACAAGAAAAAGGAATAAAATTCGCTCTTCAGAACTCATTCATGCATGATACTGATGAACACTACTCTGATGAAAGGCAAAGTCAGGATTGACATATTCACACCTATGATGTGGTAACTAAGCAGAAGGCACTTCAACAAATTAGAACCACTTCAAGCTAGACACCATATGGAAGGTGCAATCAATATCACTCTGCCAAGTTAAAACTGTCTCGTCATAGGGGGCGTTCATCAAACTAGAAGCACTAAATGCTAGAAATCATATTCAAGACGCAAACCAATATCACACTGCCAACTTAAAGGTCCATCATAAGTGACTGATGCAGGATACACAAGAAGAGTAGTTTCATGTAAGAACATGGTGTGATAGACAGATATAGTATGTACCAAAAATAGGAAAGCTTGTCATATTCAAACGTATCATGTGTAAGCTAAGCAGATGCAGTTTACACTAATTAGGAGCAATACAAGCTAGACACCATATGCAACATGCAACCAGATATCACAATGCCAAGTTAGAGGAAGCACCTTGGATGGTGGAGTAGGGGAGCGGAGACTTGGAACCTGTAATGCACTAGCAGTGCAAGGAGAATCGAGTACAGATGCTCCGTTTACGTTGCTGCAGAGGACCACCATCATCGCCTTCCTTACTATTTTCCTTCCTCTTTTTTGATTTTTCCTTGTCAAGTCAAACCCACAAGAAAAAGGAATAAAATTTGCTCTTCAGAACTCATTGATGCATGATACTGACGAACACTACTTTCATGTAAGGTAGCCGCATGATAGGAGGATGGAATATGTATGAAAAACAGGATGGCATGACATATTGACATGTATGATTTATAAGGTGTAAACTAAGCACAAGGTGTTTGAACTAGTTAGAAGCAATGCAAGCTAGAAACCATATGAAAGATGAAACCAATATCACTCTGCCAAATTAAAAGGGTGGCCTAACAAATGTATTTGACAAAATTAGAAGCAATACATGGCAACAGGCTAGAAATAATATGCAATATGCAACGAATAAAGGTGTCTCATCGTAAGTGATTGATGCAGGATACAGAAGAGAGGTAGTTTCATGTAAGAACATGGTTAACACATAGATGTAGTGTGTACCAACAATAGGAAGGCATGTCATATTCACATGTATAATGTGTAAACTAAGCAGATGCAATTTACCCTAATTAGAAGCATTACAAGCTAGACACCATATGCAACATGCAACCACATATCACACCACGAAGTTAGAGCAAGCACCTGCGATTGTGGTGTAGGGGAAGTGCGGTCTTCAAGTACAGAGCTACGTTCAATATTTTCATTTAGGCTTGTTGTTTCTTGAGAATCATGTGGAGAGGATGAAACTGCACTCTTTATAAAAGTAGCGCGTCTCATACTAACCCACGGTCATGACTGTCTCATCATAAGAAATAGATGCAGGATACACAAGAACAATAGTTTGATGTAAGAACATGGTGTGATAGGCAGATGTATTATGTACAAAAAACAGGAAGGCGTGTCATATTCACGTGTATAATGTGTAAGCTAAGGAGATGCAATTTACCAAATTAGGAGCAATACAAGCTAGGCACCATATGCAACATGCAACCAGATATCACAATGCCATGTTAGAGCAAGCACCTGGGTTGTGGAGTAGGGGAAATGAGATTTGGAACTTGCACTGCATTAGGAGTAGCAGGAGAATCTGCAGATATCATCTGTTTCGGGTGCTCCTGAGGACCACCATAATTTCGTGCCTTCGTCCTTTTAGATTTTTCCTTTTCAAGTAAACACACAAGAAAAAGGAATGAAATTCGCACTTCCAAATTCTTTGATGCATGATACTAACAAACACAACTTTTATGTATGGCAACCGCATTGTAGGAGGATGGAATATGTACGAAATACGCTAAGCAGAAGGCATTTCAACAAATTGCACTACTAGGAAAAGGGCTATAGCTAATATGGACATTAATGGCGCACCATGTATGTGGTGCGCCACTGCTATATAGCAGTGGCGCACCAGATACAGGTGCGCCATTACTAACAATTTTTTTCCAAAACTATTAATGGCGCACCAAGGCACAGTGCGCCATTACTAGTTTTAACTAGTAATGGCGCACCACACACTCTGTGCGCCACTACTAACAATTTTTTTTCTTTTTTTTCAAAACTAGTAATGGTGCACCGGTTTGAACTAGTAATGGCGCACCACAACCACGGTGTGCCACTACTAACATTTTTTTTTGCAAAACTAGTAATGGCGCACCATGTAACAGGTGTGCCATTAGTAACCAGGGTTACTAATGGTGCATTATTAAGTGGTGCGCCATTGGTAACCTGAGAGCAGCTAGATATTTTGGGCAGCCACCTACCACACTCACTTTCCCCACTTCATTCTCTCCACCTCCTCCTCCAAGCTTGTCTCGGCTGCCTCCTCCTCCTCACCTCATTTGCACCATAGATTCACCCAAATTAAGTGGTTAAATTACCTTTTTGATAGGTAAGTAAGGGGAAAGCTTTCTTTATGTTGTAGATCTACTTTTTTCTCCCTCCAACAACGTGCACATGCACTTTTTATGGCCAAGGTCTACGTATGTTTGTGGTGTTGCATATGTTTGTGGTGTTGCATATGTTTGTGTTTGCAGGTACCGGTATTTGAAATGCGATAGTTTCCAATAGTTTGCCGGAATGTTGAATCATTTCTGTTTCGGCGAGAATTTGGCATTATGCATTCTTTTTGGTCCTATTTTTAGGCAAAGTCATGCCAAATTATTTCTTGGTTCTAAAATATCATTTTGCTCTACCCCGCAGGCGACCATGGTCCGCACGTTGACCGAAGGCATCAGGAATAGGTTTTTGAGCTCCGCGAAGGCCGAGATGCTTCAAAAGAACGAGACGGAAATAAGGTGTCCGTGTCGAAGATGCAAGCTGAAGAGCCTTATTACGGACCCGGATTCCGGACAGGTGCGGGACCACCTGCTCTTGCATGGTTTCATGGATGGCTATCGGTGGCAAGGTGATCAAGATGACTATGAAGTCGTCCATGGGGGCCGGGCAAGAAATGAGGAAGGGCAGCAAGAGAACCACCGCGGCGAGGGCGGGCGAGAAGACGAAGAATCTCCAGGACATGATCACGACGGTGATGCAGTACACAGTCATCATGTACAAGATGCCGGACATGATGATGAGGAAGATCAAGACGAAGGGCATGATCATGAAGATGAAGATGCCGGAGCAGACGACAATGGACCATCGATGGGCTGGGTGCAGGACCCTCATATTCAAGAGCTGCTTCTTAAGCAGACGGATAACGCAAGTGCTGCCGCCCAAGAGAAAGCCAAGATGGATCAACTGGAGATAGACGCGGTTACTCCATTGTATGAAGGATGTAGGCCTGAGGATACCCTCCTGAAAGTAACGCTCATGGCTCTGGAGATGAAGGTAAAACACAAAATGACCGACGCATGCTTCGATGAGATCATGTCATTCTGGCACGAACGTCTTCCCAAGGGGAACACGTGCCCGACCAGTTTCGAGGAGGCGAAGAAAATCATGTGTCCTCTGGATTTACCGCACGTGAAATACCATGTGTGCATGAACAATTGCATCATTTATCGGGACGAGCACGTGGAGTCTACCATATGTCCGGTGTGCGGCGTCACTCGATACAAGAAGAGGAAGAAAGCTCCTCGAAAAGTGGTGTGGTACTTTCCGATCACTCCTCGTCTGCAGCGGTATTTCGCGGACCCTAAGCTAGCAAAGCTCCTGCGTTGGCACGCATATAGGGAGGAGAAGAAGCAAGAAGATGACGAAAATGATCCGGAGATAAATGAAAAAGACAAGATGCTAAGTCACCCTAAGGACGCGAGCCAGTGGCAAGCGTTGAACTTTGAACACCCAGAATTTGGTGATGATCCAAGGAACATCGTGCTGGGCGCGAGCACCAATGGAGTCAATCCGTATGGCAGCCAGAGAAGCACACATAGCACCTGGCCTGTGTTTGTGTCGATGTACAACCTTCCCCCCTGGTTGTGCATCAAGAGGAAGTACATTCACATGAGTATGCTAATTGAAGGGCCGAAACAACCAGGGACCGACATCAATCTGTATCTGGGGCTGCTGAAAGAGAAGCTAGACACACTGTGGTAAATGCCAGCCAATACGTGGGACGCCGCAGAGAAAGAATATTTCCCTATGAGAGTCGCACTGCTCACGACGGTGCACGACTATCTCGGTTATGGATATCTCGCGGGGCAGGTGGTCCACGCATTTTCTGGATGCGTCAGGTGCATGGATGACACAACGTATCGCCAGCTAGATAGAGATCCCGGCACTTCGAAAACCGTGTTCATGGGACATCGAAGGTGGCTTCGCGACGATGACTCATGGAGAAAACGCAAGGATCTGTTCGATGGTGAAACCGAACCCCAAAGATGCCCGCGTATGAGGTGCGGCGAGGAAATAGACGAGCTGTTGAAAAATTGGAAAGAGTGCCCAGAGCCGGGAAACAAGCGAAAGGCGCCAGAGCCGCTGTTGAAGGTATGGAAAACGAGGTCTATTTTCTGGGACTTGCCGTACTGAAAGATCCACCATGTGCCTCACAGCCTTGATGTCATGCATATCACGAAGAACGTGTGCGAGAGTCTGCTTGGTACCCTGCTCAAAATGCCAGAGAGGACCAAAGATGGGCCAAAAGCAAGGGCAGACTTGAAATCAATGGGCATCAGGGAGGAGCTTCACGCTAATGATGATGATGAGGCAAAGAAGGACACGGGAAGTCGTCGCAAAGGCAAAAAGGCCAAGAAGACCGGAAATGACTACCCTCCCGCGTGCTTCACTCTAAGTCGAGGGAGATCGAGCAGTTTTCACCTGCCTCGTGGGAGTAAAACTTCCTTACTGATTCTGCTGGGAAGATAAGCAGATACCTAGACGAGCGAAGCGAAGTTCAGCGGGATGAAGTCTCACGGTATCGCGTCTTGATGACACTGAATACTTCGGTTGCAATCCGTGGGATCATGGGCGCGCACGTCCGTGGAAACGCTATTTGGCCTATGCAACTTTTTCGACGTCATCTCTCGGAAGTCAGTTGGCGTGAGGCAACTCAGAAGGCTACAGGAAGAGATCGTGGTGATACTATGCGAGCTTGAGATGTACTTCCCGCCCGCATTCTTCGATGTTGTGCATCTGCTAGTCCATATCATCGGGCCGACGTTCCTGCACAGCATGATGCCGTTCGAAAGGATGAATGGTGTCATCAAAGGATACGTTCGCAACATGTCATGTCCAGAGGGAAGCATAGCCAGGGGCTTTCTGACCGAAGAGTGCATCTCGTACTGCACGAATTATCTAGGCATCGAGAACCCCGTTGGTCTGCCCGTCAATAGGCACCTCGGCAGGCTCACTGGATGAGGTCACCGCGATGGTCGCCGCAAAATGCATGTCGACTTCGAGGGTCGACTCGCCGACTTTGAAAGAGCAAACCTAGTCGCGCTACAACACATAGACGTGGTCGATCCTTAGGTGGTAGAGCACAAAACCTTTATTGAGAAGATGTACAATGACCGAGGCCAACATAGGATGGACGGAGATATAATCAAAGATCACAACTCATGTTTCACATGTTGGTTCAAGGAGAAGCTTCTGTCGTACCCTTTACATGAGGGTTCTTCCGTGGAAGAAACTCATATTCGCCTTGTCACAAGGCGCCGAGCACAACCTGATGACCTATGAGGCATACGATATCAACGACTACACATTATACACCAAGGGAAAGGACATGAAGAGCGATGGTTATCAGAACTCCGGGGTAACGATGGAATCCTACACTGGTAACGACAAGGACAGATACTACGGAAGGATCGAGGAGATCTGGGAGCTGAGCTACGCTGGAGAGAAGGCCCGATGTTCCGTGTCGAGATGGGCCAAGAGCGTCCTAAAGAAGACCGGTATTTCACCACCATGGTTATACCCGGCCAAATCCAAGACCAGCAGCGCAAATGTCACCGAAAAATGGGCTATGGGTATCGGCTTCCCAAGTGGACCAATGCTTCTTCATTACCGACCGTCAAATCCCGTCGTGTTGTCGTGAGGAGAGGCAAAAGGAAGATCATCGGAATGGATGGAGTCGCCAATGAGCAAGACTTGACAAATCGGCGACCGAAGATGGAACATGACGATTTACAATGAAGTGCCATACACCACAAGAAGAAGCAGGACCACCCTACCTAAAGGCGTCCGTTCAATGTAAGAACTCCATTTGCGAAAAAGAAGGGAAAGAAGATTGTGAAAAGATAGCTAGCTAAGATCGATTGTATTTAAATCATAGTCTTCATTTGTCGATTGTATTTCACATATTGAAATGATATTTCTTCTGTTATAGTTCTCATGAATATTTATTTATGTTTATTATGGTATTGAATTTCTAACTCACAAAAGTATTGAATTTGTTAATATTTTTTGACTCATGAATATTTTTAAATTTCACAGACACGTTTTGAATTCATGAATATTTTTTCAAATTTGATGAATTTTTTCATATTCATAAATGTTTTACCAATTCACAAATGAATGCAATTAAAAATAAAAAATAAATTTGATTATATTTTCAAATAACAAATTTGATGATATTTTTTCATATTCATAAATATTTTCAAATAACAAATTTGATGATATTTTTTCACATTCATAAATGTTTTCAAATTTTATCGACATTTTCTAAAAAATTATTAGATGCAACAACAAATAATAAAAAAAGTTACTAATGGCGCACCAGAGGAGGGTGCGCCATTGCTATCACTGTTTTTATGGCGCACCCCTGGATGGTGCGCCATTACTAACCTTCCCCCTCTAGCTATGTATGTGTGTTCTGTCTATCGCTCGCCAGATCCCCCTTCCCTCCCTCGCCAGATCCCCGTGCCCACTCCACCGCCGCCGCCGACCCCCCGCACCCGCTCCGACGACCCCCACGCCCGCTCCGACGACCGCCGCGCCCGCTCCGACGAGGTGCACTGCCCACTGCTTCTTCCTCCTGGACCACCAGCTGGAGCCAGGAAGCTCTCCTCCACCGGATCGCCTCGCTCCACCACCATCGGCATCGCCGCTACCGCCGCCTCAAGCTGCAATACCGGCGCCCCCCACCCTCGGACCTCTCCAAGCACGCCCCGACCTCACGGTGAGCCGCCGTTCGTATCCCCTCTCTCCCCGCGCTTGATTTTCTGCCGTAGCACCGTCCTGCACGAGGCCGAAGCCAACTTCCGCCATGGCCAAGGAGCCCCGCGGTCCGGAACTCCCCCCGTCCGTCCGCCATGGCCAGCGTACCGCGCCCAGCTGCGGCCTAAAGCGTGCGCGCGCGCACTCCCATGGCCAAGGTTTTCTTTCCAGTGAAACAAATTCTGGAAATTTAATCTCTTTATATGTTTGATTGGGGCTTTTTGTCTCTTTGGAATTCTGCATCTCTGTTCCCATGGAGGCAAGGGGAAGAAAACATGTCTTCTTTTTCTGCCATCTGCCTTTCTCTCTGGATTTTTTTTCATCTTTCCTGTATTCCTACACTTTTTATCACTGTCAGATGGCTTACTTATAACTTGTTTGTGTGCAGCAGGTCAGTTCAGCGGTTCCGGCTCCTCAGGACCATTGTCGGTTCGCCCAAGTAAGTAAACTCTATTTCATGTTTTTCTGTTTTAATCCTTGTGCTATGAGGACGACCTGCTATATATATGACTGATGCCTAAGAGATCTTTTTTTACCGATTCCCTCACTGGAATGACCTTATCTCATTATAACAAGAAGAAAGACTTGATTATTTCGCTCATTAATAAAACATTCTTGTGACCTCTGCTTCCTTGGATCAAATAAAGAATGGTTTCTTTATGTGCCCTTCATACTTGATTTGTTAACTTGTGCCATAGAACTTACATATATACTCCCTCTTGTACCACCTATGTTTGTGTTGGTCTGCTAGATAACTTGTTTCACTTGTTTATATGCAAGCAAAACTTCTGCTTGACTGTTAAGTTGTACAATCTGTACTTTTACTGTTGGAAGCTGATTAATTTGGTGCAATTTTATTTTTGTTTTGTCAAGTCTTTGCACTGATTGAGTTAGATGAAAATATTAGTGGCACCAATTTCTGCAAGTCTGTTCAGTCAGCAGGGCTATCTAGCCTAGTGACTAGCACTACGGTCTTTCTGTTTCGTACAACTGTAATTTCATTTATGTTGTTATAAGTTTGTTGCTGTCAGCATGAGTTAACTTGGTATGCAGTAGGCACTGGTCTCATTCTTTGACCGACACACCCGCAGCGCACATTCAGGCATCATTTGGTTGTTAGACTGTTTAGCTATGTAGAATGAAATACCAGTTCAGTTGTGCTAGCAAAGAGGAGGCCTCCAGATTTTTTTTCTTTGCCTAGCTTCAAGTATTACAAATCGTTTGCTGTAATTCCTTCATTGGAAAATCATTGCTTAAAATATTTAGGCAGCAGTGTGCGGCGCGACTCTTTGTAAGATGTTTTTTGAGAAACACATCACCAGCATGTCGATAATGATTTTGGCAGCAGTGTGAGGCAGCAGTGTGCGGCGCAATTCCTTCATTGGATAATGATTTTGCGGGTACCCCGAGAGGCCCTTGAGTTTGCCGGAATGTCGATTAACGTCTGTTCCGGCAAATTCGGGTACTCCATATGTCCTATTTTCAGCAAAGGTCATGCTGAAATTTTCCGTGAATTTTAGCATGACTTCGCTAAAAATAGGACATATGGGGTACTTGCGACTAATGCATGGCCCGGGGTATCTTAGTACTTAATTAAGTAGGATCAACTGCCTCTTGTGTTATACATATAGAAGTGTGATATCAACTCATAGTTATTACTAATGTCAGTTGCTCTCTTTCTGTGCCTTTTTACAACATGAGCAATTCATAGTTATTACTAATGGTGCCTCGGTGTTGATAAAAACGTAAATGATGAAAGCTTAGGCTTTTAGGGTGCCTCGGCGTCGTTGATGACCCACAAGTATAGGGGATCTATCGTAGTCCTTTCGATAAGTAAGAGTGTCGAACCCAACGAGGAGCAGAAGGAAATGATAAGCAGTTTTCAGCAAGGTATTCTCTGCAAGTACTGAAATAAGTGGTAACAGACAGTTTTGTGATAAGATAAATTGTAACGAGCAACAAGTAACAAAAGTAAATAAAGTGCAGCAAGGTGGCCCAATCCTTTTGTAGCAAAGGACAAGCCTGGACAAACTCTTATAATAGGAAAAGCGCTCCCGAGGACGCATGGGAATATCGTCAAGCTAGTTTTCATCACGTTCATATGATTCGCGTTCGGTACTTTGATAATATGATATGTGGGTGGAACGGTGCTTGAGTGCTGTTCTTACTTGAACAAGCATCCCACTTATGATTAACCTCTATTGCAAGCATCCGCAACTATAACAAAAATATTAAGGTAAACCTAACCATAGCATGAAACATATGGATCCAAATCAGCCCCTTACAAAGCAACGCATAAACTAGGGTGTCAGGACCCCGATTCTAAGTCACACTGATCTAGCCTGTAACACCTCATATCACTTTGTGGCCTCACGCACGGTATTCCCACGGGTGTCGCCTTACCATGGCCGGGACCGTTTAGCCTTTTGGCTCACGTATATGATAGTGTCGCTAGCATCCATATGACAGAGAACCGGGCCGACATGACTAGTCGTGAACCCAAAGTGGCACTAACTACGAGGACATGCATACATGAAGCATCATCGAGCATGTCGGTCAGCAGCGTCTTGAATCCGGGTTGTAGCACTGGCTAACAGGACTCAGGAACCGGGCTGTAGCAGGCTAGGCAGGACTCGGATGTCACCATGAGACATTTCCCGAAGGGACAGACACAGAACAAAGTGAATCACATGCCAGCCAGTCAAGTGTTCCGAGCAAGAGTCTGGGCTAGCAGGACTCCGGTGAACCGGGCTGTAGCGGACTACTATGGCTCATGGAAGCACAAGACTATATTTCCCCATAAGAGAGGCTACCGAGGATAAACAACTAGGTTGTCGGATCCCACACATACCAAGCATTTCAATCATACACATAATATGCTCGATATGTGTAAATACAACATGGCATCACAACATAACTCTATGACTCAAGTATTTATTCATTAGGGTTCGAGGATCCAAGTATTACAAACATGGGTCTCATGACCCAACATACAGAGCATACAAGCAACAAGCACATGTGCAAGCTTAACTTGTCTGAGTACAGACAACTACAAATGAAAAAGGCTGAGAAGCCTGACTATCTACAAGGTCCTGCTGAGGGCACAAGATCGTAGCTGAGGTAACAAGCTAAACGTCGAAGTCCACACGAAACAACAAGCGAGACTGACGTCTCTCTGCAAAACATAAAATAGGAAAATGTGAGTACAAATGTAGCCGGCAAGACTTACATCAGAACTAACTACATATGCATCGGTATCAACAAAGGGGGTGGTGGAGTTTGACTGCAGCAAGCCAGCTTTGACTCGGTGGCTATCCTGAACTACGACTGCAAGTAACTCTTTTGAGGTGGCGCACACGAGTCCACATATTCACCATATCAATACACCACTATGGATCCGCTCCCGTCTCCCTACGAGAAGGCCATCCATAGCACTTGCGCTTATCTTGCGCATTTTAGAGTATCCACTTTCACTTGTCTATGAACTGTACAGGAAACCCAGAAGTCCTTTACCGCGGACACGGCTATTTGAATAGATCATATTAACCCTGCAGGGGTGTACTTCTTCACACACGCTCTCGCCACTTACCGCCATGTACACGTCATGTATCTCGGCAACCTTCAAGCGGAAGCCTGGTGAGGGAGTCGGCCACGACCTGACTAACCACACAAGTCTCTCGTCCAGGTTTATCGCGTATTCGGGTTCCATCCGCAAGGAGATCCGGCTGGGGTGTCGCTCATGGCCCCAAACGATGTGTGCAGGGTTCCCAAGCCCACCATCTGGGTGCCACTTGGTACACCGGGCCATTGTTCCTAGTCTGTCCCAAGCCCACCTGTACCGGGTGCCACTTGGTAGACTACTAACACTACCTACAAACACCAGAAACTAGTTGCAACTCCTGGACAGAGATCGAGTTGATTAATAAGTCGAGAGAGCTTGGAGTGCCCGGAGCACAATGTGTGGTAGTAACTGTTCATGGATCACAAAACACAGAACTCAGTTCCTGAGGACGATTTCAATGAGACAACCCACCATGTACTCCTACATGGCCTCTCACCGCTGCCTTTACCAAATCGTGTTCACACACTTAGCTCTCACACAGTAGGACATGTTCACCACATTCCAATTCATTCCCGATAAATCAGACCTGACTCAACTCTAAGCAGTAGTAGGCATGACAACAAGCATGAATGAGTAGGCACATCAAGGCTCAAACAACTCCTACTCATGCTAGTGGGTTTCATCTATTTACTGTGGCAATGACAGGTCATGCAGAGGAAAGGGGTTCAACTACCGCAGCATGTAACAGTTGAATCATTGTTGTCCTAATGCAGTAAAAGAGAGCAGGAGCGAGAGAGTGGGATTGTATCGGAATGAACAAGGGTGTTTTGCTTGCCTGGCATTTCTGAAGATAGTATAGTTCTTCATCGGTGTCATCGAACTCATCGTCGGAACCACGTCTACTCAGAGGGGACAAGCACCGACAAACAAAGAAGAAACACAATCAATGCAATGCAACAATATGATGCATGATCATGACATGGCAACATGTTGTTATTTGGGCTAATGCAACAACAAGTCATTTTGATTGAAGTGGAATTCAAAACTACAACAAATCCCAACTCCAAAACTATTATCAAAGTTGTCATATTCATGTTTCATCCTAAACAGTGAAGTTAACTCGATCAAACATGCATGAAAATGGTACAGATGGATAGATTGGATTTTTCTGATCATTTTTCATATATAAATTATTTCATTCCGAGCTACGGTTAATTTTCTATGAATTTTGGAAGTTTGGGGGTATTTTCTAAAATTTATAGATCATTTCTGATTTATTTTAATTCCAGAAAACTTTACTGTGTCTGCATGACGTCAGTGTGACGTCACAAGTCAACTGGGGCGGGTCCAAGTCAAACCTGACACGTGGGGCCTTCATGTCAGTGTCACATCTAACTAACTAAATTAGTTAACACTAATTAAATGCTAATGCTAAGCAAACAGGGCATGGGCCCACCTGTCATAGGCTCAGGCCAGTCAAACCCCGGTCAACCGGGGTCAACCCACCGGACTTGACCCGCGGCTCGTCGCCGGCGAAGCCACAGACGGCGGAGACGTTCGGGTTAGCATCTCCGGCGACCAAAGGGGCGGATGAGGGCATCTACGCGGAGCTGGGACTCGCCCGCTTCCATCTGTGCAAAACGGCAGGGCCTGAGGTGGCCCGAGCTCGCCGGAGGCAAGCTCGCGGCGGTGGCCGGAGTTCGGGCCAGCACGGGCGCGGGGCTACGCTTGGCGAGCGAGCAAGCTGAGAGACTTGGCGGGCTCCTGGGAGATCCACGAGCTCGAGGTCGTGCTCGGACACGAGTTCGGTGACCTGCAATGACGGCGGCGACAGGCGTGGCGGCGGGGAGCTTCCGCCGCGGTGCCCAGGGGGCTAGCGGAGGGATTCGACGGCGGGGAGAGAGGGGTTGGGAGCAGGAGCTCACAGGGAGGCGGCGCAGTAGGTCAGTGGGCTCGGGGACGTCCTTGACGGCGCGAATCGACGGCGAGGGGCTCGGGTGCCCGAGGTTGAAGATGACTGTGATGACGACGAAGCAGGGCCTCCCGGCGTCCCGTAGCTCGATTGGGAGGACGAGAAGGTTTCTGCGGTGCTTCTGGACTCGGCGGAAGGGCGAGGGTGCACGATAGCCGCGGCAGTGGCAAGCGGCGGTCTTGGGTGTGCTCGGCGGCGTGAAGAGAAGAGGCCAGAGGAAGGGGGCGAGGCAGAGGAAGGAGGGGAAGTGAGAGGGGGCCGCCCTCATCTCCTGGGCGTGCAGGTGGACTCGGGGGAGGCTAGCCAGCGCGAAGCAGGAGGTGGCGCGCTCGGCCGCGTGCGAAGTCTCTCTCCCTCTGCCTACTGGCAGAGGTTGAAGATGACTGGCAAGTCGCCAGGTGGGCTGGGCCAGCCACCTGGGCTCCAGGTGGGCTGCACAGGTAAGGTTTCCTCTCTCTCTCTCCCAATTCTTTCTGTTTTCTATTATCTGTAATTTTTTTGGGTTTAGTTTTAACGACAACCATTTTATAAAATCCTGAAAATAATTATGTGTTTAGAACTAAAATATACCAAACCACATAAAATGTCCCAGAATTATTGGACATATATTAATTATATGAAAAATATATATCCAATGCAAATAGTTATTGAATTAATTCAAAGGCCCAAAATAAATGTTTCTGAGATACCAAAAATATTGGTTTGAAGTTTACCTCTTGCCAATATTTTCAGAGACTAAGAGGAACATTTTCTTGGACTTCTTTGAAGATATTTTAATGTTGAATATTTATGAAATGATTTATGAGGGTTTCAACTAACCTCAATTCAGATTTCTTTTGAATTTAAACATGATGCTCACATGGAAGCTAGCATAAGTCAGACCAGAATTAGGGATGTGACAACTCACCCCCACTAAACAAGAATCTCGTCCCGAGATTCAAGACGTGAGGTAATAAGACAGAGGGGACACAAAGCTAACAGAATCTTCATGTTACAGGTTGCACTTCTCGAAGATGTTGATTATTTGCAACATCTTATTCTTCGCGTCTTTGCCTTTGAGATCTTCATCCAACACAATGACGACAGAAAGAAACTCTATCAGAAAGGATCATTGAAGCTCTTCATACCAAGCTAATGGCAACTCGCAAACGGTCATTTGAAGGAATTCAAATAAATGGCATACTCAGTTTTGGAATGGAACTATGGTTATAGAACAACTCGGCAAGCGGGAGGCACATCCCAATTGATACCGAGGATATAACCTAGTGACTGAGTGTGCTCTCAGGAACTTGAGTATTTCCATACACATCAAGGTCTTACCAACATCCGTGCCGAGGATCCTGGCAACACGACATACTACCATGATGAATAGTGATGGACGATGCAGATGCAAAGGAAGATAACATCTTCCCAGATTTCACCTTAGTGAGGCCAAGGAAACAAAATCTGGATGATCGGCCGAGAGACATTTAGCGCTCCGCTTCTAATGTTCTCCTTGATGTACTAATGTAACCCATTTGATATGGCTTGGTATCTAGAACATCAAGTAAAAGGTCAGACTTCGGAAGCACAAGAATCCATAAGGATCAATTTCTAGAATAAATCATGCGAGATCCTCATGGGGAGTGGCCAAATGGCTTAACCAAGAAGCTACAATAATAGTGCTTCCAGCTAGATGCGTCCACTTCACTGGAACCTATAACATAGTTCTTGAAAGAGGTTCCAACCATTATATCTGCCTAAGATTCAAATCTGGTTGGTAACAGAATATTTCAGACAACATGTCTGGAAAAGAAAGTTTGCAACACAAACCGACGAGATAATATCGCGAGATTCTCGGGAAATGAACTACGGTAGTAAGCTCCAAAACATGAGCTGGTTCTGCTACACGCATGTGAATATGTTGTCCAGGACAAACATGATCACAGAATATTCTTACAATAAAACACTACCGAGTACTGGTTGGGAACCATCATCGTGGATATCGAAGCCCTTGCATAAGTCCGGATCCTAAGAAGGAACTTCTTCTCCTTGAAAAAAATCAATCAGTGGCTTGGTGTGCTAGGAACACATATGGAGTGGAGGTAATTAATCTACCAAACCACAGAGTACTTCCCACGAATGCATGACTGACTTGGGATGATTCCAAAGGAAGCAAAACAAGCTTTCTCGAACTCACGGCGGCAACTTGCATCGATTGCACGTGAGCTTAGAGGAAGTCACTACTTTCATCCAAACATATACTTCATGAACGGGGCATGAAGAAAATGCTTACACAAGTTTCCAACACTAGCTGGATGTTCAACATGAATCAAGGAGGAGACAAGATGTTGCTTATGGGCTCAATAGCAACTCATCGGAATTTCCATATCACTGGACTTCCACCATATGTGAACATGGTGATAGTATTGGTCAGACCAAAAGATGTAATAGTGTATGCTCAAGGGATCAACCACGAGTAAGACAACATTACGAACATCGTTGGTTCTGATTTGACTTGACTATAGCCCATACTCAAGTCAAAGTTTGGTTAAGATGATAGGTCCATTAATTGATCACGAGGATCAATCGATGAAGAAATCATCTTTCTACAACAAACACACAACACAAGATATCCCTTTGCAAATGAACTAAGTTAGACAAGCTTTATCTTCCAACTCTCCAAGTTGTTGTTTAGCTTGACCAACTAGCTCAGGGCTATCCAACACAGATTCTTGGAGAAGGGGTGGTTTAGAGGAAAACCAACTTGATCACGAGTTCATCATAACGGTCAGGGGACAACCTGATGATACTCCCGGGAAGATATCCGTAAAATCATGAACCACCGATAAGCTACTAAGCTCGAGAACAATCTTGCTTTCGAGGGCAAGATGATATGACTAAATAAGAAAGGGATTGATACAATCCTAACTCTTGATCGAAGAGTACTCCAGAAATAAGGACTAGGTAGCACGAACAATCTTAGGATGATGATTCAATAACCAGCACGCTAAGAATGAGAGTATTGTCCATTAACTACCAAGCAACGAGTTGCTCAGAGTATTGATTTCACACATCACAATTCACTTGTCGGTATTCCGGTTACAACAACACGAGGCGCGAGGAATGAATGATGATGTTGAGAAGTATTACTGCATCAAGAATTCATAAGAGATGGTGCAATTCTCATGACAATCCTGACATAAAGGGGGTAATACTCCGAGGTAGAACAGAACAAAAGCTGGATTGGCATTTTGATCTGCGGAATAGAACTGCTTTCACCCAATCCTGGATATGGACGAGGTACTGGAGTTTGTTTCTCCTAGTCATTCTGTAATAGAATGGCTTGACGGACCACAAGAGTAATAGGTATCGATGAACGAATGCACACATACTCTTGACAATCAATTGATAGATGAGGGTCAGAATACAACTACAGAGGGACAACTCAAAGGAACATATAACTTTCTGAGTTGTGGGTGCATAGGTTAGTAGGTCGAGCAAGCTCAACTTATTTCTTCCGGATAACCCATGCAGAAAGGTAGGACTGGCAGAGTCACAATTATGAATGGAGAACTCCTCAAGAGTACTCTGATTGTGATCTTTAGGTTCAAAGAACTTCTGCCTTACTGGTTCATGGTATTTGGAAGAAGGATATACCATGGACCTCGAGGACTAATGCCAAGGTTACTAATAACCTAAAGGAACGACCAAACACTATCAACAAGAGGTAAGTAGGGTGAATCTCGGGTACAAGAACCCAGGAGTAGAATACCTACTAACTAAATGGCATCACGGGATGCTTTCGAGAATGGCGGCTAGAATCATCACACTTGGAACAAAAGCATTGCTAGATTACTGGGTGACTCCCTAAAACACCTAGGGTCATAATAATAGCTCCAACATATTCGTCGAGGCAATAGAGTACCTCAACTCAACAACTAGTGTGATTAACCCGGCCTAAAGGAACATCAAAACCAGAGGGAAAAGATTTTGCAAATGCATCAGATTGTTTAGAAACCTGGGATGACTCGGACAGCATAACGGTTGTAAATGCTCCAAAGGATTTAAGACATCCTACAAAATGGTGGCATAGACACTCAGAAGCACAATATCAAGGTTTCGAGATCAACAGTTAACATAAGGAAGTAGTAGGAACTGAACTGAGACTTAAATCCAACAATCTTAGAAGTCTACGGATTAGTAACACGTGATCCTGATAGAAAGAAGAGAAAGCCTAGTTCCTTAACCCCGTAGGAAAGATAAGGTGACTCAGATCAGAAGGCATAAGGTATAAGGAGTAAAAAGAGCCTTACGTTCCATCCCATAATCAATTCCCTTATATAACTAAAGAATTTCTAGACTCAACTTCGACCAGTTTGGCTTGGTAATCCTACAGGCAGTCAGGCTCTGATACCAAAGCTGTCAGGACCCCGATTCTAAGTCACACCGATCTAGCTCAGAACACCTCATATCACTTTGCGGCCTCACGACGTTATTCCTACGGTGTCGCCTTACCATGGCCCGGGACCGTTTAGCCTTTTGGCTCATGTATATGATAGTGTCGCTAGCATCCATATGACGAAAACCGGGCCGACATGACTAGTCGTGAACCCAAAGTGGCACTAACTTACGGGGACAGCATACATGAATCATCATCGAGCATGTCGGTCGCCAGCGTGCGAATCCGGGCTGTAGCACTGGCTAACAGGACTCGGGAACCCGGGCTGTAGCAGGCTAAGCAGGACTCGGATGTCACCGCGTGAAATTTCCCGAAGGGACGTACATAGGAACGAAGTGAATCACATGCCGCCCAGTCAAGTGTTCCGAGCAGTAGTCTTTGGGCTAGCAGGACTCGTGAACTGGGCTGTAGCGGACTACTATGGCTCATGGAAGCACAAGACCACATTTCCCCATAAGAGAGGCTACCAAGGATAAACAACTAGGTTGTCGGATCCCACACATACCAAGCATTTCAATCATACACACAATATGCTCGATATGTGTAAATACAACATGGCATCACAACATAACTCTACGACTCAAGTATTTATTCATTAGGCTTAGAGGAGCCAAGTATTACAAACATGGGTCTCATGACCCAACATGCGGAGCATACAAGCAACAAGCGCATGCGGAATCTTAACTTGTCTGAGTACAGACAACTACAAATGAAAAAGGCTGAGAAGCCTGACTATCTACAAGATCCTGCCGAGGGCACCAGATCGTAGCTGAGGTAACAAGCTAAACGTCGAAGTGCACACGGAACTACAAGCGAGACTGACTTCTCTCTGCAAAACATAAAATAGGCAAACGTGAGTACAAATGTACCCAGCAAGACTTAAATTAGAACTAACTACATATGCATCGGTAACGACAAAGGGGGTGGTGGAGTTTGACTGCAGCAAGCCAGCATTGAGTCGGTGGCTATCTTGAACTATGACTTCAAGTAACTCTTTTGAGGTGGCGCACACGAGTCCACATATTCACCATATCAATACACCACTATGGATCCGCTCCCGTCTCCCTACGAGAAGGCCATCCATAGCACTCACTCTTATCTTGCGCATTTTAGAGTATCCACTTTCACTTGTCTATGAACTGTACAGGCAACCCAGAAGTCCTTTACCGGGGACACGGCTATTCGAATAGATCATATTAACCCTGCAGGGGTGTACTTCTTCACACACGCTCTCGCCACTTACAGCCATGTACACGTCATGTATCTCGGCAACCTTCAAGCGGAAGCCTGGCGAGGGAGTCGGCCACGACCTAACTAACCACACAAGTCTCTCGTCCATGTTTATCACCTATTCGGGTTCCATCCGCAAGGAGATCCGGCCGGGGTGTCGCTCACGGCCCCAAACGATGTGTGCAGGGTTCCCAAGCCCACCATCCGGGTGCCACTTGGTACACTGACCCTTCAGCCTAGTCTGTCCCAAGCCCACCTGTATCGGGTGCCACTTGGTAGACTACTAACACTACCTACAAACAACAGAAACTAGTTGCAACTCCTGGACAGAGATCGAGTTGATTAATAAGTCGAGAGAGCTTGGAGTGCCCGGAGCCCAATGTGTGGTAGTAACTGTTCATGGATCACAAACACAGAACTCAGTTCCTGAGGATAGTTTCAATGAGACAACCCACCATGTACTCCTACATGGCCTCTCACCGCTACCTTTACCAAATCGTGTTCACACACTTAGCTCTCACACAGTAGGACATGTTCACCACATTCCAATTCATCCCCGATGAATCAGACCTGACTCAACTCTAAGCAGTAGCAGGCATGACAACAAGCATGAATGAGTAGGCACATCAGGGCTCAAACAACTCCTACTCATGCTAGTGGGTTTCATCTATTTACTGTGGCAATGACAGGTCATGTAGAGGAAAGGGGTTCAACTACCGCAGCATGTAATAGTTGAATCGTTGTTGTCCTAATGTAGTAAAAGAGAGCAGGAGTGAGGGAGTGGGATTGTATCGGAATGAACAAGGGGGTTTTTCTTGCCTGGCACTTCTGAAGATAGTATAGTTCTTCATCGGTGTCATCGAACTCATCGTCGGAACCACGTCTACTCAGAGGGGACAAGCACCGACAAACAAAGAAGAAACACAATCAATTCAATGCAACAATATGATGCATGATCATGACATGGAAATATGCTGTGATTTGGGCTAATGCAACAGCAAGTCATTTTGATTGAAGTGGAATTCAAAACTACAACAAATCCCAACTCCAAAACTATTATCAAAGTTGTCATATTCATGTTTCATCCTAAACAGTGAAGTTAACTTGATCAAACATGCACGAAAATGGTACAGATGGATAGATTGGATTTTTCTGATCATTTTTCATATATAAATTATTTCATTCTTTGCTATGGTTAATTTTCTATGAATTTTGGAAGTTTGGGGGTATTTTCTGAAATTTATAGATCATTTCTGATTTATTTTAATTCCAGAAAACTTTACTGTGTCAGCATGACGTCGGTGTGACGTCACAAGTCAACTGGGGCGGGTCTAGGTCAAACCTGACACGTGGGGCCTTCATGTCAGTGTCACATCTAACTAACTAAATTAGTTAACACTAGTTAAACGCTAATGCTAAGCAAACAGGGCATGGGCCCACCTGTCATAGGCTCAGGCCAGTCAAACCCCGGTCAAACGGGGTCAACCCACCAGAGTTGACCCGCGGCTCGTCGCCGGCGAAGCCAGAGACGGCGGAGACGTTCGGGTTTGCATCTCCGGCGACCAAAGGGGCGGATGAGGGCATCTACGCGGAGCTGGGACTCGCCCGCATGCATTTGTGCAAACGGCAGGGGCTGAGGTGGCCTGAGCTCGTCGGAGGCAAGCTCGCAGCGGTGGCCGGAGTTCGGGCCAGCACGGGCGCGGGGCTACGCTTGGCGAGCGAGCGAGCTGAGAGACTGGGCGGGCTCCTGGGAGATCCACGAGCTCGAGGTCGTGCTCGGACGCGAGTTCGGTGACCTGCAATGACGGCGGCGAAAGGCGTGGCGGCGGCGAGCTTCCGCCGCGGTGGCCAGGGGGGCTAGAGGAGGGATTCGACGGCGGGGAGAGAGGTGTTGGGAGCAGGAGCTCATAGGGAGGCGGCGCAGTAGGTCAGTGGGCTCGGGGACGTCCTTGACGGCGCGAATCGACGGCGAGGGGCTCGGGTGCCCGAGGTTGAAGATGACTGTGATGACGGCGAAGTAGGGTCTCCCGACGTCCCGTAGCTCGATTGGGAGGACGAGAAGGTTTCTGCGGTGCTTCTGGACTCGGCGGAAGGGCGAAGGTGCACGATAGCCGCGGCAGCGGCGAGCGGCGGTCTCGGGTGTGCTCGGCGGCTCGAGGAGGAGAGGCCAGAGGAAGGGGGCGAGGCAGAGGAAGGAGGGGAAAGTGAGAGGGGGCCGCCCTCATCTCATGGGCGTGCAGGTGGACTCGAGGGAGGCTAGCCAGCTGGGCAGAGGGAGGTGGCGCTTCGGTCGCGTCGAAGTCTCTCCCTCTCGCCTCTTGGCGAGGTTGAAGATGACTGGCAAGTCGCCAGGTGGGCTGGGCCAGACACCTGGGCTCCAGGTGGGATGCACAGGTAAGGTTTCCTCTCTCACTCTCTCCCAATTCTTTCTGTTTTCTATTATCTGTAATTGTTTTGGGTTTAGTTTAACGACAACCCATTTTATAAAATCCTGAAAATAATTATGTGGTTAGAACTAAAATATACCAAACCACATAAAATGTCCCAGAATTATTGGACATATATTAATTATATGAAAAATATATATCCAATGCAAATAGTTATTGAATTAACTCAAAGGCCCAAAATAAATGTTTCTGAGATACCAAAAATATTGGTTTGAATTTTACCTCTTGCCAATATTTTCAGAGACTAAGAGGAACATTTTCTTGGACTTCATTGAAGATATTTTAATGTTGATTATTTATGAAATGATTTATGAGGGTTACAACTATCCTCAATTCAAATTTTATTTGAATTTAAACATGATGCTCACATGGAAGCTAGCATAAGTCAGACCAGAATTAGGGATGTGACATAGGGTTTAAGCTTCTGTCACTCTAGCAACCCATCATCTACTTATTACTTCCCAATGCCTTCCTCCAGGCCCAAATAATGGTGAAGTGTTATGTAGTCAACGTTCACATGACACCACTAGAGGCTAGACAACATACATCTCATCAAAATATCGAACGAATACCAAATTCACATGACTACTAATAGCAAGACTTCTCCCATGTCCTCAGGAACAAACGTAACTAATCACAAAGCATATTCATGTTCATAATCAGAGGGGTAATAATATGCATAAAGGATCCGAACATATGATCTTCCACCAAATAAACCAACTAGCATCAACTACAAGGAGTAATCAACACTACTAGCAACCTACTAGCACCAATCCCGGACTTGGAGACAAGAATTGGATACAAGAGATGAACTAGGGTTTGGAGATGAGATGGTGCTGGTGAAGATGTTGATGGAGATTGCCCTCTCCTGATGAGAGGAGCGTTGGTGATGATGATGGCGCCGATTTCCCCCTCCCGGAGGGAAGTATCCCCAGCAGAACAGCTCTGCCAGAGCCCTAGATTGGTTCCGCCAAGGTTCCGCCTCGTGGCGGCGGAGTTTCGTCCCAAAAGGTTGCTTCTTGTTTTTTCCTTGACGAAAGACCTCATATAGCAGAAGATGGGCATCGGAGAGCCACCAGGGGGCCCACTAGGGCGCGCCCCCACCCTCGTGGACAGGGTGTGGGCCCCCTTGTCTTCATCTTTGGCGAGGATTTTTTATTATTTATTATAAGATATTCCATGGAGTTTCAGGACCTTTGGAGTTGTGCAGAATAGGTCTCTAATATTTGCTCCTTTTCCAGCCCAGAATTCCAGCTGCCGGCATTCTCCCTCCTTATGTAAACCTTGTAAAATAAGAGAGAATAGCCATAAGTATTGTGACATAATGTGAAGTAACAACCCATAATGCAATAAATATCGATATAAAAGCATGATGCAAAATGGACGTATCAACTCCCCCAAGCTTAGACCTTGCTTGTCCTCAAGCGAAAGCCGACAACAATAAATATGTCCCCATATTTAGAGGTAGAGGCGTCGATAAAAATAAAATACGGACATGACGACATCATGATTATTCTCATAACAGCAACATATATAGATATTGTCATATGATTACTTATGTTCCAGTGATTATCTGTTCACAATGCAAAAATATGAATCATAAACTTCATTGAGAACCAACAAACTATAACCTCAGTCATTGAAGCAATTGCAATTTATCATAACATCAGGAAGAGTCTATGTCGGAGCTTAAAAGCAAGTCCACATACTCAACTATCATCTAGTCCTTCATAATTTCTAACACTCACGCAATACTTGTGGTTACGGAGTTTTAATCGGACACAGAGAAAGATAGGGGCTTATAGTTTCGCCCCACAACCTTTTACCTCAAGGGTAATGTCAACAATAATAAGTCATGCTCCCCTACATCCAATTAGATATATATATATCAGAATCTATCCAACATATTATGCTTGCCAAAGGATAAAATGAAAAAGGAAAGGTGAAGATCACCATGACTCTTGCATAAGGTAGAAGATAATAATAAAAGATAGGCCCTTCGCAGAGGGAAGCAGAGGTTGCCATGCGCTTTTATGGTTGGATGCACAAAATCTTAATGCGAAAGAACGTCACTTTATATTGCCCCTTGTGATATGAACCTTTATTATGCAGTCCGTTGCTTTTATTACTTCCACATCACAAGATTGTATAAAGCTTATTTCTCCCACACCAATCAATCATACATATTTAGAGCAATTTTTATTGCTTTGCACCGATGACAACTTACTTGAAGGATCTTACTCAATCCATAGGTAGATATGGTGGACTCTCATGGCAAAACTGGTTTAAGGGTATTTGGAAGCACAAGTAGTATCTCTACTTGGTGCTAAGAATTTGGCTAGCATGAGGGGGAAAGGCAAGCTCAACATGTTAGAGGATCCATGACAACATACTTTATCTCAGATATAAGAAAACATAACTCATTACGTTGTCTTCCTTGTCCAACATCAACTCTTTAGCATGTCATATTTTAATGAGTGCTCCCAATCATAAAAGATGTCAATAATAGTATATCTATATGTGAAACCTCTCTTTCCTTATTACTTCCTATTAATTGCAACGATGACCAAAGTTATGTCTATCAATTACCAACAACTTTTAAATCATCATACTCTTCCTATGTGAAGTCATTACTCTTAATAAGATCAATATGAACTCTTTGTTTCTTTTTATTCTTTTTCTCTTTTCTTTTATTCACTCAAGATCATAGAAAACTAATCAAGACCTTGACTCAACACGAATCTTTATTATATATATAGCTCACAGACTCGATTACAAAGAGAGATCATAAGGAAAAACTCAAAAATAGATCATGCCATAAACTTTATTCTACTAGATCAAGATACTACTAATAGGATCGAACTAAGAAAAACGGTAAAGATAGGAGATGTGATTGTGATACGATACCGGGACACCTCCCCCAAGCTTGGCAGTTGCCAAGGGGGAGTGCCCATACCCATGTAATTATGTCTCCTTCTTTGTTGTTGGAGAAGGTGGAGGTGTTGTCGATGATGCGGGTTTGTCGTCCATCTTCCAAGGCATAGGCTCACCATCTTAGAAGGATGATCGAGTCTCCGGGATCCTTAAATCTGCAGCCAAACTCATCCTTTTGGTTCTATATTCATACTCACAGTTTTGGTTTTGCAAGTCATAAATTTGGGCTTGAAGGTGCTCGACCTTCTCATGAAGCTTGAAGATGGCCTCCCCAATGTTGTCAGCATCCAACTCGTGGTTGCTAGTGAACTCCGTGATCATCATGTGGTTGGAGTTGAGTCCACGTTCCACCATCCCTTGACACTTGAAAACTTGTTGCTCCACTGCTTCGAGCCTCGTCTCCACGCTTCCGGTCCCCTTTGGTCCCTCTTCATCGCGGATGTGCAGCAACCCATCACGCAACTCGATGGTTTGAGGGTGTCGCAGCACCTCCGCGAGGTAAGGGTTGATGACTGTCGGTGTCAAAACCAGTGGATCTCGGGTAGGGGGTCCCGAACTGTGCGTCTAGGCGGATGGTAACAGGAGACAAGGGACACGATGTTTTTACCTAGGTTCGGGCCCTCTCGATGGAGGTAATACCCTACTCCTACTTGATTAATATTGATGATATGGGTAGTACAAGAGTAGATCTACCACGAGATCAGAGAGGCTAAACCCTAGAAGCTAGCCTATGGTATGATTGTTGTTCGTTCTACGGACTAAAACCCTTTGGTTTATATAGACACCGAATAGGGTTAGGGTTACACAGAGTCGGTTACAATGGTAGGAGATCTACATATCCGTATCGCCAAGCTTGCCTTCCACGCCAAGGAAAGTCCCATCCGGACATGGGACGAAGTCTTCAGTCTTGTATCTTCATAGTCTAGGAGTCCGGCCAAAGATGATAGTTCGGCTATCTGGACACCCCCTAGTCCAGGACTCCCTCAGTAGCCCCTGAACCAGGCTTCAATGACGACGAGTCCAGCGCACATATTGTCTTCGGCATTGCAAGGAGGGTTCCTCCTCCGAATACTTCATAGAAGGTTTTGAACACAAGGATAGTGTCCGGCTCTGCAAAACAAGTTCCACAAACCACCGTAGAGAGAATAATTTTTGCACAGATCTGCTGACGTATTCCGCGGCGTGACATCACACCACGGCCAGGCCTTTATTCGAACCGTTTTTTACTGTCCCACCTCAGTGCGTTTAGCGAGGCGGTTTCCTTGGCATGTCTTATCAAAGCGGAGATCGTGCCCCCTTATTCCAGGATTCTCATCAATACGGATGTGGGTAACCCAACCGTGCCCGTTGGCACACCTCCTCTATCGAAGGCGAGTCCCAATCGACCACGGGGAGGGCTCTTGGTATTCAACCTCTTTATAATGAGACCAAGGCCCTCTTCTTTTTTCCACCCTCCATCGAGTTTGCCTCGAGCTTCGAGTTCTAACACCCAAAGCTTCAGATTTAGGCGCTCCGGACCTTCGACGATGTCTGGCTCCGACCAGCTCGGCCGATGGATGTCTTCTTCCGTCACAGAAGAAGATGTGCTAAAGCTACGAGACGCCAGGTATCTAACCGGCGAGATTTCGCATAGGCTGCCTACTCCAGGGCAGGTCATTCCCACTCCCGAGCCCGGCGAGAGCGTGGTGTTCGTGTCTCACTTCCTTCGGGGTTTAGGCTTCCCGATGGATCCCTTTGTGTGGGGGCTTATGTTTTATTATGGGATGGATTTCCATGACTTGAATCCGGAGTCCATCCTCCAAATCTTGTCATTCATTGTCGTATGTGAAGCCTTCCTCCATATTACCCCTCACTTTGGATTGTGGCTCAAGACCTTCAAGGTGGAGCTGAAGATGATCGAGGAGCAACAAGCAGAATGCGGAGGGGCGGTCATAAGCAAGTGTTGATGCTCCGTGGCCCGAGGGCTCTTTTCAAGAGGAGCTTGGTTTGTGGCAACGGGAGTGGTTTTATATCACCGCTCCCAGGGGCACCAAATGGGTGGCGCCACCCGCCTTCCGCTCTGGTCCACCACAACGGCTGGCATCATGGGTCAACCGGGGGCTCGACTGGGGGGCGTCCAAGGACTTTCCTCTGTTGCAGGGCCGTATTCGAGACCTCCAAGAAAGAGAGATCAATCTGGTCGTGGCGGCGCATGTTATGCTGATTCGGCACCTTCTGCCCTGCAAACGTCGCCCTCTCCGTCTGTGGGAGTTTAATCCGGAGGGACCACGAGCTCTCCAACATTTTATGGGCGCGATGCCCAAGGAGATGTACAAACTTTTCTTCGGATCACAAGAGAAGTGTCCGGACTTGACCGAGGACGCAGGTCTAAGCTGCAATCACCCAGATACTCTAGTAAGTAACCCTGTAACCGGACAGGCTGTTCATTCATTTATCATATATATGCCCTTTAAGGGAGCCGTTTCTTGAACAGGAGTGGATAGCCAAGGCAAAGTTGATAAGGTGTCCGGCTCCCCTCCCAGAGACCACGCAGATCCCATGCTGACCAAGATGCTGAATAAAGAACATCCCTGTATTTATTTCTGAAGATAACCGAAATTGTACCTTGTAGTTCGGATCTCAGCCCTTCTCGTGAGCTCGTCTTGAGGATCTTCGTCCCGAGATGATAGAGAGCGAACGCCCCACCTATCACGCCTTCGTGCGGCGCGGCGACCACGAAGTGTCGTCACGAGAGTTTCCCGAGTCCGGCAGCCGACGGTCCGCCGCCAACCGGCGTGCGGTCGGAGGAGCTGAAGGACCTGCTCGAGCGAGCGTATATCTCAGAAGATCACCGTGCGCTAATGGCTACGGTAATTGAAAGAGTTGCATCCGCTGAGAGCGGATTGTATGAAGCCGCCAGAAGTTTATTGACGGGGTTTGAGGTACGAAAATGATGTACCTTCTGACAGTTATGCATATAGAATGCGCCCTTTATAGATAGTAGCCCCTGAGACTCGGGATGCTGTCACAACGGACAGCGTGCCGAGGATCATAATCTCAGTACTAACATGTCGCTGTTCCTATGTAGGTGGCGGGGCATCCGGTGGCTAGCCGGACTGATGAATTTGCCGAGCTGAAGCGGCAACTTGACGTGGCGGATGCGGACATCACGCTTGTTAATAAGTGGCTTGACGAGTCACAAGGTATGCGACTTCTCCGCGGACACCTGGTAAGGGAGCTTGACGCCCATGCCTTACAACATGTATGCTTAATGCAGATGGTGTCGCTGCTATGGAAAGCCTTCGGGCGGAGCTCGCCCAAGCCAAGGAGCAAGCCAGAAAAAGTGATGCGGCTGCTTTAAAGGCGGCCGCAGAGCTAAAAGCCGAACAGGCTGCTCTCTGCCAAAGCAAGAAAGAGATGGCCGATATGGCCGTGAAATTGCAGAATGCTACTGACCGTTGCGAGCTTCTTGAAAAAGAAGATCGAGCGAAACAAGACGACCTGAAAAAGGCCACCACCGAGGCCAAGGATACTCGCTCTGCGATGAGAGCTATGAAGGAGGAGCTACATCGGGCAAGATATTGCGGCCGAAAGCCCTTTCTGCTGCGAAGGAAATTCACGGATCCTAAGTACGCTCAATTGGACAGGCTGTGGGGTGCGGAGGATGCTTATCTCGACTTGGTGGCGAGTGCCGCAAACGCGGCCGATCACTTCCGAGGTCAAAAGGATCACGGAATGGAAGAGCTTTTTTGGTCGCAGTTCCATAGTCCGGAGCGTCCACTTTCGTTAACCGATCGTTTGGCCGAATGGGCGGAGCTGAATAGGTTGTCCGGACTTGCCATGAAGGCTGTTGTGACTCATTTGTGGCCGAAAAGCCCCAAGCCGAAGAGTTATTTTGGCTTGATGCAACAGTTCCTTGGTGTTGTGCCGCATATCGATGCAATGAAGCGGTCAACATGCATAGAGGGAGCGCAGATGGCTCTTGCCCGTGTCAAGACATACTGGGCGGAGATGAAGGCGACCGACGTTGCATCCCAAGATTCAGACAGAAGCCGAGTTCCTGCCGAGCACTATTTTGAGGAAGTCCTGCAGGGCGCTCGTTTAATAGAGACGCAATGCTCGAAGGATATTATGTTTAAATGACATGTATGATTTGTGAAAACAATGTTTCAATATAATATAGAAGCTTTTTATACTTGTGCGTTCAAGTATTAAAACGCCTCCCGTGCGGCCGTTTATGTATATGTGTATATAACCTGAAAGATGGCAGTCTTCGGCTTCAGCCCCCACGCACATAGTGCGGGGGTGTTTGCAAAAAAGGCGCATTTTCACACTTAATCCAACGTCTTGGTCCTGTGAAGGAGGTGATAGCGTAGCGAACTAGGCAACCAGACTATAATGCTTTATCACTTTCACTTAGCCATAGGAGTTCGATGGTGGGGCTACTATATAGCCCCTAGGGGCACCGCGCTCTCCCGAATTCGGGGTGCGTATGTGCCTGACCGGGAAATGGCCCTTCGTCAATGCGGGGGAATTCTAAACATTCTGCTGGGTCATCGAGTGGTTGACCAGTCTCACGCTATATCATGACAGTCCGTTTTAGCTTTCTCCACTGAGGTGCTCAACCCAGCTCAACCGAGGCACAATCGCGGTGGTTCTCCCAGTGCTACCTTAGCCGATATAACGGAACGTAAGGTACCAAAACATGGGAGCCGGGCAAACCCAACATTTGACCAAAGACATGATTCGGAGCTGATGCATATAAGGCCAAACTCGAGACGCCGAACACTCCCTAAGGTATTCGGTCTTTATGAAAACGGGCAGAATAATGCCCTAAGCCCCGTGTCCGTGCAGCGCAAAAATTCTGGTGCGGCCGATGCCAAAACGCCAGCCTCCTCCTCGGTTATAGTAAGAAACCGGGGGATGTGTATCAACAAGAGACAGAAAAAAGGTTTACGCAGGTCTTAATCTGAAAAGAATCCTTGCGACGGGTCCTCGCTGCACGTCTGCGCTGTGTCTCCGTTGTGCCGTATCACGGACGGGTGTAGCACGGTGTTCATCTCAGAAGAGAAGAACTTAGTTAAAAAGAAAAAATATCGTGCGAGAAATGTAGTTTATATTAAATAAACAGAGTACGGTTCGGAAGGTGAATAAAATTTACCTTTATTGTCTCTTGTTGTACGTGCGTGCAGCCCCTTGTATGGGGGTATGCCGCTAGTAGGCACCGGACTCGTCTAGCCGTGTCCGGGGTTTGAATGACCTATTCAGGTGCTTTGATTAGAAGAGCCGGATTGGTGTGGGGCTGTCAAGGCAGTCACACGTTCTTCCATGCTCGAGTAACACTTAATACTCCCTTTTAATGAGATGATGCCGCGTGGACCGGGCATTTTAAGTGTAAGAGATGCATAATGCGGTATTGCGTTAAAGCGGGCGAAAGCATCACGCCCCAATAGTGCTTGATAGCTACTTTCGAATGGGGCGATGTGGAAGGTTAACTTTTCGCGGTGGAAGTTGTCGGATGAGCGAACACAACTTCTAGCGAGAGGGAGCCCGCATAATGGGCATACAGCTCGGCATTACCCCTTTGAAGGAGGTGTTGCTATGGAGAATTTTGGTTGGGTCTATCCCATTTTGCGAATTGTGTCCTGATATAGCAGGTTTAGATTGCTACCTCCGTCCATTAGGACTTGTGTAAATTGGAGTCCGCCGATTATAGGATCTAATATCAAGGCAGTCCATCCTGCGTTCCGGATACTTTCGGAGTAGTCCTGATGGTCGACGGTAATTGGTTTTGACAACCAGTGTTGGGACTCATTGGTAGATTGTGCGCACGTAATTCAATGGGTGCCGCTCTGTTTTCCCCTTTTGTTACTTGAAGTAAGTTTACTGTATTGACCTCTTGTGGGAAATTCTTTTGTTTTCCGGGGCTCTGTTTGTGGTGCTCGTCATCATCCTCACTTGGTGTGTCGAGCCCCTTGTGTTCGGCGTTGAGTCTGCCAGACTGCTTGAGGACCCAGCAATCTCTGTGGGTATGGTTTGCAGGCTTCCCGGGAGTACTGTGGATTTGGCATATCTTGTCCAAGATTTTGTTTAAGTTGGATAGCTCATTGTTATTGTCCTTAAGGGGCAGTTTTTTATTGTTCTGCCTTGAGCTTTTGAATCCGGCATTGACTGCCGCGCTCTTTGGACCATTCCCCTTAATCCGGTGCTGGTCCTTGCTGCGTCGTGGTTTCCCGTTTCCATCCCTGACTTCGGATGTACTTGGGTTGCTGGTACTGCATCTTGCTAGCCAGCTATCCTCTCCCGCGCAAAAGCGGGTCAATAGGCTTGTTAGTGCGGCCATTGTTCTTGGTTTTTCCTGGCCGAGGTGTCTGGCGAGCCATTCATCTCGGACGTTGTGTTTAAAAGCTGCTAAGGCTTCGGCGTCCGGATAGTCGACTATTTGGTTCTTTTTGGTGAGGAACCTGTTCCAGAATTTTCGAGCTGACTCTCCGGGCTGTTGGGTTATGTGACTTAGATCGTCTCAAGGTCCGGAGGTCGGACATAGGTTCCCGAAATTGGCTCGAAAAGCATCCTCAAGCTCTTCCCAACTACCAATGGTGTTTTCGGGAGGCTTTTAAGCCAATGCCGGGCTGGCCCTTTGAGCTTGAGGGTAGGTATTTTATGGCGTGGAGATCATCTCCTCCGCCATGTGTATGTGAAGGATATAATCCTCAATCCGCACTCTGTGGTCTGTCATTCCGTCGTATGCCTCTATGTTTACGGGCTTGAATCTCACCGAAGTTCATGATCCAAAGACCTCATCGGTGAAACATAGAGGTCTGCGGCGCCCTATATTTGGGTGTGCCGTGATGTTCGGATATTTGACATGTTGTATTGCTCACGAACTTGTTTCCTTGGCCCGTAGATAGATCTAATCGGGCCATCCTTTTGGTGCGAATCCTTATGCGGATCGCGTGCGGCTTGTGTCTTGGCCGCTTGCGCTTCTCGTTTGCCATGTGGTCGCCTATCCGACCCGCGGCCTCTTTGTTTTTTGATCGTGGGGCTCTATGGCCTCCTCACCGAATCGGGCGATAGTTTGCGCTTTGGGTAGCTTTTGCTTGGCGGTACATCGCCATATTTGTCTCAGTAGTGTTGAGTAATTTACTCCATCTCATTCGGTCGCCTTCCGCTGTTCTCGAGCCTCTGTTTCGCTTTTTCAAGCTACGCGCAGATGCGAGGAGCTCTTTGTGGAGGTTCTTCGATCCAATGACGTGTCCGGCGTGAGATCGTCCGGACTGTTGTCCTTGCCGGGACGGGTTGTTTGTCCAAGTTGGCCTGTTCGGATGGTTGCTCAATGGCATGTTCCTCGTCACCGCTCACCCTGCTCTATGGCTGGGTGCTGTGGGCGCTATCTTTGTCGAGGTGGGGTTTTGAGCGGCGCCACGCCGCCGCTTTGATCGCTTCCCGAGGGAATTTTCTTTCGCAGCGCCTCGTCATTCCTCGTTATCGCTTCCCTTAGGTGTGTCCACCGTATATATATCGTGAGGTTGAGGTGGCCATCCGATTGCCTGTGGGCACTTGGTTCTGGTCGTCTCGGTGTCGCCGCCCATATCGCCGATGTCCTCGAGTCAAGTCGAGCATGTCTGTTAAGTCATCGACAGTGGCTACAAAGTGGGTGGTGGGTGGGCGTTGAATTTCTTCGTCGTCCGAATCCCAACCTTCCTGACCGTAGTTCAACCAGGGCTCCCCTGACAAATAGAGAGACTTTAATGAGTTCAGGATATCGCCAAAGGGCGAGTGCTGAAAGATGTCCGCGGCGGTGAACTCCATAACCGGCGCCTAGTCGGATTCGACTGGCAGGGGTGCGGGAGGTTCGGAGTCTGGAAAGGAGTCCGGCACCTGGGAGTCACGAGCTTTGCAAAGGACAGGGATGGTGATCGGCTCAATCACCGTAGAGATTTCAGCGCCCGAGGCGGTGTCCAACCAACCGTCCTCGATCGGCGAAACCGGCTCCGGATTAAGGGTCGGAGCGGGCACTGGTGCGGCCTTCAGGGCACTATTCGGCGGCAGAGCTAGATCATGCCCATCGAGACAGTGCGGCGTGCTTGGCTGTTGTTCGAATCCGTCGAAGATCAAGTCTCCGCAGATGTCGGCCGTATGATTCAAGCTTCCAAATCTGACCTGATGGCCAGGGGCGTAGCTTTCGATCTGCTCCAGATGGCCTAGCAAATTGGCCCGCAGTGCAAAGTCGCCGAATACGAAGATCTGTCCGGGGAGAAAAGTCTCACCCTGGACTGCGTCGTTGCTGACGATTGAAGGAGCCATCGGGCCTATAAGTGACGACGCAGAGGAACTCTCAATGAAAGCACCAATGTCGGTGTCAAAACTGGCGGATCTCGGGTAGGGGGTCTCGAACTGTGCGTCTAGGCGGATGGTAACAGGAGACAAGGGACACGATGTTTTTACCCAGGTTCGGGCCCTCTCGGTGGAGGTAATACCCTACTCCTTCTTGATTAATATTGATGATATGGGTAGTACAAGAGTAGATCTACCACGAGATCAGAGAGGCTAAACCCTAGAAGCTAGCCTATGGTATGATTGTTGTTCGTCCTATGGACTGAAACCCTTCGGTTTATATAGACATCGAATAGGGTTAGGGTTACACAGAGTTGGTTACAATGGTAGGAGATCTACATATCCGTATCGCCAAGCTTGCCTTCCACGCCAAGGAAAGTCCCATCCGGACACAGGACGAAGTCTTCAATTTTGTATCTTCATAGTCTAGTAGTCCGGCCAAAGATGATAGTTCGGCTATCCGGACACCCCCTAGTCCAGGACTCCCTCAATGACCTTCTCGAATAACTTGTCCTTGGAAGCACTTAGGGACGCCATGATAATGTAGATCTGTCAGAAAACAGCTCGAAACAAGAACAGAGGAGATTTGCGTGATACGGGAGTCAAAACCTTCGGGAGATTATATAATGAATTTTTACCGACCAAAATACGTATCGTGCAAGAAAACGGAGTCCGGAAGGCACACGAGGTGCTCATGAGGTAGGGGGGCGCACCCAGGGGGTAGGGCGCCCCCTCCACCCTCGTGGGGCCCTCGTGTCCTTCCCGGACTGCTACTTATTTTTCTATTTTTGTAAATATTCCAAAACAGAGAAATATTGCCTTAAAAATTGTTTTGGAGTCGGTTTACTTACCATACCACATACATATTCCTTTTCGGAGTCTGAAACTGTCTGGAAAGTGTCCCTTATGTATTCCTCCGGGGTTACGGTTTCAATAACATTGGTTTCAACATTTACAGGATTACCTGAGATATAATGTTTAATTCTTTGACCGCTTACCACTTTCGGATTTGTGCCTTCGAAGTTGTTGATTTTTATGGCACCGGAACGATAGACCTCCTCGATGACGTAGGGGCCTTCCCATTTAGAGAGAAGTTTTCCTACAAAAAATCTTAAACAAGAGTTGTATAGCAATACATAATCACCTACGTTAAACTCATGCTTTTGTATCCTTTTGTCATGCCATCTTTTAACATTTTCTTTAAACAACTTGGCATTTTCATAAGCTTGGGTTCTCCATTCATCAAGTGAGCTAATATCAAATAATCTCTTCCACCGGCAAGTTTGAAATCATAATTGAGGTCTTTAATAGCCCAATATGCCTTATGTTCTAGTTCGAGAGGTAAGTGACACGCTTTTCCATAAACCATTTTATACGGAGACATACCCACAGGATTTTTATATGCAGTTCTATAGGCCCATAATGCATCATCAAGTTTCTTGGACCAATTCTTTCTAGACCTATTAACTGTCTTTTGCAAAATTAATTTGAGCTCTGTGTTGCTCAATTCTACTTGACCACTAGACTGTGGGTGATAAGGAGATGCAATTCTATGATTAACGTCATACTTAGCAAGCATTTTACGGAAAGCACCATGAATAAAATGTGAACCACCATCAGTCATTAAATATCTAGGGACTCCAAACCTCGGAAAAATAACTTCTTTAAGCATTTTAATAGAAGTTTTATGATCAGCACTACTAGTTGGAATAGCTTCTACCACTTAGTAACGTAATCAACAGCAACTAGAATATGTGTGTACCCATTAGAGGCAGGAAAAGGTCCCATATAATCAAAGCCCCAAACATCAAATGGTTAAATAACAAGAGAATAATTCATAGGAATTTCTTGACGTCTACTAATATTACAAATTCTTTGACATTCATCGCAAGACAAGACAAACTTACGTGCATCCTTAAAGAGAGTAGGCCAATAAAAACCGGATTGCAATACCTTATGTGCAGTTCTATCTCGAGTGTGGTGTCCTCCATAAGATTCGGAGTGACACTTGCATAGGATCTGTTCCTGTTCATGCTCAGGTACACAACGTATAATAACACCATCTACTGCTTCTTTATAGAGATGTGGGTCATCCCAAAAGTAATGTCTCAAATCATAGAAGAACTTTTTCTTTTGTTGGTATGTGAAACTAGGTGGTATGAATTTAGCAAAAATATAATTAGCATAATCAGCATACCATGGAGTACTACGAGAAGTACTTATGACATTTAATTGCTCATCAGGAAAGCTATCATCAATAGGTAGTGGGTCATCAAGAACATTTTCTAATCTAGAAAAGTTGTCTGCAACGGGGTTCTCAGCTCCCTTTCTATCAACAATATGCAAATCAAATTCTTGTAGCAAGAGAACCCATCTAATAAGTCTAGGTTTAGCATCTTTCTTTTCCATCAGATATTTAATAGCAGCATGATCAGTGTGAATAGTTACTTTAAAATCAACAATATAAGGTCTGAACTTATCACAAGCAAATACAACTGCTAAGAATTCCTTTTCAGTAGTAGCATAGTTTCTTTGAGTATTGTCTAGAGTCTTACTAGCATAATGGATAATATTTAATTTCTTATCAACTCTTTGCCCTAGAACAGCACCTACAAAGATAATCACTAGCATCACACATAATTTCAAAGGGTAAATTCCAATCGGTGGCTGAACAATAGGTGCGAGACTAATGCTTTTTTAAGTATTTCAAATGCTTCTACACAATCATCATCAAAGACAAATGGTATATCTTTTTGTAATAAATTAGTCAGAGGCAGAGAAATTTTTGAGAAGTCCTTAATGAACCTCCTATAAAATTCGGTGTGACCAAGGAAACTTCTTATACCTTTGATGTCCTTGGGACATGGCATCTTTTCAATAGCATCAACCTTGGCTTTATCAACTTCAATACCTCTTTCAGAAACTTTATTCCCCAAGACAATACCTTCATTAACCATAAAGTGGCACTTTTCCCAATTCAAGACAAGATTAGTTTCTTCACATCTCTGCAAAACTCGATCAAGATTGCTCAAGCAATCATCAAAAGAGGAGCCATAGATGGAAAAGTCGTCCATGAAAACATCACCAATCTTTTCACAAGAGTCAGAGAATATAGCCATCATACATCTTCAAAAGGTAGCAGGTGCATTACATAAACCAAAAGGCATACGTCTATAAGCAAAAGTACCAAAAGGGCATGTAAAAGTAGTCTTTGATTGATCTTTAGCCGACACAGGTATTTGAGAGAAACCAGAATAACCATCTAGAAAGCAATAATGTGTATGTTTGCATAATCTTTCTAGCATTTGATCAATAAAAGGTAAGGGGTAATGTGTAACATCCCAAATTTTCAATTTGGAATGTTATACATAGATCATCAGTTGTATATCATATTTTATTGCATTTTGGCTCGATCCTAGAAATTTCACGCAACTCAAGGGCCCATGGAGAGAGTTGGAGATTTCATTATTTTCATATTTGAGTTTTCTCAAATTTTGAAAATAGGATCATTTGATTTTATTTATTTTATCTTCAATTATTTCAACTATCAAAATATGAGAGAGGGAATAAAATGACTTTCCCAAAATAAAGGAATATTGAAGATTTAATAAAAAAATCAAATAAGATTTTATTTGGAGTTTTTCGCTATTTTATTTGAATTTAGGAAAAATGCGTGTTTTTCAAAATTGCATTTAGGCCCCAAATAAATGTTCATCTTGTCCGGCTTGATTTTAGAAGCCGGGGAAAATTTATGTCGGAATTTTTGGAGTCCGTTTAGTATTTCTTTCGTTAGATTTTCTGCAGAATTATTTAAAAAACACGAACAAGCCTCTGAGGCCTGTTAGGCGAGGACTCCTCCGGGAGGCCTTTAAATAAGCGCCGGGCGACCCAGCCAAAGCCGCCTACGCTTGCGCCTTACCGCCGCCACCGCCACCGTCATGCCGCCCCGACCGCCGTCGCCGAAGTTGACCCGCTGCCGGTTATTTTTTTTGAAAACCGTTCGGTTTTCGCCGGTTTCGTTCGGTTTTTTTAGATCCGTTTTTTATTTAGATCGGTTTTTTCCGGTTTAGATTATTTAGCTAGTGTTCGCTCGTTCGTTTGTTTTAACGAAAGCGTTCATCGTTTAGATCCAGATAACGAACGTTTGTTCGTTAATCTGTTTGTCGTTTTTCTTTTTCTCGGATTTATTTCACGATTTTTCTGATCGCGATTTCTGATCGGACTTTTGATCTAGTATAACTTTTTGCTCGTTTAGCGGAATCAGGCGATTCAAGCGCCTAGAGTTTCGTCCTGAAACCCTCTTTCCAATTAATCAACTCAAACAAGATTTTGCAACTGTAAAATTTCACTTAGGTCCAGATTAGTAAAACGAAGCCTGTTTCTTTCGTAGTTTGACTTCCGTTGCTTCGTTTGATTTGATTCTTTTTGCAAACCGGAGTTCTTAAGTTGAACTTTCTGGTTAGATCTTTTATTTCAGTTTTACCTGTGCATTACATGAGTACTTATTGTGTGCTTGTTTGTTTGCGATAGAGTACCCGGAGTGCGCCGCTTGCTACTTTGAATCTCTAGGTTTCGCGGATCATCAGCAAGGCAAGTAACACTTTGATCATATCCCTTTACTACCCAGTTTTTATGCATTAGATCAATCCTCAAACATTGCATGATTAGGATCTAATTAAATTGTGGGTTTTGGGAAAGTAGATGAGGTAGTACCTATTACCTGTTTTATTATCAAACCCTTGGGAGTTACTTCTACGTTTGCTTATGTTGCCATGCTATGCTAGTAGACGTGGATTGGGTGAGTGTATCCATGACAGATGTGAGTTTGTTAATTAATGGTTTACTTAAGGTGGCAACTTAAACACACATCCGGGTGGATTGAGGTACCGGGTATTCCAGATTGCTGTTTTTTTGGACCGCCACCTGTGCTCAAAGGGATCATGAGATTATTCATGCTAGAAACTTCCGTGTGCAGCCACAAGCTACTATGGGCTCTAGCATAGTTGACTAAGTCATGCGAACTCTTACAGTGGTAGACTAGCTGATGTAGGGGATGTAGGTTGGTATGGTCTACCCGTTCGTAAGGTGCTAGCGCTTCTGAAAGACTATGTCTCGGTCATCCGTTGCTCAAACATCATGTAGTGCGAGAAATCAAACGGAGGAGATCGAGTCTTGTGGGGAAATGTGCACAAACCTCTGCAGAGTGTATCAAACTAATCATGGTTAGCCGTGTCCCCGGTTATGGACATCTTGAGTATCTAGTACTTGGATTATCATGTGAATCTCATATGTTACTTTAATTAATATTTTTGGGTTTTTAATGATGATGCTTTATTGGGATTGAGAATGCTGTCAACCATTCTCAATGTTTAACAACCACCATGATAGTTAAACAAAATTCATTCCTTTGCAGTAGGGAAAAATTGGCTTTACGCAAAATTGTAACCATAGAGCTTTCCACCAGCCATATATGCATGTAGTATAGCATTACTCTTTCATATTGCTCTCTATGTGTTACATTGCCAAGATATTCCATGTGTTGACCCGTTTCGAGCTGCAACGCTCATCTTGCAGACTTTTCGAATTTAGTAAGGTGCCTTACGTCGTGGTTCTATACTCGATGATGCCGTTGGAGTTGATGGACTCGCTTATCTTCCAAGCCTACCGCTGTTATCGTTATTAGATGGCCTTAAGCCATATTTATTGTAATAAGTTCTCTTTTGAGACATTCGATGTAATAAGTGTGTGATTGCTACTCGTTATAAATCCTTCAAGCATCTTGTGCGTGTCAAGATTATCGATCCGAGGATGACAACGATGCACGAGATCGATCGTTTGAGGTCCGGTCGATACAAGATGGTATCGAGCACACGCGACCAGAGGACACGACCACTAAGCTAAAGCCCTAGATCACTACTCTTTCTTCTCATTTCTGACTCCTCATCTTTTCTACTCTTTTAGGATGGCGGATGCAAGGAACAAGTTCACACAACCGGATGAAGACACACCCTTTGGATGCCACTTGAAGGAAGTCACTAGATACCTGAACATCGGAGTACCAAGCTTCAGTGGACCTACAATGCCACTTTACGAAGAGGAGTCTTTGGATGATTCAAGTTCAAGTTCCAGAAGGACATTCGCACTATCCACGGAGCCCATAGAGTTTTCCTTTGATGCACCAACCTAGAGTCTAGGAAAGAGCATGGCAGCCCACATCACCATGGGACGTATTGGAGAAGTTTACATAGCGATCTCAAGGATACTATCTACCAGTTTTGTGGGCGCCGAGATGAGCAATGGGAGATGATCAACACGGAGGGTAGATCCATCGCAGATATATCCAGAGTTAAACCAGCACATCCGACGTCGGAGAATCGGATGTCTTGAGGCATGGAGGATCTGCGAAGGCCTTGACCAAGATCAAGGAGCTAGAAGAAGAACTCAAGGCTACACGTGAAGATTACATGGAAGAAATTGAAGTACTAGTGGAGAAGAATGACCACTTAACCAGGAAGCTAGGAGTTTTCATGGGAGACCCCGCGCCAGGAGGAAATGACAACGATTCCACTTGCCTGAATAACTATATCATCATCGACGACACCGACTCAGATCCCGACGACAGCGATGATGACTATGTTGATGAAGCTGGAGCAGATATCATGGAGTCTTCATCGGAGCAGTTTTTCTAGTTGACCACCATAACAGTAGTAGAATTCCCCCATTGTATTTAGTTTTAATCCAAGCACTTTTGAAACGATAGTTAGACCGTTGTATGCCCTTGTTTGAATTGATTGGAGTGATATTGATTGCATTTGTCTCATGTGCATATGGGTAGTGTTTTCTCACTAGACCTCATTCTATTCTATATTCTCATCTCCTCCAACACCCTCAGATGCCTCTGAGACGCGACACCGGATTTGTTTTTCCACCGGAGATCACTCAGTTGATTCAGTAGTAGAATGCTTTGATTCAAACACTGGTACAGAACCAAGGCAACAACAACAACAACAACAACAACCCACCACCACCACCACCACCTGTGGACCATTTAACTCGTTTCTTGAGGATAAATCCCCTGGTGTTTTCCAGTAGCACCGAGCCGATTGTTGCAGATGATTGGCTCTGCAAGGTTGGAAGGGAGCTGACCACTTCAGGATGCACAAATGCGGAGAGAGTGCGTTTTGCCGCACATCAGCTTGATGGACCCGCAGCATCATGGTGGGAGAATTACACAGCCACACACCCTATTGACACCGTCACATGGGATCAGTTTCAGCAAGCTTTCCGTACTGCACACGTTTCAGCAGGAGCTATGGCCATAAAGAAGCGTGAGTTTCGCAACTTACGCCAAGGAGGACGCACTGTAAGCCAGTATGTGGAGGACTTTAGTAAGTTAGCACATTATGCCCCAGGTGACGTTGCTACAGATGCAGCTAAGCATGAGAAGTTTCTAGAAGGACTTAATGATGAGCTGAGCATGTATTCGATGGTAGCCACTTTCAATAACTACCAGGAGTTGGTAGATCGTGCTCTTATGATTGAAGGGAAGCAGCAACAGATTGATAACTGCAAGAGGAAGTATGGACAGGGGAAGTACAATTCTGGAGCTCAGCAGAAGCTACGCTTTACCCCAAAACTGGGAGGACAATTTCAGCATACCCATGGAGGAGGTAGCTCGCACAATCATAATGGTTCCAAGAATGGAAACGGGAATGGAGGAAGCAATGGACAAAACCGCACCAACCCGTCAACCTCAGCCAAGAGAGACCTGAGCCAAGTCACTTGCTTTAAGTGTCAGAAGACTGGACATTATGCAAATGAATGTCCTGAAGCCCAGAATGGAAATGGCAATGGAAGTTCAGGGAAGAAGCCGAACCCTTTCAACAGGGGACAGGTGAACCACGTTACCGTGGAGGAGGTTGAAGCTCAGCCAGATGCAGTAATAGGTAAGTTTTTGGTTAAAACATTTACTGCACTTGTTCTTTTTTATACTGGTGCATCGCATTCATACATATCAAGGGGATTTATGGATAAGTATAAATTGCCAACCCAAGCCCTTAGATCACCCATGTTAGTAACTTCGCCTGGAGCAGAATATATGGCCAGTTTGTGGTGTGATCGATTACCATTAAGGATTGGTAACTATGTGTTTCCCTCGGACCTAATAGTTTTGGAATCGCAAGGATTGGATGTGATATTAGGCATGGATTGGTTATCAAGGTATAGAGGGAACATTGATTGCGCATGTAAGTCAATTTTTCTTACCACCCCGGAAGGAAGAAGGATCAAGTATGTGTCACGGCATGAGTCAAGGAGGACACAAGTAAATTCCTTATCAGGAGTTGTGCAGGAGGAAGTACCAGTGGTGAAGGATTACCCGGATGTATTTCTAGAAGAGTTGCCAGGCATGCCACCGGATAGAGACATTGAGTTTTTAATTGAGCTGTTGCCAGGCACAGGGCCGATATCAAAGAGACCGTACCGGATGCCCGCACAAGATTTGGAAGAAATTTAGAAGCAGATTAAGGAGTTACTGGATAAAGGTTTTATTCGCCCAAGTTCTTTGCCTTGGGGATCGCCAGTACTTCTAGTGAAAAAGAAGGATGGATCATTGAGAATGGTTGTTGATTATCGTGGATTGAATGAAGTGACCATTAAGAATAAGTACCCATTGCCGATGATCAATGATTGTTTGACCAATTGCAAGGAGCTAAGGTATTTTCCAAGATCGATTTGCGATCAGGATACCATCAGCTAAAGATTCGAGAGCAGGATATACCTAAGACGGCTTTTACCACCAGGTACGGGCTGTATGAGTATACCATTATGTCATTTGGGCTGACTAACGCACCTGCCTATTTCATGAACAGGATGAACAAAGTGTTTATGGAGTTTTTGGATAAGTTCGTCATGGTGTTCATTGATGATATTTTGGTCTACTCAAAGAATGAAGAAGAGCATCAGGAGCATTTGCATTTAGTACTTGAGAAGCTCAGAGAACATCAGCTATATGCCAAGTTCAGCAAATGTGAGTTCTGTTTGAAGGAAGTTGGATTTCTCGGACATGTTATATCCGGAGAAGGAATAGAGTAGATCCCACTAAAGTTGTCACTGTGACAAACTGGGAAGCACCAACCACTGTTGGAGAGATCCGGAGTTTTCTTGGACTGGCAGGACACTACTGGAGATTCATTGAGAATTTCTCGAGGATTGCGAAGCCTATGACGGAGTTATTAAAGAAAGATACCAAGTTCAATTGGACTGAGGAATGTGAGGCTAGTTTCCAAGAGTTGAAGAAACGATTGGTTACATCACCAGTGTTGATTCTGCCAGATCAGCGCAAGGATTATGAGGTGTATTGTGACGCTTCACGTCGAGGACTTGGAGCAGTCCTTATGCAGGAGGGAAGAGTTGTTTCGTATGCTTCACGACATCTTAAGCCTCATGAGTTAAATTATGCTACACATGATTTGGAGTTAGCAGCCGTAGTGCACGCATTGAAGACTTGGAGACATTTTATCATTGGAAACCACTGTGAGGTGTACACGGATCACAAGAGTTTGAAATACATTTTCACACAGAAGGAGTTGAATCTCAGGCAAAGGAGATGGTTGGGGCTCATAAAGGATTATGATATGAGATTGCATTATCATCCCGGAAAGGCTAACGTAGTAGCAGATGCGTTGAGCCACAAGAGCCATGTCAACACACTAATGACTGGAGGGTTACCAAAGGAGTTAGCCGAGGAATTTCGAGAGCTATGTTTGGAGATAGTTCCGAGAGGCTATGTAGCAGCATTGGAGATACAGTCTACGTTGATGGATAAGATCAGAGAAGCTCAGAAGACTGATAAGGAGATTGCCTCTATTATGGAGAAAACGAGCAAGGGAAAAGCTAAGGGATTTCGTGAGGATGAGCACGATACCCTATGGTTTGAGGACCGCGTTTATGTGCCTAATGATCCGGAGATCAGGAAGTTGATTTTGCAAGAGGCTCATGATTCGCCGTACTCGATTCACCCAGGAAATACCAAGATGTATCCGGATTTGAAGGACACTTTCTGGTGGACCGGTATGAAGAAAGATATTGCGGAGTATGTAGCAGTTTTTGATGTACGTCAGAGAGTGAAGGCAGAACATCAGAAGCCAACAGGTTTGTTACAGCCATTGCCGATACCCGAGTGGAAGTGGGAAAAATTAGGCATGGATTTTATCACGGGATTACCTAGGACCTGTTCAGGCTATGACTCGATTTGGGTTGTAGTCGATCATTTGATGAAGGTAGCTCATTCCATCCCAGTGAAGACCATCTACAGCAGTGCCAAGTTGGCTAAGATATACATGACCAGGATTGTATGTCTGCATGGAGTTTCGAGGAGTATCTTATCAGATAGAGGAACCCAGTTTACCTCAAAGTTTTGGAATCAGTTGCACGAAACTTTGGGTACCAGGCTAGAGTTCGGTACAGCTTTTCATCTGCAGACAGATGGACAGACCGAGAGAGTCAATCAGATTTTGGAGGATATGCTGAGAGCTTGTGCGCTGGATTATGGATCTAGTTGGGATGACAACTTGCCATATGCGGAGTTTTCTTATAAAAACAGCTATCAAACCAGTTTGAAGATGGCCCCTTTCGAAGCCTTGTACGGAAGGAGGTGCAGAACCCCACTGTTGTGGGATGAAGTTGGAGACCGCCAGTTGTTTGGACCAGATTTGATTAAGGAATCTGAACAGAAGGTGAAGTTGATTCGCGATAGACTCAAGGTAGCCCAGTCTAGGCAGAAGAGTTATGCGGATTCACGACGTATTCCACGCATCCCATTTGAAGAAGTGCCACGCAGAGATGGCTGATATACCTCTGAGAGATACCATGCCGCTGGAAGCTATTCAGTTGGGTAATGATTTGACTTACGAGGAGAAACCAGTCAAAATTCTAGAGTATGCGAGCAGAGTCACCCGCAACAAGGTTATTAAGTTTTGCAAAGTTCAGTGGAGCCACCACACCGAGGATGAAGCCACCTGGGAGCGAGAGGAAGATCTGCTGAAGGACCACCCTCACCTATTTTCTAGCCAACCCGAATCTCGAGGGCGAGATTCATCTTAAGTGGGGTAGTTTGTAACATCCCAAATTTTCAATTTGGAATTTTATACATAGATCATCACTTGCATATCATATTTTATTGCATTTTGGCTCGATCCTAGAAATTTCACGCAACTCAAGGACCCACGGAGAGAGTTGGAGATTTCATTATTTTCATATTTGAGTTTTCTCAAATTTTGAAAATAGGATCATTTGATTTTATTTATTTTATCTTCAATTATTTCAACTATCAAAATATGAGAGAGGGAATAAAATGACTTTCCCAAAATAAAGGAATATTGAAGATTTAATAAAAAATCAAATAAGATTTTATTTGGAGTTTTTCGCTATTTTATTTGAATTTAGGAAAAACGCGCGTTTTTAAAAATTGCATTTAGGCCCCAAATAAATGTTCATCTTGTCCGGCTTGATTTTAGAAACCGGGGAAAATTTATTTCAGGATTTTTGGAGTCCGTTTAGTATTTCTTTCGATAGATTTTCTGCGCGTAATTATTTTAAAAAAAACCCTCGAACAGACCTACGGGCCGTGTTAGCTTGACTCCTCGGGGAGGCCTTTAAATAGCGCCGGGCGACCCAGCCAAGCCGCCTTGACCCCAGCCAGCCGCGCCGCCGCCCAGACCAGCGCCGCCGCCGCCCACCCCGCCACGCCGCCACTCGCCGCCGCCGAGGTTGACCCGCTGCCGGTTTTTTTTTAAAATCGTTCGGTTTTTGCCGGTTTTGTTCGGTTTTTTTAGATCGCTTTTTATTTAGATCAGTTTCTTTTTCGGTTTAGGTTATTTAGCGAGCGTTCGCTCGTTCTTTCGTTTTAACAAACGCATTCATCGTTTAGATCCAGATAACGAACGTTCGTTCGTTAATCTGTTCGTCATTTTTATTTTTCTCGGATTTATTTCGCGATTTTTCTGATCGCGATTTCTGATCCGATTATTGATCTAGTATAACTTTTCGCTCGTTTATCGGAATCAGGCGATTCAAGCGCCTAGAGTTTCGTCTCGAAACCATCTTTCCGATTAATCAACTCAAACAAGTTTTTGCTATTGTAAAATTTGACTTAGGTCCAGATTAGTAAAACGAAGCCTGTTTCTTTCGCAGTTTGACTTCCGTTGCTTCGTTCGATTTGATTCTTTTTACAAATCAGAGTTCTTAAGTTGAACTTTCTGGTTAGATATTTTATTTGAGTTTTACCTGTGCATTAGATGAGTACTTATTGTGTGCTTGTTTGTTTGCGATAGAGTACCCGAAGTGCGCCGCTTGCTACTTTGAATCTCTAGGTTTCGCGGATCATCAGCAAGGCAAGTAACACTTTGATCATATACCTTTACTACCCAGTTTTTATGCATTAGATCAATCCTCAAACATTGCATGATTAGGATCTAATTAAATTGTGTGTTTTTAGAAAGTAGATGAGGTAGTACCTATTACCTGTTTTATTAACAAATCCTTGGGAGTTACTTCTACGTTTGCTTATATTGCCATGCTATGCTAGTAGACGTGGATTGGGTGAGTGCATCCATGACAGATGTGATTTTGTTAATTAATGGTTTACTTAAGGTGGCAACTTAAACACACATCTGGGTGGATTGAGGTACCTAGGTATTCCAGGATTGCCTGTTTCTTTTTGGACCGCCACCCTGGCTCAAAGGGATCATGAGATTATTCATGCTAGAAACTTCCGTGTGCAGCCACAAGCTACTATGGGCTCTAGCATAGTTTACTAAGTCGTGCGAACTCTTATAGTGGTAGACTAGCTGATGTAGGGGATGTAGGTTGGTACGGTCTACCCGTTCGTAAGGTGCTAGGGCTTCTGAAAGACTATGTCTCGGTCATCCGTTTCTCAAACATCATGTAGTGCGAGAAATCAAATGGAGGAGATCGAGTCTTGTGGGGAAAAGTGCACAAACCTCTGCAGAGTGTATCAAACTAATCATGGTTAGCCGTGTCCCCGGTTATGGACATCTTGAGTATCTAGTACTTGGATTATCATGTGAATCTCATATGTTACTTTAATTAATATTGTTGGGTTTTTAATGATGATGCTTAATTGGGATTGAGAATGCTGTCAACCATTCTCAATGTTTAACAACCACCATGATAGTTAAACAAAATTTATTCCTTTGCAGTAGGGAAAAATTGGCTTTACGCAAAATTGTAACCATAGAGCTTTCCACCAGCCATATATGCATGTAGTATAGCATTACTCTTTCATATTGCTCTCTATGTGTTACATTGCCAGCATATTCCATGTGTTGACCCGTTTTCGGGCTGCAACGTTCATGTTGTAGACTTTTCAGACGATGAGTAAGGTGCCTTAGGTCGTGGTTCTATACTCAATGATGCCGTTGAAGTTGATGGACTCGCTTATCTTCCAAGCCTTCCGTTGTTATCGTTATTAGATGGCCTTAAGCCATATTTATTGTAATAAGTTCTCTTTTGAGACATTCGATGTAATAAGTGTGTGATTGCTACTATGTTATAAATCCTTCAAGTACTGTGTGTGTCAGCATTACTGATCCAGGGATGACACTGATGCACAGGGATCAGACTGTTTGAGGTCTGGTCGCTACATAATGATCTTTCTTAGTAGCCTTATTTAGTTTGCAAAAATCAATTACCATCCTATAACCTGTAATAATTCTTTGTGGAATCAATTCATCTTTATCATTAGGAACAACAGTAATACCTCCCTTCTTAGGGACACAATGAACAGGACTTACCCAATCGACTATCAAAGAACGGGATAAATTATACCTGCCTCCAGAAGCTTTAGTATTTCTTTTCTCACCACTTCTTTCATTTTGGGATTCAAACGTCGTTGAGGATCACGAACTGGTTTGGCATCTGCCTCCAAATTTATGTTATGTTGACATAGAGTGGGACTAATGCCCTTAAGATGATCAAGAGTATATCCAATAGCAGCACGGTGCTTCTTCAGAGTTTTCAATAATCTTTCTTCTTCATGCTCTGAAAGGTTAGCACTATTAATAACAGGATATATCTTCTTTTCATCAAGATAAGCATATTTAAGATTATCAGGCAACAGTTAAAGCTCAAACACGGGATCACTCTTAGGTGGAGGGGGATCCCCTAGGATTTCAACAGGCAAATTGTGTTTCAGAATAGGTTCCTGTTTAAAGAATATTTCATCTATTTCCCTTCTTTCATTCACAAACATATCATTTTCATGGTCTAGCAAATAGTGTTCCAAAGGATCACTAGGAGGTACGACAATAGAAGCAAGACCAATAATTTCATCCTTACTAGGTAATTCTTCTTCACGATGTTGTTTACTAAATTTAGAGAAATTAAACTCATGAACCATATTATCCAAGACAATAGTAACAACATTCTTTTCGCAATCTATCCTAGCATTAACAGTGTTCAAGAAGGGTCTACCAAATACAATGGGACAAAAGCTATCTTGTGGGGAACTGAGAACAAGAAAATCAGCAGGATATTTAGTTTTCCCACACAAAACTTCAACATCTCTAACAATTCCCATTGCTGAAATTGTAGCTCTATTGGCAAGTTTAATTGTGACATCAATATCTTCTAACTCAGCAGGTGCAATTTCATGCTTAATTTCTTTATACAAGTCATAAGGTATAACACTAGCACTAGCACCCATATCACATAAGCCATGATAACAATGATCTCCTATTTTAACAGAAATAACAGGCACGCCTACCACAGGCCTATGTTTATCTTTAGCACAAGGTTTAGCAATTCTAGCAGTTTGACCGCAGAACTGAATAACATGCCCATCAATATTATCAGACAAGAGATCTTTAACAATAGCAATATTAGGTTCAACTTTAACTTGCTCAGGAGGTGTATGAGTTCTAATATTGCTTTTACGAACAACAGTTGAAGCTTTAGCATGATCCTTTATTCTAACAGGGAAGGGTGGTTTCTCATCATAATAAGTAGGAACAATAGGATCATTAAGTGATAGTCTTTTCTTCGACTTTAATAGGTGCAGCTACTTTTACTTCTATGGGAGGATGATATTTAAACCACTTCTCCTTAGGGAGATCAACATAAGTAGAAAAAGATTCATAAAAATAAGCTACTATCTCAGAGTCAAGTCCATATTTAGTGCTAAACTTACGGAAAATATCGGTATCCATAAAAGATTTAACACAATCAAACTTAGGTGTCATACCTGACTCCTTACCTTCGTCGAGATCCCAATCTTCAGAGTTGCGTTTAATTCTATCCAATAAATCCCATTTAAATTCAATAGTCTTCATCATAAAAGAGCCAGCACAAGAAGTATCGAGCATGGTGCGATTATTTTCAGAAAGCCGAGCATAAAGATTTTGAATAGTTGTTTCTCTTGGAAGCTCATGATTGGGGCATGAATATAACATTGATTTAAGCCTCCCCCAAGCTTGACCGATGCTTTCTCCTTCGCGAGGCCAAACATTATATATATAATTGCAATCACGATGAACAAGATGCATAGGGTAATACTTTTGATGAAATTCCAGTTTCAATCTTCTATAGTTCCATGATCTCGTATCGTCACATAGCCTATACCATGTCAATGCGTCTCCCTTCAAAGATAAAGGGAAGACCTTCTTCTTAGCAACATCATCGGGTATACCGGCAAGCTTAAATAATCCACAAACTTCATCCACATATATTAGGTGCTCATCAGGATGCTTTGTTCCATCTCCTGTAAAAGGATTAGCTAGCAGTTTTTCTATCATAACCGAAGGAAATTCGAAAGGAATTTCATTTTCAATAGGTTGGTGAAGATACCACGAACAAGCCCCTCAGAGGATTACTTTCCATAGTAACAAGTGACAGTAAATTTCAGCACACTATATAAATTTTTCCTTACCAAATTCCACCTACCAAAGACGCCGGCAACGACGCCAGAAAAGAGTCTTGATGACCCACAAGTATAGGGGATCTATCGTAGTCCTTTCGATAAGTAAGAGTGTCGAACCCAACGAGGAGCAGAAGGAAATGATAAGCGGTTTTCAGTAAGGTATTCTCTGCAAGTACTGAAATAAGTAGTAACAGATAGTTTTGTGATAAGATAAATTGTAACGAGCAACAAGTAACAAAAGTAAATAAAGTGCAGCAAGGTGGCCCCATCCTTTTGTAGAAATGGACAAGCCTGGACAAACTCTTATAATAGGAAAAGCGCTCCCAAGGACGCATGGGAATATCGTCAAGCTAGTTTTCATCACGTTCATATGATTCGCGTTCGGTACTTTGATAATTTGATATGTGGGTGGACCGGTGCTTGGGTGCTCTTATTACTTGAACAAGTATCCCACTTATGATTAACCTCTATTGCATGCATCCGCAACTACAACAAAAGTATTAAGGTATACCTAACCATAGCATGAAACATATGGATCCAAATCAGCCCCTTACGAAGCAACGCATAAACTAGGGTTTAAGCTTCTGTCACTCTAGCAACCCATCATCTACTTATTACTTCCCAATGCCTTCCTCTGGGCCCAAACAATGGTGAAGTGTTATGTAGTCGACGTTCACATAACACCACTAGAGGCTAGACAACATACATCTCATCAAAATATCGAATGAATACCAAATTCACATGACTACTAATAGCAAGACTTCTCCCATGTCCTCAGGAACAAACGTAACTACTCACAAAGCATACTCATGTTCATAATCAGAGGGGTAATAATATGCATAAAGGATCTGAACATATGATCTTCCACCAAATAAACCAACTAGCATCAACTACAAGGAGTAATCAACACTACTAGCAACCTACTAGCACCAATCCCAGACTTGGAGACAAGAATTGGATACAAGAGATGAACTAGGGTTTTGAGATGAGATGGTGCTGGTGAAGATGTTGATGGAGATTACCCTCTCCCGATGAGAGGAGCGTTGTTGATGATGATGGCGATGATTTCCCCCCGGAGGGAAGTATCCCCAGAAGCAGCTCTGCGGAGCCCTAGATTGGTTCCGCTGGGTTCCGCCTCGTGGCGGCGGAGTTTCGTCCCGAAAGGTTGCTTCTTGTTTTTTCCTTAATGAAAGACCTCATATAGCAGAAGATGGGCATCGGAGAGCCACCAGGGGGCCCACGAGGCAGGGGGGCGTGCCCTTGGGGTGGCGCGCCCCCCACCCTCGTGGACAGGGTGTGGCCCCCCTGGTCTTCATCTTTGGCGAGGATTTTTTATTATTTATTATAAGATATTCCGTGGAGTTTCAGGACCTTTGGAGTTGTGCAGAATAGGTCTCTAATATTTGCTCCTTTTCCGGCCCAGAATTCCAGCTGCCGGCATTCTCCCTCCTTATGTAAACCTTGTAAAATAAGAGAGAATAGTCATAAGTATTGTGACATAATGTGAAGTAACAGCCCATAATGCAATAAATATCGATATAAAAGCATGATGCCAAATGGACGTATCAGTCGACAAACCCTAAATGATAAAAGCTTAGCTTTTAGGATGCCTCGGTGTCGACAAACCCTAAATGATGAGACCATGATAATTCCTCACAAACCAACCCTTAAATAACACTGAGCCATTATGCCGTCACCCTTGAAGCCTTGCGGGCATTTGCAGCCCTTAGCTTGTTCATTCTGTAGATTTCCAAAATTTAGTTTTGTACCGCTTTTGCCCCAAGAAAGAAAACTGCAATCTGAAACAGATGATCAATTTTTAGCCCTTGGATTAGTTTAGTATTTTTCACACACTCAGACGCCCTTGCTTGCCATGTGTGTGAGGGAGATAGTGAGAGGAGACAAGAAGAAGGGGGTTAGGAAGGGACTTGGACCTTAGCAACAACACACTAACAGGTTCCATCCCAAAACACCTAGGCAATATCACAAACATCTCTCAATTGTTCCTTGACAATAACCAACTTTTTGGCGACATTGCTCGAGAATTAGGTTATTTGGTCAACTTAGAGATCTTGTTCCTTGACAATAACCAACTTTTTGACCAAACTTTTTTCCTATTTAGAGCGAAACATGGCCCACAACGATGAGGCCGGTGGTTCGGGCAAGGCATTCTGGGAGTTGTCCCAGGAGATGGAGGAAGAACCTCACTGCTATGAGGATGCCGCGGAAGAAACCGATCCTGACTACACAACCCCTAGTGGCATCGGGGATGACACCACTAATGGTGCCGCCGAGGATCCCACCACTGATGATGGCAGCGCACACACAGATGGCAGCCAACCGAAGAGGCAACAGAAGGACCGGCGCCCGAACGTGCTCGGCACCGTCAAGGAGGAATTTACTGAAGTGTCCTCCAAGGGGCATCCAACGGCGCCCAAAGAATTAGTCAAGGGGTACGCGGGACAGCTCGGGTGCATTCTCCGGAGCACCGTCTCGATCAACACCGAGAACCTAAGGCATCGTGACCGAGGGAATTTGTGCAACCTTCTCTTCATGAAGCTGCACGAACGATACAAGTTCCCCGGTGACTTCGCAAACACACGCCTCTCAGGGAATAAAGTGAACTGTGCCGCCCTCACGAAGATGAGCACGGCCCTGGCTACTTGGAGAGCCGTGGTGAAGAGAATGGTTGAAAAAGGTGATAGTTATGAGAGGATCATGGAGAAAAATCCTTCGATCAGCGAAGCTGACTACCTGGAGTTCAAGATCAAGTGCAAGAGCAACGCAACCGAGGAATCAAGCCAGTGGGGGAAAGATATGCGGACTTGAACTTAGGGGTCCTAAACTTCGGTCCCGCGGTTCTGAGTGGCGGAACCTATATGGGACAAGGAGGACGCGGAGCGTGCCGAGCAAGGCCTACCGCCCCTCTTCGAGAAATACCGTGACAAGCAGACTAGGAACTATGTCAGGGCCCGGTACAAGATTGACCCGGTAACCAAGGAGCTTACCATGGATCCGAAGACCAAGGCGCTTGAGCGTGTTCTGGAAAGGAATACACCCCCCGCGTAATTAGCTCCATATGGTTGCATTCTAATTAATGAAGCCAAAATTCTAAATGTTTCACGTTCCTTCCACGGGACACTGAAAGTAGTATCGCAGGGTCGTCTCAGAGCTCCCCTTTCGACACCCCTTTAAATAGGGCATTGAAAGTAATGATAAACAAGGATAAGATCAGTAAGCCGTCGTCAGCTGGTCGTGTGGCCGGCAAAGGCTTGTCCACGAAATTGTCGGAATACTATACCGCTGGGCGAAAGGAGAGAAAGACCAGCTCGGAAAGCCAGGAGCGCGAGGTTCAACAAGTCATGGCACAAGTGGCACGGATTTCGGAGATGGTCGAAGAGCAAGTGCGAGACCAACTGGGAGCGACGATCACCGCCATTATACCTACCTTGGTTTCTGGGCTGCAGGCGTGGATTGTGGGCAGCCAACAGGGGCCGCCCCCGATTCCTAGCTTCACGGGCAGCAACTCGCGCAACGTGCCGGCGGCGCCATTAGTGTCTCCGGCGGAGGCGGCATTGGTGTCTCCCGCGGCGGCACCGGCGTTGCAGCTTAATGCACCCGGGTGTGGGAAGAATACGCCGGCCGGCACCTCGGCAGCAAGCGGCCCCTCCGTCACTTGCACGCCCGCAGTTGGCGGTGCCTCGACATTATCCGAGCTCGACGCCATCACGGTAACTAATTAAGCCTCTCGGTCGATGACTTCATCTCCTTGCCTTTGACTAGGCATCCCTGACGCCCTACATGTTTTCGCAGGGCGCCGCCGACGTTCCATGCACTCTCCTGCACTTCGTGGATGGCGAGTTGATCGATGTCGCCAAGGCCAGAATCGTTCAACCGGGCAACTGCCTGTTCCAGGGTAATCCGATGCCACCCAACGTGTATAGGGTTCAACTGGTTCGGGTGCTGTGGGGCTGCGACGACTTGTTACCTCAGTTTCGACCCCCTGGGGCCGACGAAGATGATGTGATGACCCTCAGCGCCTGCTTAAGCTGGCCCCTACTTTGGCCGATGAGCCAGATTCGTTTGGGGGCGGGGGACACCACTCCACAGACAACACCGCCAGTCGTGCTGGCGCCAAGCCATAGCGAGACCGCCGCAACGCGACATGCCGGACATGCATATGGCACAGGATATCTGGACATGCATATGGCACAGGATCCAGACGACGACGACGACGGTACATTTACCAACATCGATAAGTACTTCAACGAACATGGGTACGGTGACGAATTCTTGGGGCCTCCTTCTCAAGAACCCAACCCTGCAAAAGACGATCGCGATCTAGCTGGTACCGCGGAGAAACCCAATTGCAATAGGCGTCATCTGGCATTTAGTTCTCAGGAGACGCCTCTAGCTTCCGCCTTCATTGTGCCTCAGATAGCCGAGGTGCAAAATATTATCAGCCCCAACATACTCAAGAAGGCGGTCTTTGAGCAGAACTCGATCCCATTACAGCAGAAGAAGAAGGGACGGAAAAGAAAGAGTAACAAGGGTGCGAGCCAGCCGGCACCGAGTACGATCCGTGCTCAGGATGGGCCACCTTCACCTAAGGATATCTCGAGGAGGGTGCATGTGGCGGGTAGGCTGATGCTACCGACTAATCTGCTCAATGCTGCAACCAGTGCTATGCGGAGTCTGCATGACAGTGTTCTTTCTTTGGAGAAGCGGCGTCTCTCTGAGAATGATGTGGCATACCCGGTTTTCATGGCCAAGGTGCCAGAGGGCAAGGGCTTTGTGGATAGCACCATCGGTGGTATGATCGTCCTGTGATTTGATGACATCTTCGCTATGTTTAACCTTCATCCGCTGCACTACACCTTCGTTCGGCTATTTTCGCTGAGTAAGGAGGTGGGGATCATTAGAGATAAGACCTCGGACATTGTGATAGTCGACCCCTTCTACATGCGTGCCAAGATCTTGGGCAGCGCTGGGGACCGGCAAGTCGCGAGTTCATACCTCAAAGGCGTCATTCTGGAAAACCCAGATAAGGATAACTTCCTCGTGCCTTCCTTTCCCGAGTAAGTCATCCCCTCACCGCCCCGTAACATATGATTTCTTAGATTTCGATCGTTCTTTTTTTTTCTAACATTCCGTGTTTTGTGCAGTGACACACATTGCACACTCATCCTCTTAAGCCCGAAATATTCCATGGCCACGTACTTCGACTCGGACCGTCAGTCGAAGAAAGACTGCACAAATATCAAGAAAGTTCTTGATGATTTTCTCCCCGGCTATGCCAAATCTGGAGGCACCTTCAGCAGGCCAATTCGTAGGTACGGCAAGCACGTGTTCACCCACAATACGACGTTCCCCTGCATCAAGTAGCCGCCTGGCGGTCATAAGGATGCCTACTACGCCCTCCATCACATGCGGGCGATCGTACGGGACCATAATCACCTTCTGCTACCAAATAATCTCAAAGATTGGGCCGCACGCTTGTCGGCAATCCAGACGCGACATCGACAAGAATTCTTTCGCATCCAATGGAGTTTGTGGAAATCATCTATCAAGATGTCCTTCGTACCTCGGGGCAGTTCTACCTCAGATATCAACCGTGCAACAGTGAGATAGAAACAACGCTACAAATGCAGGCTGACAACGCCCGTGATTTCATGACCATGACGACAGACGGCGGCTTCATCCACGCTCCGGTCCCTGAGTCGAGTCGGAAGTAGTGATGCTATGTAGTTCTGAAATATCGATTAGCTCATGTTGTAATTAAACTTTAATGAACTTGTATGTCTCTTTCCTTTGGACAGTTGTTCAACTTATATGTAATCGATGCTATTTATTAGTAGGACCATGAATCGTGCTACTAATGTCTTGCTTTTCTCTTCCGGTCCTTTTGTTGCATACTTATATATTGCTTATGTATTGTCTATGAATTGCTACTAACGTTTTGTTTGTCTAGTGCATAGAGATGCCGTCGTATGTCGTGTACAAGGGTAAGGTTCCCGGAGTCTATGATGACTGGGAGGAGTGTCGGAGACAGGTTCACCGTTTCAGCGGTAACAGTTACAAAGGGTACACCACTAGGGCAGAGGCGAAAGCTAGATACGCACGCTATCTAGCGGGAGAGAGGAGGGAGCGGAGGAGGAACCGGATGAAGACTAGTTTCATCACGATGATGCTAATCGTGATGACCACAGCTCTCTTCTATGTGATGGTAGTTTAGATGATCGATATCGACTTGTAATGTGAAGACAAACTCGCTACTCGCGGTCTCGAGACTTGTAATGTTCTAACTTTGTTCGGTCTTTTGAATTCGGAGACTAGTATGATGAATTGTATTCGGAGACTAATCTTCTATTGTATTCGATAAATCTGTTGTTTATATGTTGTGCTGTCTATATTCTGTGCAGTAATATATTTTGTAACCTGTGCAAATATCAGAAAAGAAAAAAAATTCTAATATTCATACTAGTGGCGCACCACACTGCACTTTAGTGGTGCACTGCAATAAACACACTAGTGGCACATTGTCTAGAAGTGCACCATTAGTAACCCAGAGCACAAGGTAAATATGGCCCCCTGGGAGGCATAGTAATGGCGCACCGTTTGACATACTAATGGCGCACTCCACAGTGCGCCATCAAGAACAGGTACTAATGGCGCACTGTGGTGCGCCATTAGTATTAGTTACTAGTGGCGTGATGATAGTGGCGCACCTGTAGTGCGCCATTAATGGCCAAAACAGGTGCGCCACTAATTAGCCTTTTCCTAGTAGTGTTGGAAGCAATGCAATCTAGACACCATATGAAAGATCCAACCAAAATCACTCTACCAAGTTAGATATGTCTCATTATAAGTGGCAGTTCAACAAATTAGAGGCAATACATGTTTGAAATGATATGCAAGATGCAACCAATATTACACTGTCAACTTGAAGGTGTCTCGTCAGAAGTGATTGATGAGGCATACACAAGAAAAGTAGTTTGATGTAAGAACATGGTTAATAGAAAGACGTAGTATGTACCAAAAACAGGAAGGCATGTCATATTCACAGCTATAATGTGTTTACTAAGCAGATGCAATTTACCCTAATTGGAAGCATTACAAGGTAGACACCATATGCAACATGCAACCACATATCACACTGCCAAGTAAGAGCAAACACCTGCGATGGTGGTGTGGGGGAATTGTGGTCATCAACTAGAGAGCTACGTTGACTATCTTCATTTAGCCTTGTTGTTTCTTGAGAATCATGTGGGGAGGATGACACTGCACTCTTTAAACGAGTAGCGCATCTCACAGTAACCCACTGGGGTGACTGTCTCATCATTAGTTATTGATGAGGGATACAAAAGAGCATTAGTTTGACGTACGAACATGGTTAATAGGCATATGTAGTATGTATCAAAAACAGGAAGGCATGTCATTATCAAAGGTATAATGTGTAAAGTAAGCAGATGCAATTTAAACCAAATTGGAAGCAATACAAGCTAGACACCATATGCAACATGCAACCACATTTGACAACACGAAGTTAAAGCAAGCACCTGGGATGGTTGTGTGTGGCAATTGAGATCATCAACTGCAGAGCTAAGTTTACTGTGTCCATCTGCTGACACTGCACCCTTTAGAGTGCTGAAACGCCTATTAGTGCTTATCTTCGAATTACACTGGAGCAACTTCTGTCTTTTCTTTTTTGTATTCATCAACACTGTGTCAGAGTCTGAAATACCCATGCATAAAAAACAATAGTGTGAGTATGGGTGAAGTGTGTGCAAAAGTAGTACAGTGTAAAGGTAGCAGATAGCAGGTTGGTGAGAAATAAATGACGGGAGACATATGATAGCTCTACAACATGCATGGCACATGAAATTACTAGATTCTAAGATTTTGAAATATGAGCACAGGGATGGCTGGGAAATGCAGATGCTCCTCCAGCACACCACAAGGTGTGGTCCTATGAAAATAATAGTCGACTGAAAACAAACAGGTCAGTCCATTTTTTCTGCACCGTCCAATGTACGAAGAACGGGCAGATCGCCTTCATCTACCTCCAGCCAGTCAGTGTTACGATCTTCCTCGAAGCGCGAGTGACCACCGGCCCAGTCCCCTACCTCCGCCCTCCCCTCGACCTCACCGCACCGCCGTGCTTGGCATCGCCCCCCGGCCATCCCTTCAAGGCCTGCTGTTGGTGTCAAAACTGGCGGATCTCGGGTGGGGGGTCCCGAACTGTGCGTCTAAGGCGGATGGTAACAGGAGGCAGGGGCCACGATGTTTACCCAGGTTCGGGCCCTCTCTATGGAGGTAATACCCTACTTCCTGCTTGATTAATCTTGATGATATGAGTAGTACAAGAGTTGATCTACCACGAGATCGTAGAGGCTAAACCCTAGAAGCTAGCTTATGGTATGATTGTTGTTGTCCTATGGACTAAACCCTCCGGTTTATATAGACACCGGAGGGGGCTAGGGTGACACAGTGTCGGTTACAATGGGAGGAGATCTACATATCCGTATCGCCAAGCTTGCCTTCCACGCCAAGGAGAGTCCCATCAGGACACGAGACGACGTCTTCAATCTTGTATCTTCATAGTCCAACAGTCCGGCCAAAGGATATAGTCTGGCTGTCCGGATACCCCCTAATCCAGGACTCCCTCACCTGCCGACCTCCAGATCGGGCGTAAGCAGCTCCTGCACCCCACACCCCTATGATAGACACCGATGCACCGCTTCCCCAACGAACAGGCGAACTACGAGCTCCGCGCGCCTAAGCGGGTGCTGCTTATTTTACTTGTGATTTTTTCAACTGACCCTGAATTGAAATCCAAGTGGGATACTAACCTCTAGCCAAGGTGAAATAGTAAATGGGAGGAAACATTGTGCATTTAGTATCATGAAGAAGATGCAGTAAGAAGCTCTCAACTAGTTTCTTTTGTGGGATGAATACGGTGTGAGCAGAGACGTAATATTTGCACGAATAAGGGAAGAGGAGTACCTCTTTCTGCTGGCAGTGTTGTGTCCTCCTTCTGTTTTTCCAACGATCTTCTTGTGGTACGTTGGAAACGAGAAGTTGTGGAGGATGGTGGGGCCTTATACGAACCCATGGCCAAGTTGTTGAGTGTGGTGTGGTGGCCGTCTATCAGCGGCGGGAACCACATCCGAGGCGGCGAACGACGGCATAGTGGGAACAACTCTGGTGCGGTGGATGGTTGTGACAGTGGAGCGGCAGCGGTGAGGCACAGGACGGCGTGGTCGAAGTGGTTCTGGTACGGCGCACGCCAGCATCGGCGTCATGGAGGAAGCTCTGCCTCGGTTTCAGCTACTAAGTCCTTGAGGGCATTGCGGTTGCGGTTGCGTTGGACGATGATGTCGAGGTACCGGCTCCGGCGTGATGGACGAGGGCGGCGCTGGATTGGGCGTGATGGGGTGGAGGACGGAGGAGGTTGGGGTTTCACGGCTGGTGGAGATGGCGTTTTGGCGCCCATGGAGTATGAATGGCGAAACGGAGGGAGGGTGAACTAAGGGGGAACAATGTTTTGGTTTGGGACGCGCTTGTTTGAAATTTGGGGAAAGTTACAAACTTTGCCCCCATCTAAAATTTTGGACATATTGCAGGATGGGGGTAGGATAGTAATCTCAGGTGTCCCAAATGGTGGGCGGGATAGATTTCGGTCGAGCGCATGGGTGTTTAGGCGCCCACGGCATATGAATGCTTCTCGGAGGCGGTTGAGACTGGCGTCTTGGTGAAGTTACAAACCTACCCCGGTTTAGACCTTTGGACATCGGGCCGATAGGCTACATGAGCCAGATTCAAGGCAGTAATTTCCTACCACCAAACATTAGTCTCGCGCGGTTTCGGCTGACCAGAGGCTTATTTGGCGCTTCATTCAATATTTGGGAGCAGAAGCATTAACGTTTTTGGTTCTCTTGAATTGAACTTTCAGGATTTGTCAAACTTCACAAATCTTGACTATTGAAAATCCTAAAACTACGATTATTTTGGAATGGAGGGGGTACATTTGAATATACATTGTACATGTGTATATATATTAAAAAATATGCAACTTACCTCAGTTCATGCATGGTTCTAGATGTAATCTCCTTGGTTGCAAAAAATAGTTAGACATGTGTATGAATATATAGCATGTTCAAACACACCACAAAGATTGATGCCCCCTTTTAGATATGATTTACAAATGCCATTATCTTGGATTCAAATAGATGAATGCACTTCCTATGAATTCGAATCTTCAAAACCCCCTTTATATTGAATTCAACTTGTATTCTATTTCGTAGCTAGCAATTTGGAATGTATCCATGTAAGTGACAAATGTATAAAGTGTTTCACACTAACAACATAGAGGGCACTAATTAATGTTTATATATGAATTGCAAAAGCAATGCATAGCCTGTATTTGAAACTGCTCTCACTCTATGGATCGATAATATGAAATAAACATATGCACATGCTAGAATTCAATAGAGTATGGATGTCTGATAGACCGATTTTTGGTCATACACAAACTACAAAATTCATGATCTCATCCAAAAATAATAATGCCATTTATATTTTAATTTAATGCGTAGAACCGCGTTTTACACGTAGATGCACTATGCCTTGGCCCGTTCTCACACACGCGCTATATATCTATCTATCTAACACATAAGTGCACACACTTTATACACATCGGCATTTATCTTTCAGACATGCTCACAATCTTTCCTGGGTTGTCGGGGTGTCTCACCCACACTCTCTCTATATATGTCCCTCTCTCTTTCTGACTACTATGTACCACTCTTTTCACTAATCTCAGTTGGAAAACACTATTTCTCTCACATGCATATATACACACGCATGATCTCTACTATCCCTCTATACGCACATATATGTTCCTACGTGTCTCCCACACGCACATTCTCTCATTATCTTTAGGCCTATCTCGCACACATTGCCCCCCCCCATAGACACACCTCTCTCTTAGTAGTTGGCAGATATGATACCATCAGATCATTCGGTAGGATATCCCTGACTGTTAGGCTGGATGGTAATACAAGGCAAAGTTTTACCCAAGTCCGGACCCTTGCAGTTGAGGAAAAAGCCTACTCCTGGTACTGTATATTAGTGATAGGGGTGTGTACAAAGTACACGTGAATACCAGGCATAGTGTGTGTGTGTGTATACCATCGACGAACTAGCCCCCAGGCTTCTATAACATACTCAGGGCCTAGGGTTACAAATCATATATAGTCGGCTTATCACCAGTGGGGATAGAGTCCTCCACGACTCTGGTAGCTTCGTATTGTACACCGAGTCCTCCACATGGGTCTTCGTATAATGCGTCTCGGTCCAACCTATGTGGCGCGGGATGGAAACGACCCATGAGTCCTCATGTTGACCCACCACAACTAGAAAATGATGTGCCCACCACAACTCGAAATGATGTGCCCACCACACCACGCACACAATTGGCCACTAAGAAAATAAGCATATACAATAGTACAATGTTATACATGAAAGTTAATTTCATGGTGCATCCAAAAATATTTGTTCTGCATTGTGAATGTTTATATTTTCAAATATTAGCCACAGGAAAGAGAAACTAAGGGCATATCTCTCCTTGTCTCCACCGGACACCCCCTCTGTCTACACCACTTTCACGTACGCACACAAACTATCTCTCATCCCTCTAATAGTATGCATGCCTGATAACCCACAAGTATAGGGGATCGCAAAAATTTTCGATGGTAGAGTATTCAACCCAAATTTATTGATTTGACACAAGGGGAGCCAAAGAATATTTTCAAGTATTAGCAGTTGAGTTGTCAATTCAACCACACCTGGATAACTTAATATCTGCAGCAAAGTATTTATTAGCAAAGTAGTATGGAAGTAACGGTAACAGTGGGAAAATTAACAGTACCAGTTTTGTAATAATTGTAACAGTGGCAATGGAAAAGTAACTAAGCAAAGATCAATATGTGAAAAGCTCGTAGGAATTGGATCGGTGATGGATAATTATGTCGGATGTGATTCCTCATGCAATAGTTATAACATAGGGTGACACAGAACTAGCTCCAGTTCATCAATGTAACGTAGGCATGTATTCCGAATATAGTCATACGTTCTTATGAAAAGTACTTGCATGACATCTTTTGTCCTACCCTCCCATGGCAGCGGGGTCCTATTCGAAACTAAGGGATATTAAGGCCTCCTTTTAGTAGAGTACCATACCAAAGCATTAACACTTATACGTGAACTCCTCAAACTACGGTCATCACCGGTAAGTATCCCGATTATTGTTACTTCAGGGTTAACGGATCATAACACATAATAGAGGTGACTATAGACTTGCAAGATAGGATCAAGAACTCACATATATTCATGAAAACATAATAGGTTCAGATCTGAAATCATGGCACTCGGGCCCTAGTGACAAGCATTAAGCATAACAAAGTCATAGCAACATCAATCTCAGAAAATAATGGATACTAGGGATCAAACCCTAACAAAACTAACTCAATTACATGATAAATCTCATCCAACCCATCACCGTCCCGCAAGCCTACAATGGAATTACTCACGCACAGCGGTGAGCATCATGAAATTGGTGATGGAGGAAGGTTGATGATGACGACGGCGACGGATTCCCCTCTCCGGAGCCCCGAACGGACTCCAGATCAGCCCTCCCAAGAGAGATTAGGGCTTGGCGGCGGCTCCGTATCGTAACACGTGATGAATCCTTCTCTCTGATTTTTTTCTCCCCGAACGTGAATAGATAGAGTTGGAGCTGAGGTCGGTAAAGTTCCAGAGGGCCCACGAGGAAAGGGGCGCGCCCCCACCCTCGTGGACAGGGTGTGGCCCCCCTTGTCTTGATTCTTTCGCCAATATTTTTTATAAATTCCAAAAATATTCTCCGTGAAGTTTTAGGTCATTCCAAAAACTTTTATTTCTGCACAAAAATAACACCATGGCAATTCTGCTGAAAACAACGTCAGCCCGGGTTAGTTCCATTCAAATCATGCAAGTTATAGTCCAAAACAAGGGCAAAAGTGTTTGGAAAAGTAGATACAATGGAGACGTATCAACTCCCCCAAGCTTAAACCTTTTCTTGTCCTCAAGCAATTCAGTTGACAAACTGAAAGTGATAAAGAAAAAAATTACAAACTCTGTTTGCTCTTGTTGTTGTAAATATGTAAAGCCAACATTCAAGTTTTCAGCAAAGATTATGAACTAACCATATTCACAATAACATTTAGGTCTCATGTTTACTCATATCAATGGCATAATCAACTAGCGAGCAATAATAATAAATCTCAGATGATAACACTTTCTCAAAACAATCATAATATGATATAACAAGATGGTATCTCGCTAGCCCTTTCTGAGACCGCAAAACATAAATGCAGAGCACCTCTGAAGATCAAGAACTGACTAAACATTGTAATTCATGGTAAAAGAGATCCAGTCATAGTCATACTCAATATAAAATAATAGTAATGGATGCAAATGACAGTGGTGCTCTCCAACTAGTGCTTTTTAATAAGAAGATGATGACTCAACATAAAAGTAAATAGATAGGCCCTTCACAGAGGGAAGCAGGGATTTGTAGAGGTGCCAGAGCTCGATTTTGAAATAGAGATAAATAATATTTTGAGCGGCATACTTTCATTGTCAACATAACAACCGAGAGATCTCGATATCTTCCATTCTACACACATTATAGGCGGTTCCCAAGCAGAATGGTAATGTTTATACTCCCCCGCCACCAACAAGCATCAATCCATGGCTTGCCCGAAACAACGGGTGCCTCCAACTAACAACAGTCCTAGGGGAGTTTTGTTTGCAATTATTTTGATTTGGTTTGAGCATGGGACTGGGCATCCCGGTGACCAGCCATTTTCTCATGAATGAGGAGCGGAGTCCACTCCTCTTGAGAATAACCTGCCTAGCATGGAAGATACAGACAACCCTAGTTGATACATGAGCTATTCGAGCATACAAAACAGAATTTCATTTGAAGGTTTAGAATTTGGCACATACAAATTTACTTGGAATGGTAGGTAGATACCGCATATAGGAAGGTATGGTGGACTCATATGGAATAACTTTGGGGTTTATGGAAGTGGATGCACAAGCAGTATTCCCGCTTAGTACAAGTGAAGGCTATAAAAAGACTGGGAAGCGACCAACTAGGGAGCGACAACAGTCATGAACATACATTAAAATTAATAAACATTGAGTGCAAGCATGAGTAGGATATAATCCACCATGAACATAAATATCGTGGAGGCTATGTTGATTTTGTTTCAACTACATGTGTGAACATGTGCCAAGTCAAGCCACTTGAATCATTCAAAGGAGGATACCACCCTATCATACCACATCACAACCATTTTAATAGCATGTTGGCACGCAAGGTAAACCATTATAAACTCTTAGCTAATTAAGCATGGCATAAGCAACTATAATATCTAATTGTCATTGCAAACATGTTTCATTCATAATAGGATGAATCAGGAATGATGAACTAATCATATTTACAAAAACAAGAGAGGTCGAGTTCATACCAGCTTCTCTCGTCTGTGGACAATAATAATAGTGCACGTGCAATTGGACTAAGCTGGAATCTACAAGCATTTAATTCAAGGGAGAAGACAAGGTAATATGGGCTCTTGGTTAAATCAACAATAATTCATATAAGAGCCACTTCAACATTTTCATCATGGTCTTCTCCTCTCGACCCCCAAAGAAAAGAAATAAAACTATTTACACGGGAAAGCTCCCAACAAGCAAAAGAAGAACGGGAAATCTTTTTGGGTTTTCTTTTAATTATTACTACAGGCATGGAAAGTAAACTAACTAAAAACTACAACTAATTTTTTTGGTTTTCTTAAGGTTTTTCAAACACACAAGAAGAAAGCGAAAAAAAATAAAATAAACTAGCATGGATAGTACAATGAAAAAGTATGAGCGCCGACAACTAGCATGAGTGTGTGTACATGAATGTAATGTCGGTGGGAAATATGTACTCCCCCAAGCTTAGGCTTTTGGCCTAAGTTGGTCTATGCCCATGGATCAAAGTTGTAGCTGGGGTCGTACTGAGATGCAGCAGCTATTGCCTCATGAGCTGCAGCTTGGAGGCGAGCTGCCTCTATACTCCTCGCATACTCGTTCGCCTCCTCCCTAGTTATAACATATCTCCTTTTTGCCTGAAAGTCAAAGAAAGTAGGAGCAGGGAGAGCAACATGGACAGTGCGGCGCCTGTCAAAGATTAGTCGGTACTGGAGAGATTGTTCATTCCTCTCAATAAACAGATGGCGAACCATAGCATTGAAATCTAAATAAGCAGGAGGCAATTCCATATCATTTTCATGTATGGATATCTCAAGATAATTGGCTAAACGGGTTGCATAAATTCCACCAAACAAGTCTCCACTTAAACTATTAAGATTCAACGTTCGTGCAACAATGGCCCCTAAGTTATATTGTTTATCTCCTAATACAACACTCTTGAGAACACTAAGATCAGGAACACACATGTGACATGCCTCATCCTTGTCGTTAATGCATCTACCTATAAAGATCAAAATAATGTATAGCAGGAAAGTGAATGCTCCCTATGGTAGCTTGTGTTATTTCCCTAGATTCCCCCACAGTGATACTAGCAAGAAAATCCTTAAACTCAGATTTACGAGGATCACTAGCACTACCCCATCACAGGAGTTTACAAGCAGTATTAAAATCTTCTAAGTCCATGGTATAGGATTTACCACAAAGATCAAATAGGACAGTGTGAGAATTGCGTGAAGATGTAAATTTGAACCTTCTCACAATGGAATCAGTTAGGTAATAATACTGAGGGCACTTATCTAGCATGAAGCCCTCGAGTTCAGCATTACGCACATATGCGTCAAATTCCTCCTTAATTCCTGCTTGGACCATGAAATCTTCTGACGGCCATTCACAAGGCCGCACTTGAGCTTCTCTTGGTAGTTCATGGTCCGGCTCACGTATTGCGGACCTGGGTCCTTGCTTCCTTGAAGAACCACCTTGGTACATTTTCCTAAACATATTTCTTCCTCCGAAAAATTTCTGAAAATTTTAGTAACTCAAAATAGAAGTGAACCAAACTCGACAAAATTGATAGCAACTACTCCCGCAAGTGCCTAAAGACTATATCATGCATTAGAACTACTTAGGACCATATAAATGACATGCAAGCTCAAGAACAGGGTCACCTAAGCAGCAAAAATTTGCAATGAATAAAGAACTAGAACAAAAACTAATTGGACCATTGGAGGAGTCACATACCGAAGAAGAATCCCCCAAAGCAGTTTTGTGAGTGGAGCTTTGAGCAAGGAGATTGAAAATTGCAGCAAAATGAGCAAGAACACGGGTTTGAGCTGGTAGATGATTTTTTCTGGAGGAAGACGGAGTGTGTGGGTGCAGGAATAAGTGGAGGGGGTCCACCAGGGGGCCATGAGGCAGGGGGCGCGCCCAGGGGGTGGGCTCGCCCTGGACCCTCGTGGCCAGGTGATGGCTCCCCCTGATGTGTTCTCAGTGCTAAATAATCTTAAATATTATAGAAAAAATCATATTTCATTTTCGGGACATTTGGAGAACTTCTATTTTCGGGGTATTTTAATTTTTTATGTACGGGTGATTCAGAAAACAGACGGAAAATACTATTTTTGCTTTATTTAATCTAATTAACAGAAGGTAAACGAAGGGTTCAGAGAGTTGTGTTTCTAACTTCATCCATCTCACGTTCATCAAAAGGAATCCACTAACAAGGTTGATCAAGTCTTGTTAACAAACTCATTCCGAATCGCATGAAGCCGGAGAATTTTCGAATAGCACTAGGTTACCTCAACGGGGATATGTGCATCCCCAACAATAAGAATATCATATTTCTTCTTGACAGTAGGAAGAGGAAACTCAAAACCTCCAATAGTAATCGATGGAATTTTTCCAATAGAATTGATACTGTGGACTTGAGGTTGTTTCCTCGGAAAGTGTACCGTATGCTCATTACCATTAACATGAAAAGTGACATTGCCTTTGTTGCAATCAATAACAGCCCCTGCGGTATTCAAAAAGTGTCTCCCAAGGATAATCGACATACTATCGTCCTCGGGAATATCAAGAATAACAAAGTCCGTTAAGATAGTAACGTTTGCAACCACAACAGGCACATCCTCACAAATACTGACAGGTATAGCAGTTGATTTATCGGCCATTTTCAAGGATATTTTAGTAGGTGTCAACTTATTCAAATCAAGTCTGCGATATAAAGAGAGAGGCATAACACGAACACCGGCTCCAAGATCACATAAAGCAGTTTTAACATAGTTTCTTTTAATGGAGCATGGTATAGTTGGTACTCCCGGATCTCCAAGTTTATTTGGTATTCCACCCTTAAAAGTATAATTAGCAAGCATGGTGGAAATTTCAGCTTCCGGTATCTTTCTTTTATTTGTAACAATATCTTTCATGTACTTAGCATAAGGATTCATTTTAAGCATATCAGTCAAACGCATACGCAAAAAGATAGTTCTAATCATTTCAGCAAAGCACTCAAAATCCTCATCATCCTTTTTCTTGGATGGTTTAGGAGGAAAGGGCATGGGTTTCTGAACCCATGGTTCTCTTTATTTACCGTGCTTCCTAGCAATGAAGTCTCTCTTATCATAACATTGATTCTTTGATTGTGGGTCATCAAGATCAATGGCAGGTTCAATTTCTACATCATTGTTATTGCTAGGTTGAGCATTAGCATGAACATCATCATTAACGTTATCACTAGGTTCATGTTCATTACAAGATTATGTTTCAGCATAAGAAATAGAAATATCATTGGGATTCTCAGGTGTGTCATCAACAGGTTCACTAGAAGCATGCAAAGTCCTATCATTTTTCTTTTTCTTATTTGTAGAAGGACTAGGTGCATCAACATTAGTTCTCTGAGAATCTTGCTCAATTCTCTTAGGGTGGCCCTCAGGATACAAAGTTTCCTGAGTCATTCTACCCCATCTAGTCACAACTCTAATAGCATTATCATTTTTCTTATTATTTAATTCATTGAGCAAATCATTTCGAGCTTTAAGCACTTGTTCTACTTGAGTGGTAAACATAGAAGCATGTTTACTAATAAGTTTGAGTTCACCTTTAACTCAGGACATATAATCACTCAAGTGTTCAATCATATAAGCATTACATTTCAATTGTCTACCAACATAAGCATTGAAGTTTTCTTGTTTAACAATAAAATTATCAAACTCATCTAAGCATTGGCTAGCAAACTTATAACGAGGAATATCACCTTCATCAAATCTATAGAGAGAATTTACCTATACTACCTGTGTCGGGTTATCAAGACCATGTATTTCTTCAATAGGTGGTAAATTCTTAACATCTTCAGCTTTAATACCTTTTTCTTTCATAGATTTCTTTGCCTCTTGCATATCTTCAGGACTAAGAAATAGAATACCCATTTTCTTCAGAGTTGGCTTAGGAGTTGGTTCAGTGTCCTATTATTTTCATTAATCGACATATTATTCAATAGCAATTCAGCTTGATCAACAATTCTTTCCCTGAAAACACAACCAGCGCAACTATCCAGGTGGTATCTGGAAGCATCGGTTAGTCCATTATAAAAGATATCAAGTATTTCATTTTTCTTGAGAGGATGATCAGGCAAAGCATTAAGTAATTGGAGAAGCCTCCCCCAAGCTTGTGGGAGACTCTCTTCTTCAATTTGCACAAAATTATATATTTCCCTTAAAGCAGCTTGTCTCTTATGAGCGGCAAAATATTTAGCAGAGAAGTAATAAATCATATCCTGGGGACTACGCACACATCGAGGATCAAGAGAATTAAACCATGTTTTAGCATCACCCTTTAATGAGAACGGAAATAATTTGAGGATAAAGTAGTAACGAGTTTTCTCATCATTAGTGAATAGGGTGGCTATATCATTTAATTTAGTAAGATGTGCCACAACAGTTTCAGATTCATAGCCATAAAAAGGATCAGATTCAACCAAAGTAATTATCTCAGGGTCGACAGAGAAATCATAATCCTTATTAGAAATACAGATAGGTGAAGTAGCAAAAGCAGGGTCATATTTCATTCTAGCATTCAAAGATTTTTCTTTCAGCTTAGCTAATAATTTCTTAAGATCATATCTATCATTGCAAGCAATAGAGTCTCTAGCAGTTTCTTCATCCATAACATAACCCTCAGGCACAACAGGCAATTCATATCTAGGGGGAGAATCTTCATCATCACTTTCATCAATATTATCAGTTTCAATAATTTCATTCTCTCTAGCCCTAGCAAGTTGTTCATCAAGAAATTCACCTAGTGGCACAGTATTATCAAGCATAGAAGTAGTTTCATCATAAGTATCATGCATAGCAGAAGTGGCATCATCAATAACATGCGACATATCAGAATTAATAGCAGAAGCAGGTTTAGGTGTTGCAAGTTTACTCAAAACAGAAGGAGAATAAAGTGCAGAGCTAGATGGCAATTCCTTACATCCCCTCGTACTTGAGGGATAAATCTTGGTTTTCTCATCTTTCAAGTTCCTCATAGTGATCAGCAGATATAAATCCCAAGTGACTCAAAGAATAGAGCTATGCTCCCCGGCAATGGCGCCATAAAATAGTCTTGATAACCCACAAGTATAGGGGATCGAAACAGTTTTCGAGGGTAGAGTATTCGACCCAAATTTATTGATTCGACACAAGTGGAGCCAAAGAATATTCTCAAGTATTAGCAGTTGAGTTGTCAATTCAACCACACCTGGATAACTTAATATTTGCAGCACAATATTTAGTTGCAAAGTAGTATGGAAGTATCAGTAACGGTGGCAAAAGTAACAGTAGCAGTTTTGTAGTAATTGTAACAGTGGCAACGGAAAAGTAACTAAGCAAAGATCAATTTGTGAAAAGCTCGTAGGCATTGGATCAGTGATGGATAATTATGTCGGATGCGATTCCTCATGCAATAGTTATAACATAGGGTGACACAAAACTAGCTCCGGTTCATCGATGTAACGAAGGCATGTATTCCAAATATAGTCATACGCACTTATGAAAAGAACTTGCATGACATCTCTTGTCCTACGCTCTCGTGGCAGCGGGGTACTATTGGAAACTAAGGGATATTAAGGCCTCCTTTTAATAGAGTATCGGACCAAAGCATTAACACTTAGTGAATACATGAACTCCTCAAACTACGATCGTCACCGGTAAGTATCCCGATTATTGGCACTTCGGGGTTAACGGATCATAACACATAATGGGTGACTATAGACTTGCAAGATAGGATAAAGAACTCACATATATTCATGAAAACATAATAGGTTCGGATCTGAAATCATGGCACTCGGGCCCTAGTGACAAGCATTAAGCATAGCAAAGTCATAGCAACATCAATCTCAGAACATAATGGATACTAGGGATCAAACCCTAACAAAACTAACTCAATTACATGATAAATCTCATCCAACCCATCACCGTCCAGCAAGCCTACAATGGAATTACTCACGCACGGCGGTGAGCATCATGAAATTGGTTATGGAGGAAGGTTGATGATCACGACGGCGACGGATTCCCCTCTCCGGAGCCCCGAACGGACTTCAGATCAGCCCTCCCGAGAGAGATTAGGGCTTGGCGGCGGCTCCATACCGTAAAACGCGATGATCCTTCTCTCTGATTTTTTTCTCCCCGAACGTGAATATATAGAGTTGGAGTTGAGGTCGGTGGAGTTCCAGGGGGCCCACGAGGCAGGGGGCGCGCCCCCACCCTTGTGAACAGGGTGTGGGCCCCCTGGTCTTGATTCTTTCGCCAGTATTTTTTATAAATTCCAAAAATATTCTCCGTGAAGTTTCAGGTCATTCCGAGAACTTTTATTTCTGCACAAAAATAACACCATGGCAATTCTGTTGCAAACAGCATCAGTCCGGGTTAGTTCCATTCAAATCATGCAAGTTAGAGTCCAAACCAAGGGCAGAAGTGTTTGGAAAAGTAGATACGATGGAGACGTATCAATGCCCCTGACACATTCACGCATATCAGTCACTATATTTCAAGCGAGAGCATTGTACGGTCACTGGACTTCAGAATATGCTCATTACAGTCACTGTATACATTCTCGTGGTGATCATACGGTATCTAGCTCATGATACGTCTCCGTATTTTATTTTGTTGACGACACTTACGGTAATTGTATTTGAAGCGAAAGCACGATATGGTCACTAGACTTCAGAATAAGCTCATCACGGTCGCCACATACATTTTGTGGTGCTAACCAACCTGTGGTTGGATGGTTAGGAGGACAGTGGTTTCCCGAGCCCACCAGGGTTAAAGTCCTGGTGCTCGCATTTATCCTGGGTTAATTTCAGTATTTACCGTCGATGTGCGTTCAGTGGGAGGAGACGTTCCACTCAACTACGAGGCACCTATGGTGACTTCGTAAAATCTCAAGATCATATGCTGGCTCACTCTCTCGAAGGTGCTCATAGGGGTAGGGTATGTGTGTGTGCACTTATAGCGGTGAGTGCTTGCGCGTATATATGAACGCTTGCGTCTGTACCATGTTAAAAAAATACATGTCGTGATTATACGGTCACTGGGCCACCCGTACAACTCCGTATTTTGTTGATGACACAATCAATTGACCAGTCAAACGTTCCACCTGGCGCAACTAGTGTTGCACCATCGAGGCGCATAATCGTGGGGCCCACATGTCAGCCTGTATATGAAAGAAATAAATGGTAGTTTGAGTTTGTACTGTGTTAATAAAATACATTTTAGGGTGATCATAGGGTCACTGGCTCACCATACATCTCCGTAATTTGTTGATGACACGATCAATTGACCAGTCAAACGGTCAACATTCAGCAGCGCACATTACCATAGAGCCCACCCGTCAGCGCGTATATGAAAGACAGAAATGGTAATAAATTAGTGGTCGGTGGGGATTCAAAGTCGTGAGACGTCTGGCTGGCAGTCGCCGGTGGTGGGGGCGCGGTGATTGGGCGGTGGCGTGAGGATCGCCGGAGAAAAAGCTCAGCGGGGGGCTAGTGAAGGAAATATAGCCTAGAGGCAATTATAAAGTTATTATTTATTTCCTTATATCATGATAAATGTTTATTATTCATGCTAGAATTGTATTAACCGGAAACATAATACATGTGTGAATATATAGACAAACAGAGTGTCACTAGTATGCCTCTACAAGACTAGCTCGTTGATCAAAGATGGTTATGTTTCCTAGCCATAGACATGAGTTGTCATTTGATTAACGGGATCACATCATTAGGAGAATGATGTGATTGACATGACCCATTCTGTTAGCTTAGCACTTGATCATTTAGTATGTTGCTATTGCTTTCTTCATGACTTGTACATGTTCCATTGACTATGAGATTATGTAACTCCCGCTTACCGGAGGAACACTTTGTGTGCTACCAAACATCACAACATAACTGGGTGATTATAAAGGTGCAGTACAGGTGTCTCCGAAGGTACCTATTGAGTTGACGTATTTCGAGATTAGGATTTGTCACTCCGATTGTCGGAGAGGTATCTCTGAGCCCTCTCGGTAATGCTCATCACTATAAGCCTTGCAAGCAATGTAACTAATGAGTTAGTTACGGAATGATGCATTACGTAACGAGTAAAGAGACTTGCCGGTAACGAGATTGAACTAGGTATTGAGATACCGACGATCGAATCTCGGGCAAGTAACATACCGATGACAAAGGGAACAATGTATGTTGTTATGCGGTTTGACCGATAAAGATCTTCGTAGAATATGTAGGAGCCAATATGAGCATCCAGGTTCCGCTATTGGTTATTGACCGGAAACATTTCTAGGTCATGTCTACATTGTTCTCGAACCCGTAGGGTCCGCACGCTTAACGTTACGATGACAGTTACATTATGAGTTTATTGTTTTTGATGTACCGAAGGTTGTTCGGAGTCCCGGATGTGCTCACGGACATGACGAGGAGTCACGGAATGGTCGAGACATAAAGATTGATATATTGGAAGCCTATATTTGGATATCGGAATCGTTCCGGGTAAAATCGAAATTTTACCGGAGTACCGGGGTTACTGAACCCCAGGGGTTGATGGGCCTTCATGGGCCCTAAGGGAGAAGAGGAGGGCCGGTCCAAATAGGACAATGAAGGGGGGCGGCGCCCCCCTTTCCTCTTTCCCCTTCCCCCTTCCTTCCCCAACAAGGCAAGGGGGGGAGTCCTACTCCCGGCGGGAGTAGGACTCCTCCAGGCGCACCCCTAGGGGCCGGCCGCACCTCCCCCCTCCCTCCTTTATATACGGGGGCAGGGGGCACCCCATGACACACCAGTTGATCTTCGTGATCGTTCCTTAGCCGTGTGCGGTGCCCCCCTCCACCATATTCCACCTCGGTCATATCATAGCGGTGCTTAGGCGAAGCCCTGCGTCAGTAGAACATCATCACCGTCACCACGCCGTCGTGCTGACGGAACTCTTCCCCGACACTTTGCTGGATCGGAGTCTGGGGATCGTCATCGAGCTGAACGTGTGCTAGAACTTGGAGGTGCCGTAGTTTTGGTGCTTGATTGGTCGGGCCGTGAAGACGTACGACTACATCAACCGCGTTGATATAACACTTCCACTTTTGGTCTACGAGGGTACGTGGACAACACTCTCCCCTCTCGTTGCTATGCATCACCATGATCTTGCGTGTGCCTAGGAATTTTTTTGAAATTACTATGTTCCCCTACAGTGGCATCCGAGCCTAGGTTTTATGCGTTGATGTTATATGCACGAGTAGAACACAAGTGAGTTGTGGGCGATATAAGTCATACTGCTTACCAGCATGTCATACTTTGGTTCGGCGCTATTGTTGGATGAAGCGGCCCGGACCGACATTACGCTTACGCGAGACTAGTTCTACCTACGTGATTTGCACACAGGTGGCTGGCGGGTGCCAGTTTCTCCAACTTTAGTTGAACCGAGTATGGCTACGCCCGGTCCTCGCGAAGGTTAAAACAACACCAACTTGACAAACTATCGTTGTGTAGCGACCCGACCTCAGACGGTCAAGCCTCTGTGTTGTTGTGCCATCCCTGGATCAGTATGCTGGCACACACAGTACATCAATGTATATATCAAAGTGCAATCACATGTAAAATTAACGTAAAACTGATATATACCTCATAAGTCACAGCGGAAACAAATAGTCGGGTGTGGAGTCCCATCAACGCCATTGGCAGGTTGAGTGTAGACCGTAACCCCGTATCGTAACTCTTACTCGTCGAGGAAATATCTGCAACATGATACGTTGCAGCCGTGTAGGTCAGTACATTGAATGTACCGGCAAGATCACAATAAGAGAAAACAGATGATAAACTATACTATATGCGGTATGGCTTTGTGGCTCAGATATCTGAGTTTTGTTTATGTAAAAGCTGGTTTTATTTTCCCTACATCAAAGGAATAAATGAAGTCTGTACTATAGAGTTTTCTATCATGACATGGTTCCGCCAACCGATGTCTCATAGCCCAAATTCATCATAAGTTGCCCACAATTAAGTTATCAGTCCGGTGTTGAGAGTTCGAGATAGATCCAGTCCGAGGCTCAAATTGTCCGTAATCGGGACACGGCTAATCGATTAGGTTTTAACCCTCTGCAGAGGTTTGTACACTTTACCCGCAAGATTCGATCCTCTCTTTACGTTCTCGCACTTCAGGGTGTTTGAGAACAAGATGACCAAACATGGTCTTCGAAGAGTTCCTCGACCACCGTCCGTACTCATCCCATCCTACCGTAGTTCTACATCTGCTAGCACCGCCCCAGCCAGAGTCACATCTAAGGTCAACCAAGCCAGAGCCCATAATGACTTGCGGTTGCACAGGTAAGCTTCGGCATGAAGTATTCTTCCGTCTCTTTGAGTCTGGGTGAAGCTTTCCGCAAGATGTCATGGCGCTTCTCCATGCATCCCGCCAACCACTGGTTTCTCCAGGTGCCCGTCAACCGCCCTTCACCCAAAGAGTGTGTATTGAATTCTGTCTCGAGTCTTGAAGTCTTGAGGCCTTGAAGATGCAGTCCTTGCAGATTCCATCATGGAGTTGTCGTCATTGACGTAGATCCTCCATTCTCACACCACTCCCGTGCACTCATACCAACCCCGTCTACTATAGCGTAGCATTAAAACAAATAACGTCCCGGGCTTGGTAACAGGGTGATGGGTTCCTACCTCATGCGTACTACTCAACTACAAGGATTCAATGTCACTACTAGAGGGATTGTTGCGAAGATGACACTAGATGCAATAAAACCCATAGGTATGAAAAACATGGTCAAAGTGAACTTGCCTGGTATTACTTGATGAAGATAATAACGCTCTCAGAATAAAGACTTGGTAGAACTATTCGTCACTCCGTTGAAAATCTATATAGTCAAACATAGCATTCACATAAGCAAACATCCTAGCAAACAATTTTAGCACTCGAAATAACAATCAAAACAGCAAGGAAAATCGATAATAAAACTCAAACAAAATCAAAAGAATCTTCAAATAAAACTACAAAGAAAAACTACTAACGAAGATCTATGACTTTGCTACAAACATCTAATATAGTTTTGCCGTAAGTAAAAACTTAACAACAATTAAAATACTAAACTAATAAATTAACAGAAAATAAAATGTAAAATAACTAATTTAATAGAAAGTATTTTTTTCATAAAATTTCATTTGCAAAAAGAAACAAATAAAAAGCTTTTATAAAACTCTAACTATGACCTATAGAAGGTTTCATACAAAACTAAGGAAAATAAATTTTTAAAATAAAAATAAATTTTTCTCCTGTTGTCTAACAGAAACACAACTAATTTTGTCAAAAGTGACAAAAAGAAATAATTTAAAACTAATAAAAACAATAAAGAAAAAGCTAAAACAGAACTAATAATAAAACAGTACTGTTTTGCTAAATACCTAATTTAAATTAAACTAGAAATAAAATACTAAATACTACTGGATAAACAAAGGTCCTAGAGACCAGGAGCAAAAAGAATCGGTCAAAATAATATTCCTAACTCAAAATAGCTCAAATCTAGTGATTTGAGAAAATTCATCTAAACACAAATTTAAACTGCTCAAATGTGAAATCCAGAGACACTAACAGAAACTTCAGCAAATTTGTGACACATGGCAATTGGAATCACTCAAAAATACTAAAAACTCTAAAAGATATGAATTTTCTAAGATTGCTATTTTCTGAAAAAAATGAATTACGGGATTTCGTGGATCTCACGGAGTAGTCGTCGGAGTTGGGGAAGAAGATCGGATCCGATGTTGCGGTTGCTCCTAGAGGAAAGGAGATCACGGGACGGTGGAGAGGAGATCATATAAACCTCAGGAGAGGTCGAGGCGGGCGGCGCACTTGGCGGCGGCGGTGGTGTTGCTTCTGCTGCAGCTGCGGAGAGGAGCGGAGAGGAGAGGAGAGGAGAGGTGTTGGTTTGATGTGTTGGAGGGGGGGGGGGGGTTCTTGGGTATTTATAGTGGGGAGGGGAGGGCTTTGCTTGGGTAGGGGACAAGAAATAGACTAGGATTAGGAAACAAAAGGGAAAAGATCTAGAAACAAATCGGAATAAACGGAGTAACGAAACGGGATCAAATCCTACTAGGATTTGTAAAAGAATAGGAAACCTTGGCTCCCTGGCTCCCTAGGTGCGTGCGGTGGATGGCCTTAGCCGGCCGGCCGCTGGCTTGGCCTTGGGCCTTGGCCCTTGGCCCGGCGGGGCGCAGGCAAATTTTTTTTTTGACAGAGACAACAAAACAGAAATAAATAAAAATTTTATATAGGCATATAATATATCAAAATTTTCAGAAAAAGATTTTCTACAACATGAACACTATTTTAGCTTCAAATGAAATACACAAATATTTTAATAATTCACACAGTGCTACGGTCCAATAAAATCCAATAAAATCATTTTTAAATACCAAAATGACTTCAAATTAATTTCTCTCCAATTTTCTGATGTAGGGAATCATGTTACCCTATTTTCTATATATTTTGTTTTTGGAGAAAAATAATTTGAATAAAACTCAAATAACTCCAAATTGGAAATAAATTCAAAAGAACTTTGAATTTAATTCTTTTAAAACTCCCAACTCATATTTCATTTAATTTGAAGAAGTCATTTTATCTTCTCTCGTGAAAATCATTGAGTTGCATAAAGTTTCAGAATTGGAAATATTTTCCAAATGAAATTCAAATATTTTCAACACCCCTTGTCATTTAAATAAATGGAAGAAGTCATGTCATCTTCTCTCCAGGGATTTGTGATGAAAAGAATTTGAATTCATGGAGATCATAAATGCAAGGTGGAAGTTTGGGAAAGTCATTTCATTCCCTCTCATTCAACTTTCAGAAAGTTTCAAATTTTACTCAATTTCACACAATAAATCACACAACAAACAATCAATCAATCAAAACTATTTATTTATTATAACATTCCAAAATTTAGAATTTTGGGATGTTACACGTTGTGGTTTTGATGCGTAGGTAAGAACGGTTCTTGCTAAGCCCGTAGCAGCCACGTAAAACTTGCAACAACAAAGTAGAGGACGTCTAACTTGTTTTTGCAGGGCATGTTGTGATGTGATATGGTCAAAACGTGATGCTATATTTTATTGTATGAGATGACCATGTTTTGTAACCGAGTTATCGGCAACTGGCAGGAGCCATATGGTTGTCTCTTTATTGTATGCAATGCAATCGCCCTGTAATGGTTTACTTTATCACTAAGCGGTAGCGATAGTCGTAGAAGCATAAGATTGGCGAGACGACAACGATGCTACGATGGAGATCAAGGTGTCACGCCGGTGACGATGGTGATCATGAAGGTGCTTCGAAGATGGAGATCACAAGCACAAGATGATGATGGCCATATCATATCACTTATATTGATTGCATGTGATGTTTATCTTTTATGCATCTTATCTTGCTTTGATTGACGGTAGCATTATAAGATGATCTCTCACTAAATTTCATGATAAAAGTGTTCTCCCTGAGTATGCACCGTTGCCAAAGTTCGTCGTGCCCAGACACCACGTGATGATTGGGTGTGATAAGCTCTACGTCCATCTACAACAGGTGCAAGCCAGTTTTGCACACGCAGAATACTCGGGTTAAACTTGACGAGCCTAGCATATGCAGATATGGCCTCGGAACACTGAGACCGAAAGGTCGAGCGTGAATCATATAGTAGATATGATCAACATAGTGATGTTCACCATTGAAAACTACTCCATTTCACGTGATGATCGGTTATGGTTTAGTTGATTTGGATCACGTGATCACTTAGATGATTAGAGAGATGTCTATCTAAGTGGGAGTTCTTAAGTAATATGATTAATTGAACTTAAATTTATCATGAACTTAGTCCTGGTAGTATTTTGCAAATTATGTTGTAGATCAATAGCTCGCGTTGTTGCCTTCATATGTTTGTTTTGATATGTTCCTAGAGAAACTGTGTTGAAAGATGTTAGTAGCAATGATGCGGATTGGATCCGTGATCTAAGGATTGTCCTCATTGCTGCACAGGAGAATTATGTCCTTGATGCACCGCTAGGTGACAGACTTATTGCAAGAGCAGATGCAGACGTTATGAACGTTTGGCTAGTTCAATATGATGACTACTTGATAGTTAAGTGCACCATGCTTAATGGCTTAGAATCGGGACTTCAAAGATGTTTTGAATGTCATGGGCCATATAAGATGTTCCAGGAGTTGAACATAATATTTCAAGCAAATACCCGAGTTGAGAGATATGAAGTCTCCAACAAGTTCTATAGCTAAAAGATGGAGGAGAATTGCTCAACTAATGAGCATGTGCTCAGATTGTCTGGGTACTACAATTGCTTGAATCAAGTGGGAGTTAATCTTCCAGATAAGATAGTGATTGACAGAGTTCTCTAGTCACCATCACCAAGTTAGTAGAACTTCGTGATGAACTATAGTATGCAAAGGATGACGAAAATGATTCCCGAGCTCTTCGCGATGTTGAAATCAACGAAGGTAGAAATCAAGAAAAGAGCATCAAGTGTTGATGATTGACAAAGACCACTAGTTTCAAGAAAAGGGCAAAGGGAAAGAAAGGGAACTTCAAGTAGAATGACAAGCAAGTTGTCACTCCCGCGAAGAAGCTCAAAGCTGGACCAAAGCCTGAAACTGAGTGCTTACACTGCAAGGGAAATGGTCACTGGAAGCGGAAATGTCCTGAATATTTGATGGATAAGAAGGATGGCAAAATGAACAAGGGTATATTTGATATACAGGTTATTGATGTGTGCCTTACTAGTGTTTATAGTAGCCCCTGAGCATTTGATACTTGTTCGGTTGCTAAGATTAGTAACTCAAACAGGAGTTACGAATAAACAGAGACTAGTTGAAGGGAAGTGACGATGAGTGTTGGAAGTAGTTCCAAGATTGATATGATCATCATCACACACTCCCTATACTTTCGATATTAGTGTTAAACCTAAATAAATGTTATTTGGCGTTTGCGTTGAGCATGAATATGATTTAATCATGTTTATTGCAATATGGTTATTCATTTAAAGTCAGAGAATAATTGTTGTTCTGTTTACATGAATAAAACCTTCAATGGTCATACACCCAATGAAAATAGTTTGTTGGATCTCGATCGTAGTGATACACATATTCATAATATTGATGCCAAAAGATGCAAAGTTAGTAATGATAGTGCAGCTTATTTGTGGCACTGCCGTTTGGGTCATATCGGTGTAAAGCGCATGAAGAAACTCCATTAAGATAGATTTTTTGGAATCACTTGGTTATGAATCATTTGATGCTTGCGAACCGTGCCTTTTGGGCAAGATGACTAAAACTCCGCTCTCCAGAACAATGGAACGAGCTACTGACTTATTGGAAATGATACATTCTGATGTATGCGATCCAATGAGTGTTGATGCTCATGGCAAGTATCGTTATTTTTTGAACTTCACAAGATGATTTGAGCAGATATGGGTATATCTACTTGATGAAACATAAGTCTGAAATAGTTGAAAGGTTCAAAGAATTTCAGAGTGAAGTGGAAAAATCATCGTAACAAGAAAATAAAGTTTCTATGATCTGATCGTAGAGATGAATATTTGAGCTACGAGTTTGGCCGTCATTTTAAACAATGTGGAATAGTTTCACAGCTCACGCCACATGGAACACCACAGCGTAATGGTGTGTCCGAACGTCGTAACCGCACTTTATTGGATATGGTGCGATCTATGATGTATCTTACCGATTTACCACTATCATTTTGGGGTTATGCATTAGAGATAGCTGCATTCACTTTAAATAGGGCACCATCTAAATCCTTTGAGACGACACCGTATGAACTATGGTTTAGCAGTAAACCTAAGCTGTCGTTTCTTAAAGCTTGGAGTTGCGATGCTTATGTGAAAAAGGTTTCAACCTGATAAGCTCGAACCCAAATCGGCGTCTTCATATAATACCCGAAGGCAAAACATTCGTTGCTAATAATGGATCCTTTCTAGAGAAGGAGTTTCTCTCGAAAGAAGTGAGTGGGAGGAAAGTAGAACTTGATGAGGTAACTGTACCTGCTCCCTTATTGGAAAGTTGTTCATCACAGAAATCTGTTCCTGTGACTACTACACCAATTAGTGAGGAAGCTAATGATGATGATCATGTAACTTCAGATCAAGTTACTACCGAACCTCGTAGGTAAAACAGAGTGGGATCCGCACCAGAGTGGTACGGTAATCTTGTTCTGGAGGTCATGTTACTTGACCATGACAAACCTACGAACTATGAGGAAGCGATGATAAGCCCAGATTCCGCGAAATGGCTTGAGGCCATGAAATCTGAGATGGGATCCATGTATGGGAACAAAGTGTGGACTTTGGTGGACTTGCTCGATGATCAGCAAGCCATTAATAATAAATGGATCTTCAAGAGGGAGACGGACGCTGATAGTAGTGTTACTATCTACGAAGCTAGAATTGTCGCAAAAGGTTTTCGACAAGTTCAAGGTGTTGACTACGATGAGAGTTTCTCACTCGTATCTATGCTTAAGTCTGTCCGAATCATGTTAGCAATTGCCGCATTTTATGAAATCTGGCAAATGGATAAACAAAACTGCATTCCTTAATGGATTTATTAAATAAGAGTTGTATATGATGCAACCAGAAAGTTTTTTAATCCTAAAGGTGCTACCGAAATATGCAAGCTCCAGCGATCCATCTATAGACTGGTGCAAGCATCTTGGAGTTCGAATACATGCTTTGATAAGTTGATCAAAGCATATAGTTTGATACAGACTTGCGGTGAAGCCTGTATTTACAAGAAAGTGAGTGGGAGCACTACAACATTTCTGATAAGTATATGTGAATGACATATTGTTGATCGGAAATAATGTAGAATTATTCTGCAAAGCATAAAGGAGTGTTTGAAAGGAGTTTTTCAAAGAAATACCTCGATGAAGCTACTTACATCTTGAGCATCAAGATCTATAGAGATAGATCGAGACGCTTGATAAGTTTTTTTTTTCAATGAGTACATACCTTGACAAGATTTTGAAATAGTTCAAAATGGAACAGTCAAAGAAAGAGTTTCTTGCCTGTGTTACAAGGTGTGAAATTGAGTAAGACTTAAAGCCCGACCACGGCAGAAGATAGAAAGAGAATGAAAGTCATTCCCTATGCCTCAGCCATAGGTTCTATAAATTATGCCATGCTATGTACCAGATCTATTGTATACCCTACACTGTTTTTGGCAAGGGAGTACAATAGTGATCTAGGAGTAGATCACTTGACATCGGTCAAAATTATCCTTAGTGGAATAAGGATATGTTTCTCGACTATGGATGTGACAAAAAGGTTCGTCGTAAAGGGTTACATCGATACAAGTTTTTGGCACTGATCCAGATGACTCTAAGTCTTCATCTGGATACATATTGAAAGTCGGAGCAATTAGCTAAAGTAGCTCTGTACAGAGCATTGTAGACATAGAAATTGGCAAAATACATACGGGTCTGAATATGACAGACCCGTTGACTAAAATTATCTCACAAGCAAAACATGATCACACCTTAGTACTCTTTGGGTGTTAATCACATAGCGATGTGAACTAGATTACTGACTCTAGTAAACCCTTTGGGTGTTGATCACATAACGATGTGAACTATGGGTGTTAATCACATGGTGATGTGAACTATTGATGTTAAATCACATGGCGATGTGATCTAGATTATTGACTCTAGTGCAAGTGGGAGACTGAAGGAAATATGCCCTAGAGGCAATAATAAAGTTACTATTTATTTCCTTATATCATGATAAATGTTTATTATTCATGCTAGAATTGTATTAACCGGAAACATAATACATGTGTGAATATATAGACAAACAGTGTCACTAGTATGCCTCTACTAGACTAGCTCATTGATCAAAGATGGTTATGTTTCCTAGCATAGACATGAGTTGTCATTTGATTAACGAGATCACATCATTAGGAGAATGATGTGATTGACATGACCCATTCCGTTAGCTTAGCACTTGATCGTTTAGTATGTTTCTATTGCTTTCTTCATGACTTATACATGTTCCTATGACTATGAGATTATGTAACTCCCACTTACCGGAGGAACACTTTGTGTGCTACCAAACGTCACAACGTAACTGGGTGATTATAAAGGTGCACTACAGGTGTCTCCGAAGGTACTTGTTGAGTTGACGTATTTCGAGATTAGGATTTGTCACTCCGATTGTCGGAGAGGTATCTCTGGGCCCTCTCGGTAATGCTCATCACTATAAGCCTTGCAAGCAATGTAATTAATGAGTTAGTTACGGAATGATGCATTACGTAACGAGTAAAGAGACTTGCCGGTAACAAGATTGAACTAGGTATTGAGATACTGACGATCGAATCTCGGGCAAGTAACATACCGATGACAAAGGGAACAACGTATGTTGTTATGCGGTTTGACCGATAAAGATCTTCGTAGAATATGTAGGAGCCAATATGAGCATCCAGGTTCCGCTATTATTTATTGACCGGAAACATTTCTAGGTCATGTCTACATTTTCTCGAACCCGTAGGGTCCGCACGCTTAACGTTACGATGACAGTTACATTATGAGTTTATAGTTTTTGATGTACCGAAGGTTATTCGGAGTCCCAGATGTGATCACGGATATGACAAGGAGTCTCGGAATGGTTGAGACATAAAGATTGATATATTGGAAGCCTACATTTGGATATCGGAATCGTTCCGGGTAAAATCGGAATTTTACCGGAGTACCGGGGGGTTACCGGAGTACCGGGGGGTTACCGGAACCCCCCCTCCCCGGGGGTTGATGGGCCTTCATGGGCCCTAAGGGAGAAGAGGAGGGCCGGCCAGGGCAGGCCGCGCGCCCCCTCCCCCCCCTAGTCCGAATAGGACAAGGAAGGGGGGGCGGCGCCCCCCTTTCCTCTTTCCCCTTCCCCCTTCCTTCTCCAACAAGGCAAGAGGGGGGAGTCCTACTCCCAGTGGGAGTAGGACTCCTCCAGGCACACCCCTAGGGGTCGGCCGCACCTCCCCCCTCCCTCCTTTATATACGGGGGCAGGGGGGCACCCTATGACACCCAAGTTGATCCTCGTGATCGTTCCTTAGCCGTGTGCGGTGCCCCCCTCCACCATATTCCACCTCGGTCATATTGTAGCGGTGCTTAGGCGAAGCCCTGTGTCGGTAGAACATCATCACCGTCACCACGCCGTCGTGCTGACGGAACTCTTCCCCGACACTTTGCTGGATCGGAGTCCGGGGATCGTCATCGAGCTGAACGTGTGCTAGAACTCGGAGGTGTCATAGTTTCGGTTCTTGATCGGTCGGGTCGTGAAGACGTACGACTACATCAACCGCGTTGATATAAAGCTTCCGCTTTCGGTCTACGAGGGTACGTGGACAACACTCTCCCCTCTCGTTGCTATGCATCACCATGATCTTGTGTGTGCGTAGGAAAATTTCTGAAATTACTACGTTCCCCTACAGCTAGAGGGATGGCCGGGGCGGCGGCACACCGACGGTGGGGTGTGTTTTCAGGGCGGGCGGGGTGGAGTGGCGGCGTGGGACGGCCGCAGGCGCCGGGGCCCGGCAGTTCGGCCGGTGGTGGCTGGCGGCTCACGGGGTGGAGGTTGAAGATAAGCTGCAGGCCCTTGATTTCGTATCCAACGGCTGGAAAATCGAGTGACCAGAGATGAAAAAGTCAGTTGACTGACGTATAGCCTCACCCTGCACATACACATGCACGCACGCAACACATGCACGAACACACGCACGCATGCAGGCATGCAACATTGACACGTACACATAATGAACACACGCACGCATGCAGGCGCACAACACTGACACGTACACATGCACTCACGAACACACGCACGTACGCACACATGCATGCAACACTGAAACGTACACATGCACGCACGCAACACTCGCACGCCTGCATGCACACAACACACGACGCAAGACACACGCTCAACCGATAAGTGCATGCACGGATGCACCCTTTGTTAAGGACATGGATTGTCACGGGTATTAATCAATCTTATCTGTGATAAGAAAAACATTGATGTTTGCAGCGGTCTTTATGAATCACAACGTATCGAACGTGCTATCAACGTATATATGAAAATTTTAAAATTCTCTTACATTATATAGTAGGCTTATCTACATGTAATAGATGACATCACACTCAATGAACAATCATCGGTTTATGAAATTCCCGCTTCTGACTGCCCTGACCCACCGAAAGTTCCTCTGTCGTGCACTGCCTGCGTTGGGTCACTGACATGCGGGCCATGTACCCAAAGAGCCCACACGTCAGTGGAAGAATTGCGCGGTGTCATACGTCAGAGTCGAGGGAACCACTTGCTGCATGCCCGGCTGCACACGCCTCCTTGCCGCATTCAAACGCCTTCATGAAACCCGTGTGGAAGCCGAGAAACCCACTCTAGACACACGCCCGTTCATGACCGGGCCGGCATTAAACGCAACACCGTCGAGCTCCTACCGTCCGCTGTCTATTAAATCTCCTATTTAAACCAGGCCAGACGCCGGCCAAGAATCGCACACCTCCTCTGCTCCCCTATCCCCTCCTTCACCATTTTGTCCACTCTTACAATGGCTTATGAAGAGTAGTTATCCCACATCCAAGCCGACTGGGTGGCCTGCCGAGCCCGCCAGATACGAGCTATGCAGCTCGCTGATCCACCTCCCTCCCCTCGCCCGACAGAGCCAGTTGCCTCCCCAAGCCGATGCGAGGTTCAGCAACTCGCCGCTCCAGGCCAGCTCAACGAGGAGCAACGCACGGGCATCGTCACTGCCGTCCACGCTGCCGCCTCGTACCGCGCCTCCCGTGTCTACGACCGCGTCTCTCATTTCTGTGGCCGAGACTCCCATGTCAGCGGCCGCGCCATGCAAGCAGAGACAGAAGTCGGGTGCGCGGAGAGCGACGAGTCATTGGCCAGCGCCTCCGCGTCCGCCGCCATCATCAGGAGAAGTAGAACATGGAAGGCCGCCGCCACTTAGGTCCCATGAAGGCCACCGCGGAGGCGACGCCGGCATACACAACAGGTGTCTTGCCGGATCCTTCTGTTGCGAGGACCTTCGTCGACCTCGCATAGGCTCCACAGAAGCGGAGAAGCCCCCTTCCACCTTCATCTTGGGCATCAGCCAACGATATCAGTTGGGCAGTGGGGAAGCGAGCCGTCCTTTGCGCAGAAGCATATACCTCCGGGGCTCCTGGCAGTTCGGTGACCGTGCTACCGGACATGAGGAAGACAAATGGATCGGCGGGCGACCATTTAGGCCAGGTATTATATACCTATGCTGTCCAGAACTAGCACCGCTTAGTTGATTTGAATGTAATGAAATCCATCATGTTTGTATGAAAAATCTGATATTTTATATGAATTCCATCACTGTTTATATGAAATATCGATGTGTTTGCAAGAATTTCGTCCGGTTGGTTGAGTTGTTGTCAGAATGTGTGCGGGTACGGTTGGCTGGCGTAATTTGCGGGTCGCCGTCGGTCTGCAGCCGGCTCAGGCGGCGTGGTGGGACAAAAAAAGCACAGCTTATGCGATCTCATCTCCAACGTGTGCGCTGGAGGATGCATGAGCACCCGAGCCATTCCTTGTTCATCGGTGGCAAAGGCACCAGTGGTCAAAAGGGTCGCCAATATTTTGGCCACACAGGGCAAGATCCAAACAGCCCCTCCCAGCACATTCAAATCCCTCGTTCGCCGTGAAATTTTGCCCTGTGTTGTTTTCATGGACTAGCAAGATGCCCGTGCATTGCACGGAACATCAAGATGCATTTTTTTACAAAACACCTATTGTGATTAACCAATGCAGGAGTAATCCCATGTCTAGAAACTAATGATATCTCAAGAATTTTCTGGAAAAATGGTATCTCGAGAATTTCATCCAAAAAATGATATCTCGAGAAAGATGAGAGATAATGTGAGGAGGAGTGGGGCATGGTGGTGACTGGTGGTCGGACTAGGCGGAGGCATGGGGATGGACGGAGAATTATGTCTAGGTTTGTATCTCTCTCACACACACCCACGTAGGTGGGGGACGTGCACGAAGAGAAGAGGTGCATGCACGGCGCACGTACTCCCGTCTCTTTCCCAACCACACCCGCGCGGGTACACGGTGGAGCTCATTTCTGTACGAAAAGGCAGCCCACGTGGTAATTTGACACGTGTACTGGTTTTCCACTTGATGGAGGATCGTATACCATGGGTGAACAAACAAATTGTGACTTGACGTGTTATGTTAAAAAGAGGCAAACAATGTGGGGCATACCTTAGAGGCAAGGCTCTATCCACTGGAGTACTTTTGATGTGTCCCGTCAACTGGCAGAATGAGGAGAAGCTTGCTTAGTGCTACGCCGTCTCCACCGCCCACGGGCGCGGTGGCTTGCAAGACGAGGTGAAGCTTGCTTACTACTCCCTCCGTTTACTCCTTGTCCCTACCTTGGTTAGAGAGATTATAATATTGTCGGAAATATATGTCTTTTAGTAGTAGGAGTAGTACAGTGGTAGTGAGGAGTAGTACTACAACAATTTCCTTGGAGTCCGTGGTGCAGCAAGCTACCCTAGGCTATGTTACTACTCCCTCCTTTCTAGTTTATGGGTCAATTTCAAAATCTCTCCAACCAAGGTTGACGGTGAGTGGTGGAATTAATTTCATAGTTTGCACAAGTAATTTGTACGCTCGTTTTTCTCAAGAAGTTATGCTTACCGAGTCATTAATTAGAACAAATGCATGCATGACCACTAAATTTCCATGAACTTATACATGCATTGGTGAGTTTTCTCTTTACACTGCTTGCATCGGGTGATTTAACGCAACTTGAAATCCAAACATGATGGTACTACTACTACTAGTAGAATTGAGACTTATAAAACAGAAAAACGAATATTTTACATGAGACCTATAAACCGGAAAGGAGGGAGTAGTAAGTAGTACTACCTCCATAGTGCGTACGTACTACGTAAAATCAGATTTTGCCAAAACTAAGTCGCTCAACCTTTATTTGCTTGTTTCCCTTCCTGCCTCGTTGCCTCGAACAGACTATGCCAAACTCCCCTGCCTGCTGCGCAGGAAAAGACCCGCCCTCGCCTTTTCTTAGTCCGGGTTTGTATCGATGGATCGCGTGAAGCAGCAAAAACTAAGTTGTGTGTCTTGTACTCCTCCGTCGATGCTCACTTGCATGAATTATGTACTTCCTTTCACCGACATGTGGGACATATAGCAACCAGGTTGACGTGTCATGCACCAAATAACAGTGCAGAACAGCAGGGGGGACGCACCCCAGTCGTACCGCCCAAGTAGTAGTAATGAGCAATGAGACGTCAAATCACAAAGCCGCACCTTCCCAGACGGACGAAGCAACCATTATTTCACACTTCGCTTCGCCATCATCTCCTTCAAGAAAACCACATATTGCTTCTGCCATTGTTCTGCCTCAAGAGGGACGCGCATTGCCTTGGTACATCATGACACGTGGGACCGCATGACAGGCCATGCTCCCCCGCCCATCACTCGGTAAAATCACCTCATTTTTACTACTTCCTCCATATCGGTTTACAGGGCATGCACGTCGTTCTAGGTTGAGAATTTAACTAGCTATATATATGTGATGAACAGTACTCCCTCCGTTCCTAAATATTTGTCTTTCTAGAGATTTCAACAAGTGACTACATACGGAGCAAAATGAGTGAATATACACTCTAAAATATGTCTATATACATCCGTATGTGGTAGTCCATTTGAAATCTCTAAAAAGACAAATATTTAGGAATGGAGGGAGTATATGTTTAGAAACTACATCCGCTTAAGAATCCAATGATATACTTTTCGTGACATAGTAACTCATATTTAGTTAGTCAAATGGATGACCTAGAACTACATGCACGCCCTATAAACCGAGACGGAGAGGGTAGTATAGTATCTTTTTAGATCAATATAGTCGGGACTCACCAAGGAGCAAAACCAAGTGGTAGGCTGCTCCTGTCGTGTTGGCGTAGCAACTCAAGTAGGGTCAGTCCGCACACGAAATGGCGACACACTTAACAGGACCCCTTTGGCCGACATGTGGCTCATCCACTATCTTGTTCCACGTGCGATGAACCAAATTACAGTTCAGATCAGCGGTTTGACTTGGAGGCACCCCGGTCGTAGCGCCGCAGTAGTAGTAAACGAGTGATGAGGGGTCAAATCACAAAGCCCCACCTTTCCCGCATTAAGCTGGATGGACGAAGAAACCATCATTTCACTCTAGGGTGCAAGAGCCTCAAGAAAAGAGAAAACCACTGATGCGTGCGGCAGCTACCTAGGGCACCCTAGGGTAGGGGCCTCGACTACAAATCCTTTTTTTGAAAGTGCCTCCACTACAAATCCGCTTCTCCCTCGTCCTCTTGAAGAAAACTGATGATGCGTGCGGCGGTAGAGTTTGTAGGAGTACTACGGCGTGCGGGGCAACGTCATAGTAAATGGGAGAGGGATTGAGTTCGAGTCGACGCCTTAATATGTGTGGGCCGCTTGGTTTTATGGGAACGAGGCGGCATTTTGGGTTTGGGGATCAGTGGAGATATACGTACAAAAAATTGTGGACGTAGGTTTGACCAAAAGGCAATGATGCATGGGCCCTGCATTTTGATATACCCACGGCCGCGTGAAATTTGCTACTCTACTCAAAATAATGCATAAAAGTTCCTCCAAAAACATCTATAACTAATGGGAAGTGAATGTATGCTTAAAATGAAAATGTAGTACTCCCTCCGTCTAGGTGTATAAGTCATCTTAGGTTTTTTTGCTAGTTAATAGCATTCCACGCAATGAATTAACCACTGCGTGTCATGTTTGAAAGTCTCAAGCCATTGAAAGCATGCACGACCCACGTCTCTTATTGATTGATATGTCATGAAACAAGAAACGAGGAGGGAGTTAATGTACCATGCCTAAGTGTTTTGGGATTATTTGGTTTTCGGAAGATGACTTACACACCTAGACGGAGGGAATACAAAGAGAAAAAATGAATTGCAGTAAAAGAATGACATTTCTAACAAAAATGTGAATGAGAACTACATATGTGTGCACATGACCAACACATACATTGTCAATACAAAATCTAATGCAAGAAATAACTTATGAGTAAGATGCACGAATTGATGATGTGGTGCTTGCATGTATAGAGTACAAAAACAATGTGATTTATGACTTGCATTCATGACGTGTTCTTGTGACATAGTTGCATGTCTAGGAAAAAAGCTACTAGTGGGTTATACTAGCTATTTAGGAATAGAGGATGTATACATGGAAGTTGTAGGGAAAGAGATGACATGTATCTCAATTCCTATGAGTAGGGATTGGAAAAGAGATGTCATTTGGTTCACATCATAGGAACTTTTCTATTGAATCTAGAGATGACATGTATCTCAATTCCTATGAGGAGGGATTGGAAAATATATGTCATTTGGTTCACATCATAGGAACTTTTCTATTGAATATACGCTAATGTTTATTTTCCTTTGAAATTATGGGAGTATAGGAATCCATTCATATGAACCAAGTGGCATTAAAGCTATAAAAATGATATCATGTTTATTTTCATTGAAATGTGTAGTATCTGAAACTATTCCTATGAACCAATTGGCTCTAAAGGAAAAAATCCTATAAAAATCATATCATATAGAGTTACTATGATATTTGAAAGCACAAGTGCTCCCTAGGTGGTTTTGGTAATTAATGACAACATATCTCGTGTTGGACTAACACTTTTATCTAGTATGTTTTAGATAAGTTCAACAATGGAGTGGCATGGACTAAAGGATGTGGGAACTCCTTCAAGATGCTAAGGACAAAGGATTGGCTCAAGCTTCAAGCTCAAGACTCTTCATTTTACATTTTAGTGATCCAAGATCACATTGAGTCTATAGGAAAAGCCAATACTATCAAGGAGGAATGAGGTGTTGCTTAATGAGCCTCTTGCTTCAAAGTGCTTAGTGATATGCTCCAAATACCCTCAACTACTTTCCCACTTCCACACATTTGTCCTAAACCTAAAGTCAAACTCGCCCCACCGATTCTTTCTATCCGCGCCACCGAGTTTGGATGTCTTAGCCACTGCCACAAACCCTAGGCAAATCGGTCTCACCGATAGGGATCTCGGTCTCACCGAGATGGGATTGTAATCTCTCTGTGTATGTCCATATCAAAATCGGTCTCACCGAGTTTGAGCAATCGGTACTACCGAGATTACAATGCAAACTCTCTGGATAACTTATTATCAAAATTGGTCCCACCGAGTTTGATAATCGGTCAAACCGAGTTCGCCTGACCAACTCTCTGGAAAGCTTATTACCAAAATCGGTCCCACCGAGTTTGTGTAATCGGTCTTATCGAGATTACGTTATGCCCTAACCCTAACCGAATCGGTCCCACCGAGTTGCATTCTGGTCCCACCGAAAACCCTAACGGTCACATTATTTGCTAAATCGGTCTAACCGAGTTTAACGATTCGGTCCCACCGAGTTTGGTAGATTGTGTGTAACGGTTAGATTTTGTGTGGAGGCTATATATACCCTCCACCTCCTCTTCATTCGTGGAGAGAGCCATCGAATGAACCTACACTTCCAAAGATCCTATTTCGAGAGAGAACTACCTACTCATGTGTTGAGGCCAAGATATTCCATTCCTACCATATGAATCTTGATCTCTAGCCTTCCCCAAGTTGCTTTCCACTCAAACCCTCTTTCCACCAGATCCAAATCCTATGAGAGAGAGTTGAGTGTTGGGGAGACTATCATTTGAATCACAAGAGCAAGGACTTCATCATCAACGCACCATTTGTTACTTCTTGGAGAGTGGTGTCTCCTAGATTGGCTAGGTGTCACTTGGGAGCCTCCGACAAGATTGTGGAGTTGAACCAAGGAGTTTGTAAGGGCAAGGAGATCGCCTACTTCGTGAAGATCTACCGCTAGTGAGGCAAGTCCTTCGTGGGTGACGGCCATGGTGGGATAGACAAGGTTTCTTCTTCGTGGACCCTTCGTGGGTGGAGCCCTCCGTGGACTCACAAGAACTGCTACCCTCGTGGGTTGAAGTCTCCATCAACGTGGATGTACGATAGCACCACCTATCGGAACCACGCCAAAAACATCCGTGTCTCCAAATTGCGTTTGAATCCTCCAATCCCTTCCCTTTACATTCTTGCAAGTTGCATGCTTTATTTTCCGCTGCTCATATACTCTTTGCATGCTTGCTTGCTATATGTTGTGAATGTTAAACTTGTGCCTAAACTCCACTCAAACTTTAAAGAAACTTAAAACTGCAACTTTGGTACTTAGTGTCTAATCACCCCCTCTAGACACCTCTTCTCAAGGTCCTACAAGTGGTATCGAGCATTGGTCTCCATTGCCTTGGTTTAATCACCATTGGAGGAAGATGGATGAGTCTACTTTGGGGAGTCTTAGACATAGAGTGCCTATTCTTGATGGAGAGTATTTTCGTGAGTGGAAAAATGAGATGCTTGTTATTTTCAATCAATATCATTTTAACAAGTACATTGCTAGCCCTTGTGCACCTTATGTTGATCCTATGCATCCAACCCATGATGAGTCAATTGACATGGTTAGGAATCTTAGAACTGCCGAACTTATCATTAGAGGATTGCCTAGAAACTTGATTGGATGTTTGCCTACTTTTAAGTGTGCCTACACCATATGGAAATTTCTTGAGGAACGATTTCCAGATTATTCCTTGAAAAATCTAGATGAAATTCTCCATAAGTCTATTGCTTTGAGCAAAATGAATACTAGTGATCCTATGTTTGGTGATCGTCTATTTGAGCTTACAAACCTTATGCGTGCCAAAGGAAATGTTGGTATTATTAGTGACATTATTTCGAAGCTATAAGAATTCATAGACAAGATTATTGTCAAACTCATTCTAATGAATCACCCTCTCTAGGATTTGATCCACCACATGACGATGTTGAACATGGATACTATGATGAGGATGATGATAGTGACTTGATCTTGATGATGCAATGAGACATTTTGGTCTTATGGCAAATCTTGAGGATATATGTCGGAGGAAAGGAATGGGTTCTTGATAGTGGATGTACCGATCACATGACCGGAGATAAAGACATGTTTCGTGAGCTTGCTGATAATGATAGTCCTCGAAAGTATGTCACTTTCGGTGACAACTCAAAGGGTAAGGTGGTTGGCCTCGGTAAGGTGGCCATATCACATGATAGCTCCATACAAAATGTTATGCTCGTTGAATCTCTTGGTTACAACTTACTTTCAGTATCTAGACTTGATGATTTTGGTTTCAATGTTCTATTTACTAAAGTAGATTGCCAAGTGTTTCGTCGAGATAATCATAAAATGGTCTTTACTGGTGTGCGTAGAGGTGATCTATATATTGTTGATTTCACTAAAAGGCTCAACCAAAACTTGCTTCATTGCTAAATCCTCAAAAGGCTGGTTATGGCATAGACGATTAGGTCATGTTGGTATGCTAAACCTTGACAAGCTTATTAAGGGAATCATATCCTTGGAGTTAATGATGTCATATTTGATAAGGATAGACTTTGCGGTGCTTGTCAAGCGGTAAACAGGTTGGAGGAAGGCATCCGTGAAGAACATCATGACCACGAAGAGGCCACTCGAGCTACTTCACATGGATCTCTTTGGTCCCAACTCTTACAAGAGTCTCGGTGGAAATTCTTTTGGTCTAGTTATAGTTGATGATTTTTCCAGATTTACGTGGGTGTTCTTTCTCGATGATAAATCGCAGGTCCAAAAGATCTTCAAAACTTCGCTAGGAAGGCCCAAAACCAATTTGATGTGAAGATCAAGAAGGTTCGCAGCGACAACGAAACGGAGTTCAAGAACGCAAATGTGGACACCTTTCTTGACGAAGAAGGATTTCACACGAGTTCTCGACTACGTACACACCTCAACAAAATGGAGTTGTTGAGAGGAAGAACCGACGCTCATCGAAATGGCGAGAATGATGCTTGATGAGTACAAGACGCGAAGCACTTTTGGGCGAAGCGGTTGAGACAGCTTGTCATGCAACAAATCGCTTGTATCTTCAGAAGCTACTCGGCAAGACGGCATACGAGCTACTCACCGGTAACAAACCCCAAGTTGGATACTTTCGAGTATTCGGCTCAAAGTGCTACATTCTTGATAAGCATCGTCGTTCTAAATTTGCTCCTAAGTCTCATGAAGGTTTCCTACTAGGTTATGGCTCAAACTCTCACACTTACCGTGTCTACAACAATTTCACCCGAAAGGTTGAAGAGAAGGTAGATGTGAAGTTTGATGATCTAACTGCTCGCAAGTAGAGCAATTGCCAATTGATGTAGGAGACAAAGATCCTTCGGAAGCAATCCAAGACTTGTCTATTGGCAAGGTCCGTCCAACGGAGGTGAAGGAGAGTACTTCGTCCGTCCAAGTGGAAGCTTCTACTTCACGACAAGGTGAACCAAGAGTTGATACGGAAGCATCCACAAGTGGGACACACCAAGATGAAGAAAACGAGGAAGTGCATCAAGATGAACGTCAACAACCTCCTTCTTCACCACGACAAGAGAACGACAACGCCAACAATGAAGAAGGCCAAGAAGAAGAACAAGATGAAGAATATGTTCAACGAAGACCCAACCAAAAGCTTTCACGAGTTCGAGCAAGAATTGCTAAAGACCATCCCGTCGAGCAAATCTACAATGATATTCAAACCGGGAGAATCACTCGCTCTAAAACTCGTTTAGCTAACTTTTGTGAAAACTATTCTTTCATCTCTAGCATTGAACCTATGAAGGTCGAAGAAGCATTGGAAGATCCGAATTGGATAAATGCTATGCATGAAGAGCTACACAACTTTGAGAGGAACCAAGTTTGGACATTGGTTGAGAAGCCCGACAACAACCACAACATCATCGGTACCAAATGGGTGTTTCGCAACAAGCAAGATGAAGATGGACAAGTAGTTCGCAACAAAGCACGCCTCGTCGCCCAAGGCTACACACAAGTCGAAGGTATGGACTATGGTGAGACTTACGCCTGCTGCTAGACTTGAGTCCATTCGCATCTTACTTGCCTATGCTAATCACCATGATATCACCTTGTACCAAATGGACATTAAAAGTGCTTTTCTAAATGGTGAAATAGAGGAGGAAGTTTATGTTAAACAACCTCCGGCTTTGTCAATCCTAAGAAACCCAATCATGTTTACAAACTTCACAAAGCTCTTTATGGACTTAAACAAGCTCCTAGAGCATGGTATAAATGCTTGACCAAGTTCCTTATTGAAAAGGCTTTGAAATTGGGAAAATTGATTCTACTCTTTTTACTAAAAGGGTTAATGGTGAACTCTTTGTGTGCCAAATTTATGTTGATGATATTATATTTGGTTCAACTAACCCTCATTTTAGTGAAAAGTTTGGGAAGCTAATGTTGGAGAAGTTTGAGATGTCTATGATGAGTGAACTCAAATTCTTTCTTGGTTTGCAAATCAAGCAAACTAAGGAAGGTACTTTTGTCTCGCAAACAAAGTACACCAAGGACTTATTCAAGAAGTTCAATATGCAAGAATGCAAAGGTATGACTACACCCATGCCTACTAGTGGACATCTTGACTTAACCAAAGATGGTGAACCGGTTGATCAAAAGGTTTATCGCTCTATGATTGGTTCATTGTTATATCTATGTGCTTCACGTCCCGATATTATGCTAAGTGTGTGCACGTGTGCACGATATCAAGCTGCCCCTAAAGAATGTCATCTTAAGGCCGTGAAAAGGATAGTGAGATACTTAATCCATACACCAAATTTTGGCATTTGGTATCCTAAGAGGGCGTCTTTCGATCTTGTTGGCTATTCCGAATCGGACTATGCCGGAGACAAGGTTGATAGAAAGTCCACTTCGGGTACTTGTCAATTTCTTGGTAGATCTCTTGTGTCTTGGTCCTCCAAGAAACAAAACTCGGTATCCTTATCCACCACCAAGCTGAATATATTGCCGCTGGTTCATGTTGTGCTCAATTACTTTGGATGACCCAAACTCTTAAAGATTATGGGATATATGTGAGACATGTTCCATTGCTTTGTGATAATGAAAGTGCTATCAAAATTGGTCATAATCCTGTGCAACATTCTCGAACTAAGCATATTGAAGTTCGTCATAATTTCATTCGAGATCATGTTGCTAAGGGTGACATTGATCTTAAGCATGTTCGCACTGAAAAGCAATTAGCGGATATATTCACTAAACCTCTTGATGAGAAAGTGTTTTGCAGGTTAAGAGGAGAATTGAACATCATTGATGCTTCAAACTTGGAGTAGAAACTCCATTGGATACATGCAAGACATGAGCTTATGACTAATCCTTGATATTTCTCTTATGATGAAAAACTTATGTCTTGGATATATTTGTATCTTGTATGTCATCTAACCCATGTAGGTACTTGGTTGAATCAAATTCCATGAGGTTGAAACCTACTCATATCTTGAGCAATCTCTACATCACCAAGTCTCTACACAAGGTGGTTGAAGACAAGGAAGCACGAAACCATTCAAACATATCCTTTGACAAATTCTATGTTGAGTTTCATGATTGTCATTTTTGGATATAGAAGTGCTCTTCCTTGCAAGAACTAACCCATGTAGGTAGATGGACTCAAATTCCAAGTGGTGCTCCAAATTCTTGATGAGCTACATCAACCTTGAGCAACCCACGCAAGTTCAACTACATGGACAACACCACCAACCAAGGTATGTTATTCCATCTTAGAGAAGCTTTACTCCGAGTCATGAGTTAAAGCAACTCGACAAGATGTGAGTACATCAAGATGCTTAAACGAAAAATGGCAACCCCATTTTGAGCTTAAACGATGAGTATGGCCTATGATCAAGTGATCTCACTTGACTCCTAAGTCAATATACTCTAACATAGGTGACTTTGTCGCCACCATCTCTAGATGAAGTTCTCCTGTGTTCTTTTCTCGAGTTTTGCATTTGTCTCATGCATTTGTGTTTCCCTTTCAAAAAAACTTCATCTAGATTTCTTTCTGTTTTCTCTGCATTTTCTGCATCTAATTCCTTGCATATCTTTCAGTTAATTCCTTGCAAATCTTTGTGAGATCTTACTAGTCTAGTGAGCTGAGGTGACAAGTGTTCTCTCTGCGATGAACTCGGTTACACCAATTTGTTATTTTCGGACCAACCGAATCTTTTCGGTACGACTGAAGCATACCACTCGGTGCCACCGTTTTCATAACAGGAAAAACTCTTTGCCACATATTCTGTGTTTCTTCTGATCCAGCTCCACTCAATGAATCTTGTCCTCTACAAGCATCACATTTTCATCATTGCTTTGTTCTGTGTCTCAAGGACCAAACCCTTTCGACAGACTCCAGAAGACCCTTCTTGGAAATTGATGTCAAAGGGGGAGAGAAAGAACATCAAAGCTTATCATTTTGAGATAGAGGGAGAGCATCAAAACTTATCACCTTTCTTCTTAAGGGAGGGAGAGACCCTCAAAAGACGAGAGAGGTCTCCAGGGGGAGAGGATACTTAAGTAGAAAGTATTTCTCAAGGATCCCAGATGCTTGGTGTTCAAGAGGAGAGATGTCCACATGTCTTCTTGAGGGGAGAGACATGTTCATATGATCTGTTGTGCTCAATTTTGCATTAGCATACATTAGCTCTGAACTTTAGCTCTGATCATCGGTCATATCTTTCAGCTCTGTTTTCCTTCAGCTCTGATTTTCTGTTCCCTATCTTCTCCCAGTATCCCATGTTAGATTCAGGGGGAGCAAGACATCTAAGGGAAAGAGATCATTTAAATTCATTGCATAACTTTACTCTTGGGGACATGTCTAATCCAATGTGGTACTCAAGACTCACTCTCTACATGTCATCTCAGTCTTGGTATTCTTGTGGTTTCTTCTGCTTGCTCTGCTAGTAGATGCATCTGTGTTATCTAACCTTGTTTTCACAGGTTCATTCCATCCTAAGCCAACTCAAGACCACAAGGTAAGTATATGCATCACAATCATGTGTATGAGGAATTCTTGCTGATGTACATACTGTTTGCAAGAAGGACTCATGGGCATGAAGGTATTCTCTTTAATACTTTTTTCTCTGATGCATATAGCCAAGATACATGTAACACATTGCCTGCTCTATCATGGTTATTCCATCACATGCTTCTATATTTCATATTCACATGATTGCATACATGTAGGGGGAGCCTATGCTTGTTACATGTCTTTCCAAAGCTTTACTTGCTATTCTTTATATCTTTATCTAAAGCTTTGATGTATGTTGCCATCAATTACCAAAAAGGGGGAGATTGAAAGCACAAGTGCTCCCTAGGTGGTTTTGGTAATTAATGACAACATATCTCTTGTTGGACTAACACTTTTATCTAGTATGTTTCAGATAAGTTCAACAAAGGAGTGACATGGACTAAAGGATGTGGGAACTCCTTCAAGATGCTACGGACAAAGGATTGGCTCAAGCTTCAAGCTCAAGACTCTTCATTTTACATTTTAGTGATCCAAGATCACATTGAGTCTATAGGAAAAGCCAATACTATCAAGGAGGAATGAGGTGTTGCTTAATGAGCCTCTTGCTTCAAAGTGATTAGTGATATGCTCCAAATACCCTCAACTACTTTCCCACTTCCACACATTTGTCCTAAACCTAAAGTCAAACTCGGCCCCACTGATTCTTTCTATCCGGCGCCACCGAGTTTGGATGTCTTAGCCACTTCCACAAACCCTAGGCAAATCGGTCTCACCGATAGGGATCTCGGTCTCACCGAGATGGGATTGTAATCTCTCTGTGTATGTCCATTATCAAAATCGGTCTCACCGAGTTTGAGCAATCAGTACTACCGAGATTACAATGCAAACTCTCTGGTTAACTTATTATCAAAATCGATCCCACCGAGTTTGATAATCGGTCAAACCGAGTTTGCCTGACCAACTCTCTGGAAAGCTTATTACCAAAATCGGTCCCACCGAGTTTGTGTAATCAGTCTTACCGAAATTACGTTATGCCCTAAACCTAACCGAATCGGTCCCACCGAGTTGCATTCCGGTCCCACCGAAAACCCTAACAGTCACATTATTTGCTAAATCGGTCTGACCGAGTTTAACGATTCGGTCCCACCGAGTTTGGTAGATTGTGTGTAATGGTTAGATTTTGTGTGGAGGCTATATATACCCCTCCACCTCCTCTTCATTCGTGGAGAGAGCCATCAGACTGAACCTACACTTACAGCATCCTATTTCTGAGAGAGAACTACCTACTCATGTGTTGAGGCCAAGATATCCCATTCCTACCATATGAATCTTGATCTCTAGCCTTCCCCAAGTTGCTTTCTACTCAAACCCTCTTTCCACCAGATCCAAATCCTATGAGAGAGAGTTGAGTGTTGGGGAGACTATCATTTGAAGCACAAGAGCAAGGAGTTCATCATCAACGCACCATTTGTTACTTCTTGGAGAGTGGTGTCTCCTAGATTGGCTAGGTGTCACTTGGGAGCCTCCGACAAGATTGTGGAGTTGAACCAAGGAGTTTGTAAGGGCAAGGAGATCACCTACTTCGTGACGATCTACCGCTAGTGAGGCAAGTCCTTCGTGGGAGACGGCCATGGTGGGATAGACAAGGTTGCTTCTTCGTGGACCCTTCGTGGGTGGAGCCCTCCGTGGACTCGCGCAACCGTTACCCTCCGTGGGTTGAAGTCTCCATCAACGTGGATGTACGATAGCACCACCTATCGGAACCACGCCAAAAACATCCGTGTCTCCAAATTCCGTTTGAATCCTCCAATCCCTTCCCTTTACATTCTTGCAAGTTGCATGCTTTATTTTCCGCTGCTCATATACTCTTTGCATGCTTGCTTTCTATATGTTGTGAATGTTAAACTTGTGCCTAAACTACACTCAAACTTTAAAGAAACTTAAAAACTACAACTTTGGTACTTAGTGTCTAATCACCCCCCCTCTAGACACCTCTTCTCAAGATCCTACAATATTCCTCCACACCAAAGGATGGTTGAAATTGCTTCAGGTGATACGACGGTCTTTCTTTGTAAACTCCTCCCCCATATTTATATTTACCTCTCGAAGATGAATGAAATAATATATACTGGGTATTCTATATGTGCATTTTGGTACACGAAAACTCGGTAAAAGTTTGTGATGTTCGAATTTTCAATAAAGCTATGTGCACTCCATTTTGGAATGGAGGGAGGAGTATACAGTAGTTGCTAACACTCACGTGGAAGATTTGTGTGTAGGAGGAGCGGTTGTTCTGTTAAATGACATGGCAAAACTGACACTATCGGATGTCGATCTAACGGTTCTTACGGCGTTCGTCAGGAAATGGCTTGTGGCGAACGTTTGTCGGATAATGATTTACTGACACATGCATTCCGTTGATACGTGCCCCCTCTCTCTCATGCACAGATGCACCCTTATGAGTCACGACTCTCCCGAGTCCTCTTGCACCCACCGTCTATATGCAGGTAGACGTCACACACATATGTGCTCTTCACACCCAACCCTCACAACTTCTAAAAACAAAAGACATCACGCACCTTTTATTTTAACTCACACGTCACACACTTATACTATTACTCTTGTGGTGAACTTTCTTTGGGCATAGTATATTGTACTCTCACGAAGAGAAGTGGTGCACACATGCACTACTTCTCTCACACCCACTCGCGGGTACACGTAGGAGCGCATTTTTTTGAAGCTGGTACAACAAAATCACTCCACTACATATATAAGCAGGAGCCTTAGAACTTGCTTTACTAGGGTTCCTCACTTTCACTCTCTCATGCTCTCCAGATCTAAGCAATACATAGGTGTCCACACTCTCTCTCTGCTCACGGCTGGTCACAAGTCCAGCCGGACCACCTCGACCGGGCCAGGTGTAGGTGCATCGTTCACGCCGTCGTCGGCGGCGAGGGAGGAGACCAACGGCTGCCCGCACGTCCCGATTGGCGGCCGTGCCGTTCTCCCCGAGAGAGCGCCGGCTCGGGAGGGCCTCCGACCCCTTCTTCCTCCCTGCGGTATTGTGGCCAAGATGCGGCCTCCCAACGCCATCTTTGCCACATGCCGACGACCCTCAGATACATATTCCTTCGTAACCTGCCTTGCTCGACTGCCCCAGCTCCCCATGGGGTTATGTGTGGATCTTTTTCTACTTTCGTCGGCTGTTCCAAAGCCACCTAGACTTTTACTATTATTAGAGGTAAAGCTAGTTCATACAGTCGAATCTAAGAGTTGGTTCAAACAGGGAAAATGTGCATTTTGGTACTATCGGATGCTGTAGCATGAATCTAGTACTTGGTTCTAAGAGGAAACGGGGGAAAGTAGTAGATACTGGCTACCCAACTGGTATCTTGGTTGAAAAGGCGAAGAAAGCATGGTGGATGGCGAAGGGTGGGGGAAGTGGACCTGTCTCTTGGTCGAAAAAGGAAAGAAAGTGAGGGGTGTTGGGGGACAACGCAAATGAGAATGAGCAAGTCTAGATTTTATGTGGTCATATAGGAAAATGTCACCGAGGAGATAAAAAATGGGACAAATGCAGACATCCTGCCTGAGTGTTTGCCGCTCTCGGCAACCACATCTGCCTCACCACTTTATGCCCCTGCTGTCCCTACGCCCATATCGCTACGTTAATGTAAAATCACATGAAGCATTAAGCAATGCCACCTAATGTCACTATAAATAATGGTCTAGTGCGATCGATAAATTGAAGCAATGCCACTATCATTTTATGAAGTGCTTCCATCTTGCTTTATTTCCCATGAATTGTGTTTTTGCAGTTACACTTAAATCTCACGCCGCTAACATTGCTTCATCCCAGTGGAACTGCACAAATTTGATTGCACATTTACTGACCATGTGCTACTCTCATGACAGTAATACTAATGCTATTGTTCTCCATGTTAATCTAGTGGTAGTGTTGATGTGATGTGATGCTACTTACTTAAGGGAACTTTCATACTATCAATGTAGTGCCAATTATAACATAATAGATGTTGTTGTTAATCATACGCCACTGCAAATAACTGTCACTGTTTAAATAACGGCATTTCATATTTGCGCAAATAGGGATGTCTGTCTCCATATTGTTTCTATCCGCGCAATCAAAAGTACACACCTCAGTTTTAGTACAACTGCACAAAATGAGATGGCTATTCCTAGCTGTCGTCCTCTAACCACCTGTCTTCCAGGCATTCCTACATTGGTAGTAACTAGGTAGAATGACCAACGCAATCTAAAACAAGCTGATTCCATGTTTTACTTCCTGATTGTAGTGCAGGGACGAGCAAAAACAACTGCATCCTAGTCCGGAATGCACTTTCTACCAGTTCATCCATGGGCCGAGGACTAGCTGGCACGGCTGCATGGAGGTTTTTCGGACAGGTGCGCGGATAAGAGGCATTGTGGTCTGCTTATTTCTGCAAATAGCGGTGCTTAAATTTAGTGGAATGCACAAGAATTTCAGATGGTCAATACACTACATGGTTCACTTCAGCATTCCAGCTGAGAACAATTATAATTGGTTATTCTGGAATGAGAGAACCTAACCCTGGATGGTGAAAACAAGAAAAAACCAGAGTGAACTCCAGGAAATTTAAGCCTGCCGGGAAGCCCTTTGCTTAGAGAAGCCTTGCTTGATTTTTCCTGATTTGTAAACCTACTCAAAACTTTGTCTTTTGCTTTGAACTAGTATATGTTTGTTATGTTCTATGAATCATTGAGATGTATAAAATTGCTTAACTTATGCTTTTCAAGTTTTTTATGAAGCCAAGTTTAATGTGAGTGTTCCACATGAATGCTGGACTAGTGTGTGAACGTTTGAAATTTACATTGTGGCCTCCGTTAACTGCATGAACCATTGTAACAAGATACGTAGTTGCTTATATGTCAGACCGCAGATTATTGATTGTTAGTTGGCCGATAGCCTAGTATTGAAGCGAGCTGAGCGAATCTGCCGTGTTTTGCACAACTGCTTACGTAGCATCAACAGTGTTTACAAGTACTTATGTATACGTCGGCGAACAGTTCTCGAACGAGTACTCTATTTCATCAAACACAGACTGCTCGTATGATAAACCGTGACAACTTATGTCTTACCATGCCATATTCATGAAAAAACTAGTGAGGACGCATCTGTTTCGGCAACAATTGCGATGCTTCTCACATGATTCACGGGCACACAAAAGTAGCAGCAGTTCCCATAGACAGATTCAAACAGAGTACTAGCCCCAGAGGGCTCGATAATAGGCAAGGTTCAGATAATTAGACACAATCCAAACTACTATTAAACACTAGCTGGGGCAACTATTTCATGCCTCGAACTAATTTGGGTTGGACACAAGACGGACCTTGCCATGAACATCATTGAGGACGTCCGGCAGCAGCTCAATACTGTGAACCTTCATGAAGATAACCTTGTGGCCTTGTGCTACCTCTTGAGCACTGCGTTGGATTTCCCCGGAGAGGAGAGGATGATGCAGCAAAGTAGCGTAAGTATTTCCCTCAGTTTTTGAGAACCAAGGTATCAATCCGGTAGGAGGCTACGCGCGAGTCCCTCGTACCTACACAAAAACAATAGATCAACGCGATTAGGGGTTGTCAATCCCTTCACGGTCACTTATGGGAGTGAGATCTGATAGATAATATTTTTGTTATAGATATGCAAGGTAAAATAAAAGGCAAAGATAAAAAGCAAAGAAATAATAAAGTGATTGGAGATTGATATGATGAGAATAGACCCGGGGGCCATAGGTTTCACTAGTGGCTTCTCTCAAGAGCATAAGTATTCTACGGTGGGTGAACAAATTACTGTTGAGCAATTGACATAATTGAGCATGGTTATGAGAATATCTAGGTATGATCATGTATATAGGCATCACATCCGAGACAAGTAGACCGACTCCTGCCTGCATCTACTACTATTACTCCACTCATCGACCGCTATCCAGCATGCATCTAGAGTATTAAGTTAAAAATAGATTAACGCTTTAAGCAAGATGACATGATGTAGAGGGATAGTTTCATGCAATATGATAAAAACCCCATCTTGTTATCCTCGATGGCAACAATACAATATGTGCCTTGCTGCCCCTTCTGTCACTGGGAAAGGACACCGCAAGATTGAACCCAAAGCTAAGCACTTCTCCCGTTGCAAGAAAAAACAATCTAGTAGGCCAAACCAAACTGATAATTCAAAGAGACTTGCAAAGATAACCAATCATACATAAAAGAATTCAGAGAAGATTCAAATATTTTTCATAGATAGACTTGATCATAAACCCACAATTCATCGGTCTCAACAAACACACCGCAAAAAGAAGATTACATCGAATAGATCTCCACGAGAGAGGGGGAGAACATTGTATTGAGATCCAAAAAGAGAGAAGAAGCCATCTAGCTACTAACTATGGACCCGAAGGTCTGAGGTAAACTACTCACACTTCATCGCAGGGGCTAGGATGATGTAGAAGCCCTCCGTGATGATGGCCCTCTCCGGCGGAGCTCCGGAACAAGCCCCAAGATGGGATCTCGTGGATACAGAAAGTTGCGGCGGTGGAATTTGGTTTTTGGCTCCATATCTGATCGTTTGGGGGTACGTAGGTATATATAGGAGGAAGGAGTACGTCGGTGGAGCTTCGAGGGGCCCATGAGGTAGGGGGCGCGCCCTAGGGGGGGCGCCCTCCACTCTCGTGACCGCCTCGTGGCTTTCTTGACGGAGGGTCCAAGTCTCCTGGGTCTTATCTGATGAGAAAATCACGTTCCCGAAGGTTTCATTCCGTTTGGACTCCGTTTGATATTCTGTTTCTCCGAAACACTGAAATAGGCAAAAAACAGCAGTTCTGGGCTGGGCCTCTGGTTAATAGGTTAGTCCCAAAAATAATATAAAAGTGGAAAATAAAGCCCAATATAGTCCAAAACAGTAGATAATATAGCATGGAGCAATCAAAAGTTATAGATACGTTGGAGACGTATCAGGCATCCCCAAGCTTAATTCCTGCTCTTCCTCGAGTAAGTAAATGATAAAAAAGAATTTTTGATGTGGAGTGCTACTTGGCATAATTTCAATGTAAATCTTCTTAATTGTGGTATGAATATTCAGATCCAAAAGATTCAAGACAAAAGTTCATGTTGACATAAAAATAATAATACTTCAAGCATGCTAACAAAGCAATTATGTCTTCTCAAAATAACATGGCCAAAGAAAGCTATCCCTACAAAATCATATAGTCTGGCTATGCTCTATCTTCATCACACAAAGTATTTAAATCATGCACAACCCCGATGACAAGCCAAGCAATTGTTTCATACTTTTGACATTTTCAAAACTTTTTCGATCTTAACACAATACATGAGCGTGAGCCATGGATATAGCACTATATGGGGAATAGAATGGTGGTTGTGGAGAAGACAAAAAGAGGGAAGATAGCCTCACATCAACTAGGCGTATCAACGGGCTATGGAGATGCCCATCAATAGATATCAATGTGAGTGAGTAGGGATTGCCATGCAACGGATGCACTAGAGCTATAAGTATATGAAAGCTCAACAAAAGAAACTAAGTGGGTGTGCATCCAACTCGCTTGCTCACGAAGACCTAGGGCATTTGAGGAAGCCCATCATTGGAATATACAAGCCAAGTTCTATAATGAAAAATTCCCACTAGTATATGAAAGTGACAAAATGAGAGACGCTCTATCATGGAGATCATGGTGCTACTTTGAAGCACAAGTGTGGTAAAAGGATAGTAACATTGTCCCTTCTCTCTTTTTCTCTCATTTTTTGGGCCTTTTCTTTTTTTTATGGCCTCTTTTTTTTATTTTTTTTATTTTTCGTCCGGAGTCTCATCCCGACTTGTGGGGGAATCATAGTCTCCATCATCCTTTCCTCACTTGGGACAATGCTCTAAAAATGATGATCATCACACTTTTATTTTTCTTACAACTCAACAATTACAACTCGATACTTAGAACAAAATGTGACTCTATATGAATGCCTCCGGTGGTGTACCAGGATATGCAATGAATCAAGAGTGACATGTATGAAGGAATTATGAACGGTGGCTTTGCCACAAATACGATGTCCACTACGTGATCATGCTAGCAATATGACAATGATGGAGCGTGTCATTTTAAACGGAACGGTGGAAAGTTGCATGGCAATATATCTCGGAATGTCTATGGAAATGCCATGATAGGTAGGTATGGTGGCTGTTTTGAGGAAGGTATATGGTGGGTGTATGATACCGGCGAAAGGTGCGCGGTATTAGAGAGGCTAGCAATGGTGGAAGGAAGGAAAAGTGCGCATAATCCATGGACTCAACATTAGTCATAAAGAACTCATATACTTATTGCAAAAATCTAGAAGTTGTCAAAGGAAAGTATTACGCGCATGCTCCTACGGGGTTAGATTGGTAGGAAAAGACCATCGCTCGTCCCCGACCGCCACTCATAAGGAAGACAATCAATAAATAAATCATGCTCCGACTTCATCACATAACGGTTCACCATACGTGCATGCTACGGGAATCACAAACTTTAACACAAGTATTTCTCAAATTCACAACTACTCAACTAGGATGACTCTAATATCACCATCTTCATTTCTCAAAACAATTATCAAGCATCAATCTTTTCTTACTATTCAACGCCACTCAAAAGAAAGTTTTACAAATCTTGAATACCAAGCATATTATTATTAAGCAAATTACCATGCTATTAAAGACTCTCAAAATAATCTAAGTGAAGCATGAGAGATCAATAGTTTATTTAAAACAAATCCACCACCGTGCTCTAAAATATATAAGTGAAGCACGTAGAGCAAAATTATAAAGCTCAAAAGATATAAGTGAAGCACATAGAGCAAAACTATGAAGCTCAAAAGATATAAGTGAAGCACATAGAGTATTCTATCAAATTCCAATTCGTGTATGGCTCTCTCAAAAGGTGTGTAAAGCAAGGATGATTGTGGCACACTAACAAACAAAGACACAAATAACACAAGACGCTCCAAGCAAAACACATATCATGTGGTGAATAAAAATATAGCTCCAAGTAAAATTACCGATGGAAGTCGACGAAAGAGGGGATGCCTTCCGGGGCATCCCCAAGCTTTGACTTTTTGGTGTCCTTGGATTATCTTGGGGGTGCCATGGGCATCCCCAAGCTTAGGCTCTTGCCACTCCTTGTTCCATAATCCATCAAAAGATTTCACCCAAAACTTGAAAACTTCACAATACAAAACTCAACAGAAATCTCGTGAGCTCCGTTAGCGAAAGAAAACAAAAGACCACTTAAAGGTACTGTAATGAACTCATTATTTATTATATTGGTGCTAAACCTACTGTATTCCAACTTCTCTATGGATTATAAACTATTTTACTAGCCATAGATTCATCAAAATAAGCAAACATCACACGAAAAACAGAATCTGCCAAAAACAGAACAGTCTGTAGTAATCTATAACTAACGCAAACTTCTGGAACTCCAAAAATTCAGAAAAAATAGGACGACCTAGGCAATTTGTTTATTGATCAGAAGAAATTGGAATCACTATTTTATCACGTTCTGATGAATTTTAATAATTGTTTTCGTGAACAGAAAGTTTCTGGAAATTACAGCAAGATCAAATAACTATCATCCAAGAAAATCCTATAGGTTTAACTTGGCACAAACACTAATTAAAAGGTAAAACCACATCTAAACAGAAGGTAGATGGATTATTTATTCCTAAACAGAAACAAAAGCAAAAAAAACTAAAAATAAAATTGGGTTGCCTCCCAACAAGAGCTATCGTTGAACGCCCCTAGCTAGGCATAAAAGCAAGGGTAGATCTAGGTATTGCCATCTTTGGTAGGCAATTGTTCAATGAGGCATCTATCTTACTTAGAAATTTCTTTGTTTCTAGTAATTATCAAACTTTTAGGCACAAGATCAAAAAATTCATTTGTAGCAAATGGTTCCTTAATGATAGCAAAAAGATTGGGATGAATACTTATAGATTTAAGATCCGCAGTTTTCTTACTAGATGATTCACCCTTATTCTTAGGAACATAGATAAGGTTAGTATTTTTAGTAGACGGACTTGGAGTGTTCTTAACGGAAGAAAAAGAAGTTCCCAAGTGGGTAATGATACCCTCAAGTTTATCGATTCTAGTGGAATCTAGATTTATTTTCTCATTAACCATGGGTTCCTTTTCCTTAATATTTTTCAAAGTCATTCCTACCTTAGATCCATATTGGGTAATTTGATTGTGGATCTTTTTATCTAGATTTTCAATTGATTCAATGGTAGCAACTTTATTTTCAATGATTTCAAGCCTTTGCATAACATGCTCCAAAGTTGACATAGTTCCATTAACCAAAAGAGGTGGCGAGCCAAATAAATCTATCATAGCATTATAAGAATCAAAAGTATGGCTACCCAAGAAATTCCCCCCGGTAATGGTATCAAGGATATATCTATACCAAGGACTAGAACCTACATAAAAATTGCGAAGAAGAACTGAAGTAGATTGCTTCCTGGTAGATCTATTTTGAGCATTGCAAATTCTATACCAAGCGTCTTTCAGATTTTCTCCCTCCCTTTGTTTAAAATTTAAGACTTCATTCTCGGGAGATAACGAAGAAGATATGAGACTAGCCATGACGACAAGGCAAGCGAGAAAAAGACAAACGGAAAAGAGAGGGCGAATAAAACGGCAAGGGTGAAGTGGGGGAGAGGAAAACGAGAGGAAAATGGCAACTAATGTAATGCGAGAGATAGGGATTGATATGGGTACTTGGTATGTTGACTTTTGCGCAGACTCCCCGGCAACGGCGCTAGAAATGGCTCGTTGTCGGGAGTCCAAATATTGACTTGACCTTGCATAAGCCTCCCCGACAACGGTGCCAGAAATTCTTCTTGCTACCTCTTGAGCACTGCGTTGCATTTCCCCGAAGAGGAGAGGATGGTGCAGCAAAGTAGCGTAAGTATTTCCCTCAGTTTTTGAGAACCAAGGTATCAATCCAGTAGGAGGCTATTCGCGAGTCCCTCGTACCTACACAAAAACAATAGATCAACGCAACCAACGCGATTAGGGGTTGTCAATCCCTTCACGGTCACTTACGGGAGTGAGATCTGATAGAGATGATAGATAATATTTTTGGTATTTCTGGTATAGAGATGCAAGGTAAAATAAAAGGCAAAGATAAAAAGCAAAGCAATAATAAAGTGATTGGAGATTGATATGATGAGAATAGACCCAGGGGCCATAGGTTTCACTAGTGGCTTCTCTCAAGAGCATAAGTATTCTACGGTGGGTGAACAAATTACTGTTGAGCAATTGACATAATTGAGCATAGTTATGAGAATATCTAGGTATGATCATTTATATAGGCATCACGTCCGAGACAAGTAGACCGACTCCTGCCTGCATCTACTACTATTACTCCACTCATCGACCGCTATCCAACATGCATCTAGAGTATTAAGTTAAAAAATAGAGTAACGCTTTAAGCAAGATGACATGATGTAGAGGGATAGTTTCATGCAATATGATAAAAACCCCATCTTGTTATCCTCGATGGCAACAATACAATACGTGCCTTGCTGCCCCTTCATCACTTTGGGAAAGGACACATAAGATTGAACCCAAAGCTAAGCACTTCTCCCATTGCAAGAAAAACCAATCTAGTAAGCCAAACCAAACTGATAATTCGAAGAGACTTGCAAAGATAACCAATCATACATAAAAGAATTCAGAGAAGATTCAAATATTTTTCATAGATAGACTTGATCATAAACCCACAATTCATCGGTCTCAACAAACACACCGCGAAAAGAAGATTACATCGAATAGATCTCCACGAGAGAGGGGGAGAACATTGTATTGAGATCCAAAAAGAGAGAAGAAGCCATCTAGCTACTAACTATGGACCCGAAGGTCTGAGGTAAATTACTCACAGTTCATCGGAGGGGCTAGGATGATGTAGAAGCCCTCCGCGATGATGGCCCTCTCCGGCGGAGCTCCGAAACAAGCCCCAAGATGGGATCTCGTGGATACAGAAAGTTGCGGCGGTGGAATTAGGTTTTTGGCTCCGTATCTGATCGTTTGGGGGTACGTAGGTATATATAGGAGGAAGGAGTACGTCGGTGGAGCTTCGAGGGGCCCATGAGGTAGGGGGCGCGCCCTAGGGGGGGCGCCCTCCACCCTCGTGACCGCCTCGTGGCTTTCTTGACGGAGGGTCCAAGTCTCCTAGGTCTTATCTGATGAGAAAATCACGTTCCCGAAGGTTTCATTCCGTTTGGACTCCGTTTGATATTCTGTTTCTCAAACACCAAATAGGCAAAAAACAGCAGCTTACAGGCTAGGCTGCGGTTAATAGGTTAGTCCCAAAAATAATATAAAAGTGGAAAATAAAGCCCAATATAGTCCAAAACAGTAGATAATATAGCATGGAGCAATCAAAAGTTATAGATACGTTGGAGACGTATCAGGCATCCCCAAGCTTAATTCCTGCTCGTCCTCGAGTAAGTAAATGATAAAAAAAGAATTTTTGATGTGGAGTGCTACGTGGCATAATTTCAATGTAAATCTTCTTAATTGTGGTATGAATATTCAAATCCAAAAGATTCAAGACAAAAGTTCATGTTGACATAAAAATAATAATACTTCAAGCATGCTAACAAAGCAATTATGTCTTCTCAAAATAACATGGCCAAAGAAAGCTATCCCCACAAAATCATATAGTCTGGCTATGCTCTATCTTCACCACACAAAGTATTTAAATCATGCACAACCCCGATGACAGGCCAAGCAATTGTTTCATACTTTTGGCATTTTCAAAACTTTTTCGATCTTAACACAATACATGAGCGTGAGCCATGGATATAGCACTATATGTGGAATAGAATGGTGGTTGTGGAGAAGACAAAAAGAGGGAAGATAGTCTCACATCAACTAGGCATATCAACGGGCTATGGAGATGCCCATCAATAGATATCAATGTGAGTGAGTAGGGATTTCCATGCAACGGATGCACTAGAGCTATAAGTATATGAAAGCTCAACAAAAGAAACTAAGTGGGTGTGCATCCAACTCGCTTGCTCCGGAACAGGCCCCAAGATGGGATCTCGTGGATACAGAAAGTTGCGGCGGTGGAATTAGGTTTTTGGCTCCGTATCTGATCGCTTGGGGGTACGTAGGTATATATAGGAGGAAGGAGTACGTCGGTGGAGCTTTGAGGGGCCCACGAGGCAGGGGGCGCGCCCTAGGGGGGGCGCCCTCCGCCCTCATGACCGCCTCATGGCTTTCTTGACGGAGGGTCCAAGTCTCCTGGGTCTTATCTGATGAGAAAATCATGTTTCCGAAGGTTTCATTGCGTTTGGACTCCGTTTGATATTCTGTTTCCCCGAAACACTGAAATAGGCAAAAAAAGCAATTCTGGGCTGGGCCTCCGGTTAATAGATTAGTCCCAAAAATAATATAAAATTGGAAAATAAAGCCCAATATAGTCCAAAACAGTAGATAATATAGCATGGAGCAATCAAAAATTATAGATACGTTGGAGACGTATCACCTTGCCACTCATAAACTTGTTTGTGGAGGCATGCCACGTCATATTCCTGCGTAAGCTTGACAAGAACAGTATGCCTCACAAACGAAGGAGTCATTCCATTCAGGCAGGTGAGGAAGGGCGGCACCGGCTTGACCCTGTCTTCTCTCTTGGTCGGGTCGGAGGCTAAGTTTCTCATTCAGTGGTGAGATGTTCATAGAAAGCAAGGACTTTGAACTTATTGTGCTTCAGTACACCCTGGACAACACGCCTGACAGCAGTGAGGCTAGAATACAACTCGACATCGGTATAAGCGCAAATGGCTTCCAGGATCCAACAGCCTAAGAACTATGTTTTCCCAGTGCGTATATTCAGGTCATTCGCCTCATAGCGAGTGACATGTACAACCACACAATCCTTGCCTGCATCAGGGCTCTAATTGAAACAGAAACAAATTCTGAATTACTTTCCAGTATAAGAAACACAAGTTATTTAAACCACTATGTATAGCATGGCATCGAAGCTAATAGAATTTTGCATTATTCATCACCACATACTTAGATGAAAAACCACAATCGAGATCGGCAAAGAAGAAAATCACCTTGGGCAGCTCAGCAGGGGGGACACATCCTCGAAGGGGGAAAACTGCTCCCGCAGAGCCACGGGGGCCGTAACCTCAAACGGGGCATTGACACCCTCAGTAGTGGCCGTGAGCGTATCTAGGGTCGGCTCGGTGGCTGCCTCCATCTTCTTGGAGCTCTCTGTCTCATGGGGATCAGCCTCCCGCGTCTGCTCCCACTACTGCAGGATGCTGCTAACGCGACACTACGATCAGAGAACCTTCAAGAAACTGTGTGCGATGCCATAATCGCAAACGGTGCTGTATGAAAACCGTCAAAAAAGATGAAACCGTTTGCGATGGAGGATGCATCAAACACGGTTTAGATTTTAGTTGCGTGTGTGATCCAGGGCATACTGTTCAGTTCAATGAACTGTTTGCGATGAGGCGGAACAAAAGAAACGGGCAGCCTGATGAAGGCATGTGCGATATAGAGCATATGGTTCACTTGGATGAACTGTTTGTGATTAGGCCACACACAAAAAAAACGGGCAGCCAGATGAAGGTGTGTACGATATACAGCATGCGGTTCACTCGGATGAACTGTTTGTGATTAGGCAACACAAAAGAAACGGTCAGCCAGATCAAGGTGTGTGTGATTAAGGGCATACGCTTCAGAAGGATTAACTGTTTGCGATTAGGCAACAGAACAGAAACGGGTAGGCCAGATCAAAGTGTCCGCGATTGATGACATACACTTCACATGGATGAACTGTTCGCGATTAACCACAACAAACTAAAACAGTTAGATAGATCAACGTGTGTGCGCTAGACGGGCACACCCATTATAACTAAAAGAAGCGTGTGCGATGGTAATAACGAGCACGCACGATTGTTGGCACAAGACGTGTGCTGACATTGCCTATTGCGATGCACCCTATGGTGCAAACGCCACGTACGTGGCCGAGAAGGCGTATGTGCCCACATTACGCCTTCTGGGAATAGTGCCGCACTTATAACCGCCGGTAAAGTTTGAGCATGCGTCCCGTCACAATTTTTTTAGAAGAACAGGGAGGCCGCATCCCGTCACATTCCAAATTGCAAACCTGTTCACACCGATCAAAATCTAAACGGTTTCCCACTTAGGAGCGTATTACTATGCGGTTATAAATACTACTATTCCAAGATGACTGCACATTCCTCCTCAACTCCTCATCCACAAAAAGTCAAAAACAAACAAGTCATTCATCATCGTTCCCTTGCGTCCGCCATGGCCAGCGTGAGTTCTGGGTCGAGAGATTGCCACCAGAGAGAGGCGAGCCTGGAAACGGGAGCACGAGAGATGTCCCGCCTAGCCGCGAAAGTAGCCAACATGTCCCGCCGCACGACCGTAGTAGCAGAGAGGTCCTGCCGCGCCGCCGAAGCAGCACGGAGGACCCACCGCGTCGTCGATGCAGCAGACTGGTCCGGCCGCGTCGTGGAAGCAGAAGAGATGTCCCGCCGCGCCACGAATGTGATACGATGCTATTATATTATCTGTTTTGGATGTTTATGTGCTTTATTATGCACTTTTATATTATTTTTGGGACTAACCTATTAACCAGAGGCCCAGCCCAAATTGCTGTTTTTTTGCCTATTTCAGTGTTTTGTAGAAAAGGAATATCAAATGGAGTCCAAAGGGAATGAAACCTTCGGGAGAGTTATTTTTGGAACGGAAGCAATCCAGGAGACTTGGAGTAGACATCAGGGAAATCTTTGAGGTGGCCACGAGGCAGGGAGGCGCGCCCCCACCCTCGTGGGCCCCTCGTGGCTCCCCTGACCGACTTCTTTCGCCTATATATATCCATATACCCTAAAAACTTCGAAGGACAGAATATATCGGGAGTTCCGCCGCCGCAAGCCTCTGTAGCCACCAAAAACCAATTGGGACCCTGTTCCGGCACCCTGACGGAGGGGGGATCCATCACCGGTGGCCATCTTCATCATCCCGGCGCTCTCCATGACGAGGAGGGAGTAGTTCACCCTCGGGGATGAGAGTATGTATTAGTAGCTATGTGTTTGATCTCTCTCTCTCTCTCTCTCTCTCTCTCTCTCTCGTGTTCTTGAGGTGGTACGATCTTGATGTATCCCGAGCTTTGCTATTATAGTTGGATCTTATGATGTTTCTCCCCCTCTCTCTCTTGTAATGGATTGATTTTTCCCTTTGAAGTTATCTTATCAGATTGAGTCTTTAAGGATTTGAGAACACTTGATGTATGTCTTGCATGTGCTTATCTGTGGTGACAATGGGATATCATGTGATTCACTTGTTTTCGTCTTGACTCTCCGGTAGAAACTTTGGGGCACTCTTTGAAGTTCTATGTGTTGGTTGAATAGATGAATCTGAGATTGTGTGATGCATATCGTATAATCATACCCACGGATACTCGAGGTGACATTGGAGTATCTAGGTGACATTAGGGTTTTGGTTGATTTGTGTCTTAAGGTGTTATTCTAGTACGAACTCTATGATAGACTGAACGGAAAGAATAACTTCAAGTTATTTTACTACGGACTGTTGAATAGATCAATCAGAAAGAATAACTTTGAGGTGGTTTCGTACCCTACAATAATCTCTTCAGCTGTTCTCCGCTATTAGTGACTTTGGAGTGACTCTTTGTTGCATGTTGAGGGATAGTTATATGATCCAATTATGTTATTATTGTTGAGAGAACTTGCACTAGTGAATGTATGAACCCTAGGCCTTGTTTCAACGCATTGCCATACCATTTATGCTCACTTTTGTCATTAGTTACCTTGCTGTTTTTATATTTTCAGATTACAAAAACCTATATCTACCATCCATATTTCATTTGTATCACCATCTCTTCGCTGAACTAGTGCACCTATACAATTTACCATTGTATTGGGTGTGTTGGGGACACAAGAGACTCTTTGTTATTTGGTTGCAGGGTTGCTTGAGAGAGACCATCTTCATCCTACGCCTCCCACGGATTGATAAACCTTAGGTCATTCACTTGAGGGAAATTTGCTGCTGTCCTACAAACCTCTGCACTTGGAGGCCCAACAACGTCTACAAGAAGAAGGTTGTGTAGTAGACAGCAGAATGCAGCAGAGATGTCCTCCCTTGCTGCGGCGGCCTAGGAAAATGACTCGCGAGCAGGCAAGGAATCTTACAGGCGCATGCGTGCCCTCATCCTTAGGCAGATGGATCAGATCTCCAGGTGGGAGAGGTTGCAGGATGACCTTAAAGCCTCTTTTGAACAGTCTACCGACGTCATCCGGCAACTAAATGAGAGCAATGCGAAGCTCCGGGCCGAGCGTGACCTGCTGAGGGCGAAGATCGTCGGAAGTGCGGAGCAGCAGGAGCAGACCACTACCTTGTTGAAGAGGACCGGCGTCATCGTCGAGAAACTTATGGACGAGAATAACAAGCTACGCATCGAGCGCAGAAGGCTGGTGGAGGAATCCATGGATGCTCTCAAGCAGCATCTTGAGGACAAGAAAGAGCTCGTCACCGCTGTCGGATTTCGGGTTCCGGCAGACCCTTAAGGTTCGAACTCTGGGGTGCGCGCGGAGATCCAACCCTCCACCGTCTCGAACCTCGCCGAATCGCAGGGACCTAAACTACTAGAAAGAACAGCACAAGAGACACGAGATTTATACTAGTCCGGGCCACCGTTGTGGTGTACTACCCTACTCTAGTTTGTGTTGTGGAGGATTGCCTCTTGGGCTGATGAGGAACAGTACAGGGAAGAACAGCCTCGCGAGGGTCTGTTCTTGGTTGGTGTGATGAACTGCTCAGTGGTGTCCCGTCGCTCTAGCTTGAGGATCGAGACTCTATCTCTCTCTCTGGATTCCCAATGCCGGATCGTCCTTATCCTTGCGATCCCTCCCTCCATGATGGTGGCTAGCTCTGCTTATATAGACGAAGGCCCTAGGCCTCTTCCCAAATATTGAGCGGGAAGGGCGCCAACAATTGGCCATTTTGAAGGGGAACAACGGGTAAGCTTATCCTGACTAAAGTTGGTCCTCGCCTGCCAAAGGCTCTGGTGATGACGCCTGCTTGGGCTCCATGATGACTCCTTTCCAGCCGTTGGGGCTGTTCTTGGTCTTGTTGCACCGAAACGGATGCCTTTGCTTGATGCTCTCGCTTGCGCTTGCTCCCTTTGCACCAAAGAGGAAAGGAGGACGCTGCGCGGGCTGGCGCCCGACTGGCGCCCTTGGTCGTCATGGCTTGCGTCACGGGCACCTCGCGAGGTACCCTGCCTTGAACTCTCCGCCTCCTCTTGAGCCAGCCTGACGAGGCCGCGCCTGAGGAAGCTCCTGGTCGTCCGCCCCGCGAGGCTTGGCCCCTCGCGAGGTCTTGAGCTTCGTTGATGAAGATGGGCCGTCCTGGGCCTCCGTTGAGCCACGCCAAGGCCGCGGGCGAGCAAGTCTGGGACCCCGTTCCCGAAACGCCGACAGATAGCCCCCTGCCCACGGTGCGCCCGGACTTGGCCGTCTGAGGCGAAGGAAAGTCTGGCGTCGCGGTCCTAACAGCCTGCGGCCTTGGGCGCCGCATGGCGGTTGAGTGGGAGCCTGCTCCCCCACGATGCCTTGGTAACCGCCCGGATTCGACAGGTCCCTGCATGCAGAGCTGGGCATGATGACTGGTGATCGTGGAGGCCGACGGTTGGCCTCCGCTGGCTATAAGTACGGAACGGCGTGCGCCCTTCCAGTCTATCCTTCTACTTCTCCTCTTCCTCGTCTCGTCTGGCTGCCATGGCTCCGATCTGCGGTTCTCCGGGAAGAGAAGGAAAGGCACCTCAAGAGCATCTGACCGCTCCCCCAAAGAAGCGGCTTGCTCTCTGTGTCGGGGCAGGGCGCCTGGAGGCGCCCGTGCCTTGGTGCGTCGGCCGCCACCAGGGTTTCCTCTTCCCTTATGCAGCAAATTGGTGGCCTGAAGGAGGTGGCGCCGGGCGCCACGAGCCGGCGCCGCCGACAGCCCGGCGGGTCACGAGTGTCGTCTTCCCCACGAGTCCACGCCGAGGCTCTTGCCGGGAGTTCGTGCCGTGTCGTCGCGCCTCCTAAGTCTTGGATTCGCCTTCCTTCTTTCTTCGCCTCCGTCGTCCGGCGAAGGGCCCCTCGACTCTGGCTGCAGCCACGCCGGCTGCGGCACCTCGCGATCGGGGCAGAGGTCGCAGAGTTGCCCCCAGCGAGGTCTTCATGACTCGAGGCTGGGGCGAGGTCGCCTGGTCTGCAGGCGGCGCCCTCACGATCCACCTAGAGTGCGACGGTGCTTGGTGATGTCCTTCAAGCTCTTGACGCGGAGGGTCATCGGCTGGAGTGCTGCCCGGGAGAGGCGGTCGGGACCTCTGCTGCGGTGGGCGGAGGCCAACCGACCACTCCTTGGCAGCTTCTCGAGCGGCGAAGGCGCCGGAGGATCAGCGACTCCGCCGAGCTCTTGGCGCGCGGAGGCGAAGCGGCGACAGCCTCTGAGCCCCGAGCCTGCGCCGCTCCCGGGCGAGGTGAGCTCGTCAGTCGTCGCCGCCTGATCTGGATGGGGTTGGCTCTGACCGGTGGCCCATTGATGATGGCGTCTGCCGTGGTGGTCCCTGTAGATAAGACTCCTTAGGATTCGCGTCTTTTGTTCCTGCGAGGAGCCAAGAATGTACCCCGCGGGGGCTTGTAAGATATTTGTAGCTTCGTTTGTCAATATGATCCTTATTGTGAGGCGACGTGGGATGTTCATTCCGTTTTATCTCAGTTTCTTCCTTTCAGACCTCGTGAGGGCTTGGTGCTCTGCGCCGACAGGTCCCAGTCCCAAGGCAGCCTCAGCCGTCGCTGGTATGCCAGGTCGCGATGCCGTGGTCAAGGCCAGGAGGTGAGCGGCCCGAGGTCCGGTAAGAGCCTCTGAGTCGCGATGCTCAGGGGGTCCCCCTTGGCGCTCAAGCAGCCATCATTCGGTGAGAAAGGAGAGCGACGTTGCTAACACGGAGTTGCATTAAGTGTGGGCATGATGTTGCGATGACTAGTGTGTCCGGAGGGCGACTTATCTCGAGGGTCAGGACGATGCTTCCTGGTGCGGCGCCAGGTCCGTGCTTTGGCCGGCGACAGATTGCGTGGCGAGGTCGTTTCGTGCTCCTTGGAGGGACCCTGCAGGTTCACCACAAAGGAACAAGAGCTCGCCGTGGCGATCGTTAGTCCTGCCGGTAGTTGCCTTGGAGAGGCGCGAGAGGCCTCGCGAGGTGTGTCGGGGCACCCGTGAGCCAGCGCGGGACTCACGAGGCCCTACCTCAAAGCGGGTTGCGTCTGGCTCTGGGCCTTGTCTTCGGGTGTGTTCCTGCAGATTTGGCGGATGCGGTGCTCTCGTCTTGGTCCGGCTCTCGGGCTGGTCTCGGCCGTCGTTGGCAAGCCAGGTCGCGATGCCATGGACAAGACCGGGGTGAGGGCGGAGAGCGGTAGGAGCCCTGAGTTGCGATGCTCGAGCACCCCCCTTTAGCAGCAAAAGCTGAATTAGATGGCGCAACTCGTCCTCGGGTCCCGCTCTCGGCCTGGTCTCACCCGTCGTTGGCAAGCCGGTCGCGATGCCATGGACAAGACCAGAGGGTGAGGGCGGAGAGCGGTAGGAGCCCTGAGTCGCGATGCTCGGGCACCCCCTTTAGCGCATAAGCTGGGTTAGATAATGAAACTCGTCCTCGGGTCCGGCTCTCGGGCTGGTCTCGGCCGCCCGTGGCAAGCCATGTTGCGATGCCATGGACAAGACCAGAGGGTGAGGGCGGAGAGCCAGAGGGAGCCCTCGAGTCGCGATGCTCGGGCACCCCCCTTTAACGTGCAAGATTCCGCCACCGGAAAAGGCACCAAATAACAAGCATGGTGGGCGAGAGCATAATCCTAAGGAAAAAGTAGGAAGGATACATGCAGCTGGGGTGGCCCGGCGGTTTGGGGATGATGCAGCCGAGGGTGCCCCAACAGGATAAGCTAAAGCCATGAAGTAAAAGGGTACATGCCACGAGGGGCGGACCCACGCGACACAGGAATAATCGTACTCAAGGCGCTCCCCGCCGAAATAAAACTTAAAGATGTCACTGGCGATGTTGGGGATGAAGGGTTGTTGATGTAGCAGACTCGGTGGGCTGCGGAGCCGATCCTCCACGAGCCCCAGGCCGGGGGCCTCGGGAGGCTCGGGCGCGCTGGCGGCTCCTCATGGGCCATCTCCATCTCCGCCCGGGCTGCGGCGTGCGACCTCTTGAGCCTCTAGGATGGTCCTCATGAGGCGCTGGTCTTGGCAGCAGCCGCGTTTAGCAGCCATAAGGTATCGTCACGTGGCTGTGGGCGGACCGTCGCAACGTCCCACTCGCGAGGGCGAAGGTGCTCTTGAGATGCGGCTCGGTTGAGCCTGGTATGTCGTCTGACAGCGCGCAGCCCACCATCCTCGCTGGATGGGGGCCCACGATGGGTGGCGGCGGCTGCCCTCATGACCCTTGACTCCTGTAGCTCTGAATGGCCTTGGCGATGAACTCTTGAGGGTTCTGTCCTCCTGGTCTTGCTCCTGCTTGCGGGAAGCGTGCTTGGCTCACGCCTCACGTGGTGCCCAAGCACCTCCCTCGAGACCTTAGCGAGGTCGGCGGCCCTCGAGGAGAGCCCCGAGCCCCGCTGAGGAGGCGCGGGCGCACTTTCCTATGCGATGGAAGGAGGCTCCCCGGCCCGGTGTGGACCACGAGGGGCCTATCTCTTGAAGAGCCGGGCGGTCGATGTCTTCTTCTTCTTGGAGTGCGGCCTCGGGAGGCCTCCTGCTGCTGTGGTGCAGGTCTTCCAGCGACGCTGCTCAAAAGCTTCGCTCGTGGAGCACATGCATCTCTCTCTTCACGGGGCACCGTGATGACTCCGCCGCTTCTGGCATCTTGAGGATGTTGTAGCCAAGGTGGAGTTCTGGCCATGAATTTGGCCAGCGCTGGGTACCGAGGATGGCGTTGTCTGGCGGCGAATGTAGGCGATGTCGAAGTCGATGAGCCGGTGTGGTAGTTGTCGCGAGCCCCAAAGGTGACGGAAGGCGGACCTGCCCGTCGGGACCGTGGAGCCGTCGGTGACTCGGAGAAAGGCTTGGTTGGCTGAAGCTGGTATAAGGCACTTGAAGATTGTTGAATGTCTCCACGGACAGGACGTTGAGCCCTGCTCCGCCATCGATGAGGGTCTTGGTGACTAGCACATTGCTGATGATTGGGGAACAAAGTATCGGGAGAACTCCGGCTGTATCCGCTGAGCTGAACGTGATGGCGCACGCCGACCACCTGAGGGGGCGCGTGGACTCGAGCTTGGGGAGGACTGCATTCACTTCGCGGGCGAACTGCTTGAAGATGCGGTGAGAGGCTGGGGCTTGAGCTCCGCCCAGGATGTAGGCGACCGCACGCGCTTCCTGGAAGCCCCCAGCCCCCTCGTCCTGATGGCAGTCTTCGATTCTCCTTGGCGGCGGCGGCAGCGGAGGGAGGCCTGCGTTCCCCTGCGGGCGATCCTCGCGTGGCTGATCCCTCCAGCCCCCCTCGCGAGGTGGGTCTTGCCAGTGGTCCTCGCGAGGTTGGTCGCGCCACCCTTGGCGCGGGCATGGTTTTCCCAGCGTCCTGCATTCCTTCCTCCTCCTCGGCCGTAGCCCGGCGCTGCGCCAGGCGTCTGCTGACCCTTCCTTCACGTCGGCTCGGAGTTCTTGGCATTCATTGGTGTTGTGGGTGTGGAGGTCGTGGTACCGCAGATGCGCTGCCCTTGGAGGACTCGGGCTGATCTCGCCTCGCTTGGTGTGCGGTTCGCCGCGAGCACGGCAGCCCCTTGCGCTTCACGTCCTTGGCCTTGGACTTCTTCTCTTGAATCCGCGGCGGGCAGCTCGAGGAGGAGAGCGCCTTCTCTGCCTGGCGCGCTTGGTCGCCAAGTTGAACAGCTCGAGGAGGTGCACAGATCTTCATGCATCGCCAGCTCCTCCTTCATCTTGACGTCGCGCGCCGTCGGAGAAAGCGAGATGATGGCCTCCTCCGTTACCCTAGGGATCTTGAGGCGCGTTGTTGAAGCGCTGGATGTACTTTTGCAGGGTTTCCCAGCTGCTGCTGATTCGGCGCATGTCGCTCATGGCGGGTGGCGGTCGCGAGTACCACGGAAGTTGGCGATGAAGCGGGTGCGCATCTCGGCCCGAGAAGAGATCGTGCACAGGGCCGATTCAGGGCCAGTGCGGGCTCCGTCCTTGAGCGCCATGGGAAACCAGTTCGCCATGACCCTTTCGTCCCCGTTGGTAGCCTCGATGCCCAGCTCGTAGAGCTGGAGGAACTCCGTAGGGTCAGCTGTGCCGTCGTAGCAAGGAGGCAGGTCTGGCTTGAACTTGGCGGGCCACGCGACGCTGCGCAGCTCGGAGGTGAAGGCGCGGCAGCCCGCCGTGGCCGCGGGGGGCCTCGGACGGCAGAGAGCTTGGTCTTGCAGGCCTCCTGCGCCTTGCTGGGGGCAGCGCAGGTCTTGACGTCTTTGGAGCGAGGCGCTCGGGCAGCTTCTTGCGGGCGAGAACTTCTTGGAAGCTCTACTCTTGCTGCGCGGCGCTGGCGGAGCAGGTTCCGCCAGGGGCCGCGCTTTGGGGAACAGGCGCCCGTCTTGAGGAGGAGGCGGCTGAGGTGCCCAGGAGCTCCATCGCCCAGCAGGCGGGTGCGGTCTGGCGAGACGAACGGCGCGGGGTCGCCTCCTGCAGCGCAGACGAGCTTGGCGAATCGGTCGAGCCATTCTTCGTAGACATCGTTGACGGGGTGGTAGCGCAGGAGCTCGTTGGCCGCGATGAGTGCAGCTCGGGCCTCCATGGCCGCGCGGGGCGCGCGTGACAAAGAACCAGCGGGGGTGAGCGAAGGCGTGGCGGTGCGGCCGTCCCGCCTCATGGACGGGTGCTGGGATGACGCTTGCTGCTCGCTCCCCGCCGGGCCGGTGGCGGCGTTGACGGCAGGTGATGGGGAACAACGAGGACGCCCGCCAGACGGAGCCGTCTGGGGCGACGGGAGGCGAGGCGGCTCGGCGCTCGCGCGAGCCCGACAGGCGTCGACATGGTTGCGATGGTCGAGGAAGAACGAGGCGACGAAAGGCAAATTCAGCGCACCTACAGCGCGCCAAATGTCGGATTTCGGGTTCCGGCAGACCCTTAAGGTTCGAACTCTGGGGTGCGCGCGTAGATCCAACCCTCCACCGTCTCGAACCTCGCCGAATCGCAGGGACCTAAACTACTAGAAAGAACAGCACAAGAGACACGAGATTTATACTAGTTCGGGCCACCGTTGTGGTGTAATACCCTACTCTAGTTTGTGTTGTGGAGGATTGCCTCTTGGGCTGATGAGGAACAGTACAGGGAAGAACAGCCTTGCGAGGGTCTGTTCTTGGTTGGTGTGATGAACTGCTCAGTGGTGTCCCGTCGCTCTAGCTTGAGGATCGGGACTCTATCTCTCTCTCTGGATTCCCAATGCCGGATCGTCCTTATCCTTGCGATCCCTCCCTCCATGATGGTGGCTAGCTCTGCTTATATAGACGAAGGCCCTGGGCCTCTTCCTAAATATTGAGCGGGAAGGGCGCCAACAATTGGCCATTTTGAAGGGGAACAGCGGGTACGCTTATCCTGACTAAAGTTGGTCCTCGCCTGCCAAAGGCTCTGGTGATGACGCCTGCTTGGGCTCCACGATGACTCCCTTCCAGCCGTTGGGGCTGGTCTTGGTCTTGTTGCACCGAAATGGATGGCTTTGCTTGATGCTCTCGCCTGCGCTTGCTCCCTTGGCACCAAAGAGGAATGGAGGACGCTGCGCGGGCTGGCGCCCGACTGGCGCCCTTGGTCGTCATGGCTTGCGTCACGGGCACCTCGCGAGGTACCTTGCCTTGAACTCTCCGCCTCCTCTTGAGCCAGCCTGACGAGGCCGTGCCTAAGGAAGCTCCTGGTCGTCCGCCCCGCGAGGCTTGGCCCCTCGCGTGGGTCTTGAGCTTGCGTTGATGAAGATGGGCCGTCCTGGGCCTCCGTTGAGCCACGCCGCAGAGGCGCAGCGAGCAAGTGCAGGGACCCCGTTCCCAGAACGCCGACAACCGCTCGCCGCAGAGACTAGTTCCTGCGGCCTGCAGCAACGCATCAAGAAAGTAGAGATCAGCGAGCCAGATCGCTGTCTTCCTTCTTCTTTTGCCCTTGTGTATTTCGGGCGTTGCCGCATGTGGCTTTTTTTAATTATGTTTCTAAATATGTAAGACAATTATTATCCACTATCATCGTCCTTATATTCATCATGCTTGCTATAAATCGCAGTCGATGCTATATAGGTCCATCGGATCTTACATCAAGATCCGTGCAAAACTTTCTTTTTGGATTTCCATTTTTCTCTCAAATCTCAGTCCAGTGAGACATATAGCCACGCCGTAGAACAGGTGCTCGGGCGCCATTAACGGAGACGTTGGGAGGGAGGTGCGCGGCGGGTAGCGGTCAAAGGGCTCTCCTCCCGATGAGCACGCGCAGAGTTTCATTCGGTTTGCCCAGAAAATGGGCTATCAGTAATGAGAAATGGGTTGTACATTTTTAAAACACATCAAACCGTGAATTAGTTTAAAAAAATCATTACAAGATTTTAAATTCGTTTGATTTTTATGCGTGGACAATTATTTGGATTTTATATTTATATAAATTATTTTTCAAAATAGTTTGAATGTGACTCGATATTTCGGGATTAAAAATAGTTGACCGCACCGAAATATGCAAAATTTCGTATAATTTTTAATCGTGGCCACAATATGAGGTGTAATGCTAACAAAAAGAAGATGGGCTCCAAAAAAATTCTTAAGAATTAGCAAATGGGTTGTAAGTTATTAGAAATAATGGAAGATAGGCTCTATGCTATTTTCCACAGATTTGAGGCTGACTTGTGCGCCTACTATAGGTTGACGTGTATGCTTTCCTAAAAAAAAGGTTGACGCACACACAACGCCGTGTCAACTTAGTCAACACACGAGAGTAGTGACTATTGGATGTCCATCCAACGGCCATCGTCCTTCTTCAATCTCCGCTCTTCCTACTCCATCCGCTCAAACAAGCGCCGGTGGGACTGCCTGCTCCCTCCTCCCGCGGCCAGCTGTGCTGCCGCGCAGGCCTCACCGCCCCACCGTACTCCCATCACTGGCCTAGCCATCCCTCTACTCACCCACACCTGCTGTTATTCTCCGGCAACGGCAGACGAACTAGTAAATCCTCGTACTCCCCTTCGCGTGGGAAACAACTGCTGAGTTTTCCCTGGCTCCATGTCGTTCCCTCCCTGGTGCTCTCGGCGCGGCGTGGTCAACGTGGTCAACGAACGACATCCATCGGAAGTGGACTGTACGTGGAGAGCCCGACAACTAGGTCCACGGTCGCATGCAAGGAAATGCCTCCTTATTACGCGCAAAATAATGATTCCTCCACTGGACAGCTGGGACCCACCGGAAGGGCCTCTGTATTTCATGAAAAAAACGTTCCCCTCGCTGACAGGTCGGACCCACCAGCTATATCTTTGAACGCAAGGAAGTGCCTCCTTATTACGCACAAAGAAATGAATACCCCTGGTAGCTGGGACCCACCATAGTGGGAGGCTAACTTGTCGGCCTACTAAGTTGATGGGGATGGAGGGCTTTGTCAACTTAGTCAATATGAACGATTCTAGCTCCAGTGACCGTACGATGTCCATCCAACGGCCGTAGTGCTTCTTCAACCTCTGGTCTTCTTGCTCCAGCCGCCCGAACCAGCGCCGGTCGTGTCACGTGCTCCTGCCTCCCGTGGCGGGCTGTGATGCCGCGGAGGCCTCACCGTCCCCTACTACTCCCACCGCCGGCTAGGCCATCCCTCTACTCACCCACACCCCCTGTTATTCTGCAGCGATGGCAGCCTCACACCGCAGCCGAACCAGTGAACCCTCGTACTCCTCTCTGCATGGGCATCTACTGCCGCGTCTTCCCCGGCTCCGCGTCGTCCCCTTCCTAGGCCTCACCGTTGTGTCCACCGCCCTGGTGCTCTCGGCGTGGCATGGTCAACGTGGTCAAGGAACAACTACCATCAGAAGAGTACTGTACGTGGAGAGGCTGACACCTGGGTCCACGGCCGCAGCAAGGAAGTGCCTCCTTATTACGCAGAAAATAATGATTCCTCCTCCTGACAGCAGGGACCCACCAGACGGGCCACCGTATTTCGTGAAAAAAATGTTTCCCCCCTGACTGCTGGGACCCACCAGCTACATCTTCGCACTCAAGGAAGTGCCTAACAGTCAAGACCCAACAAGTCGAAGCGTACGTAGCGTTGTCATTCTGGTCGCGAATGTGTATGTACATACTGGTCGACCGGTCTGTCTCCAAGCTGCAGCGATGAACCATGGCCGAGTAAGGAAGGGCACGTGTCGTAGTAGAGGCGCGCACGTAGCATGTACACGTACGTATAGCCAGGGTGCAAGAAAGTAAATACGGCCACATACATACATACGGGAGAGGTCTCGAACGCCTAATCGCGCATACATACGGCCTGGGCTTGTGTACATGGCTGGGTCGGAACGGAGAAACTGCGTCGTCGTATTCATCGGGGGCCAACCGGCTTGGACGGAACAGCTGATCGAAACGAGGCCTGGCATACCGCAGAACATAGGAAACGGCCTTGTGTTCGACCGGCCACGGACGAAACGGGATCCTGTTCATCGGGAGGGGTTTGGCCTACCGCAAAACGGAGGAAGGGGACTTCTCTTGGACCTCCTACGGTCGAAACGGGGTCCTGTTGATCAGGAGGGGTGTGGCGTACCGCAAAATGGAGGAAACAGACTTGTGTTGGAGTGCTACAGTCGAAACGGGGGTCTTGTTCATCGGGAGGGGTGTGGCGTACCGCAAAAAGGGACTCCACGGACTACTATTCATCTCCACCGTCGACCTCCTCCAGCCTCCACGGGCTACTGTTCATCCAAAGTCGACCTCCTCCAGCCTCCACCTGCGACTGTTCATCCACGGGCTCCTGTTCATCCAGCCTCGACCGCCCCTCCACCGGCTACTATTCAACCAGCCCTCTCCACGGGGTCCTGTTCAACTACCCCTCCACGGGCTACTATTCTTCCAGCCCTCCACCGGCTACTGTTCAACCAGCCCTCCACGGGGTCCTGTTCATCCCCCCCCACCGGGAACTGTTCATCCAACCCCCCCCCCCCCAACAACGCTCACTATTCTTCAAGAGGCAGTATCGATCGACTTCAGTTAGCAGCAGTAGCGAAGGAATCACTCGGGTTCAGTTAAGAGCAAGGGATCAATTGGGGTTCAGTAACATAGCTAGTGCAATCGCTCGGGTTCAGTTAGAGCCCAACGCCTCGCTCGGGTTCAGTTAGAGCGCAACGCCTCGCACACACGCGCGTACATGTATGAGAGAAACGCGCAAACCTCCGTGCATCGCTCGGCCCTGACCACCCACCGTAACCGGGAACTCCCCGATATTTTCCTCGCCCTCGCTTCTACCATGGTTTTTTCCGTCATTGACGGACCAAAGAATGTCATGCAGCTGCGTCTCCGGCCCACCTAGGACGAAAAGCCCATTTTCTGTCATGATTTTTTATCACAGAAGTAGGAGCCCACCACATCTATTATTATACCGGGTTTGGTCACAATTATCGTCATAGAAGTGTCATAAGCATGACAGAAAAAATTTCGTTCAACCCAAAATGTCACGGATGTGTTTTTTATAGTGCAATAGCCCCCAGTCCAGCCCTGCGCGAGAGAGCATGCCGCTTGCTCCACCATCCGGTGTCGGCGCCGAGCACTAGTACGGTGCTATACAAACGGTTTTTAACCCCTTTCGGCGACGACATTTGGGACCGTCGCCAAGTGAGTGTGGGCGATAGGGTGTCCTTCCCACACGACCTAGAAACCGCCGGGGATATGGAGCAGTAATCCAGAGGCCTTCTAAAATGTAATCGTGCGCGATGCAGCACACACTAAATTCTTTCGCACGTGTGGTATCGGAGATTAAACGTTTCGAATGACGAATTAAAACCATACGGTCTGTTGTAATGAACCGTTTGGGAAACAGTATGTAAGGCACACGGGCCAACATATGAACTGTGTGCGATTTGTGCCCCATCGCACACGAGTTTTCTGCAAAACCCATCTGCCATGCAAGACTCCATCGCACACATTTGCCAACAATTACCGTCTGCAACAATGTTCTATCACAAACGGTTCAGGAGCCCCTTCGCACACATACAAGTGTTGCAGACCGTTTGTGATTTTTTGGGTATCACCGACGGTTGCCGCAAGAGTGCCTGTGCTTCTAGTTTAGGATCCCACATGTTTCTTGAAAAAATTATGACTAGGATTGTATTTTACATTGGGCACGGTTTACTCCCAGTTCTCATGTGCGATAACGCGATATCACAAACTGTTCCGGAGACCCTACGCCCATGTAGTAGCGCTGCAAATCATTTGCGATATGTTGTGTATCACCGAAGATTCTTCTACGATTGACGTAAGCTTTCCGATGTGGATCGCACACACTCATTTAGTTGAACCGTGTGCGGAGCAATTGGCAGGTTAAAAAAACTATCCCATTTTGAATCGGCATGCAAAAAGCAAATTCGCCACAATATTCAATTGAACAAATAAACAAAAATATCATATTTTGAATCGGCACGCAAAAAGCAAATTCGCCACAAAATTCAATTGAACAAATAAACAAAAATATCCCATTTTGAATCGGCACGCAAAAAGAAAATTCGCCACGATATTCAATTGAACAAATAGTGTCCACAGGAAGAATATTCATCAAATTTCGCAACAATTGCAATTGAACATATGGTAGCTAAATTCCAATGATTTGTCCACACATATATGCATTACATAATTAATCATAGTGTGCGAAATACGAAGACCTCATCAGATGGAAAACAATGGATCCATGCGTTTTATGTTTAACGCCTAAATCTTACTCAATGTTTCATGAGAAGGCATGCTGAAGTATTCATTATCACCAGTGGGATTGATGTAGTGATCTAGGAAGAAGTCGCTGATAAATCTTCGAACCATCAGCAATTCACCAGCCGGGAGGGTTCAGGGGTCCTCGGTTTTAAGATGAGTTGCAGTATTTCTAAGATCAAAATGTGCCATATGAGTGGAGTAGAAGATATTAATTAAGATAGACTTACTGGTACTAATTCGCCAGGATCGTCACAACTATCAGCAGATTTGCATATGGAGATCATGTGTCTGCAAACATATTATCCACACAGGTTCGTCCCTGCTTCTTGCTCAGGACATTGAAATTTTTTGTACAGAATTAGTCATGTATTTGTCCTGTTAGGAACAACCTAACCGGTGTTAGATGCATTATTTTTTCTTTGGAAAAAATAGAAAGAGGTTTGTTTAGAAGCTTGAACATTTGACTAGCGTAAGGAAAGGTATTTGTAGACTGTTGGATATATTTTCCAAAAATAACGGATTTCGATGTGTTACTGGAGAAACGATCTCGTGCTGCAGAGGTAGTTCCCTCTTGAACAGGTTCCCTGGTTTAGTTTTCCACAATGCGAGCACATTAAATGATGATGAATTTTGACAACATCAATTATTGAACCAGATATGAATGCAAATTAATTTCAACATCATAGAATTCAATACCTATCCATGAATTGCTGAAGATGCGTCAGATCCTGAGCGTTTGTTAACTCTTTGAGAGAATCGATGTAGTAAACTGTGTTCTTGTTTGGAACAATGAATACCAATATCCAGTGATCGCTACATATTAAGAAATCCATGAACTTACGAATTATGTCGAAATCTGAAAGACAATAAGTGTATGTGTAGTTGTTTACTTGACTTACCGTTCATGATATGGCCAGAGAAATGATTCTGCATGGGACGTGTTTTAGAAGAGATGGACGACCGTTTTAACGGCCCAGTCCCGTAGGTCCTTACTATGTATTGTTGTGCCATTTGCTAATTCAGAATCTATGAAATACACACTCTCCCTTTTTCTTCTCTGCGTGTTCAATCCCCTGAGAGAAATAAAATGCAGTTAGCTCTTTATCATTTACAGCCTTGTATGGAGAAGTTGATCAGAGTTTGTTAAGTACTTACAAAATCAGGCATCTAACAAGAGTGGCATCGAGAACGTTGAAGTTGAAGAAGAGATGTAAGTCCTCAAAACTGACATTGATGGAACCAACATCGTGTCGAAAATAATATCTATTGTAGTGGACTAGCAAACCATGAAGACCTGCTGACATTTGATCCATGCAATATTCATGTAACTCGCGGCAACTAGAGCTGCACTCATCAAAGTATTCGCCAACAAGAAATGGCTGGCCTTGGACGTAATTGTGTGCTTCAAGTATGTCTGCTTTACTTTTAGCAAGCAATAAACGTACTTCTTCATCATCCATGGCGTCAGAAATAATATTACTCCCCGATTCAAACAAGCTGCTGTTAATTTGGTTCTGGGCGATGACTGCTTTAAGTAAGAGGTGATCGTTCTGTTTCTTCTTCACTCTCCCGCCGTGCTTCCTCCTGGTCGTGGGTGTAGCCTTCTTGGCCACTTCCTTCTTGGTACTTGAAGCATTTCTGGCAGAACGTCTGGTTGCCTGCAAGGTAGACTGCCGAGCAGACGGTGAAGCTTGGACGGACTGCTTAGCAAACGGTTTTTCTATGACGGTATGCTGAGCTGGCGGTGCTGCTGTGACGGACTGCTGGGTTGTAGGAGTAGAGGCATCGAACTGCTGACCATGCGTTGAAGCTATGTCGGGTTTCTGCATAGCTGGTGCCAACTTGTCGGTGTGCTGAGGAGGCTGTGCCAACGCATTGGTTTGCTGAGCAGGAAGTGCCGATGCATTGGTATGCTGATCACGCGACTGCGGACCGACAGACTGATGAGCGCCGCTCGGACCTCTGATCGCTTAGCGGTGGTTCCAAGCATCGATCGCTTAGTAGTCTGTTCCACCAGGTTGGTCTGCTGAGCATGTGCTGCAGCTAGGTCTCCCCACGTTGCTTCAGCGGCCGGCATCTGAACCGGTGGTGCGTCTTCAGCAGTTGTAGGCCTTGCCACTAGCTGCTTTGGGGCAGAGGATGACATGGCCTGTACGCCACAAAGTCAGGCCGGCTGATCACAGGTTGATGCATCAGCTTGCGAGAGCTGTTGTGGAAAGGAGAGCGTCACCGGTTGAGGGGCGGCAGTGGTTGCTCTTGGCGGTGCTTCAGGAATCTCATCAATGAACTCTATTTCCTTTCGTGGCCACTGGATGTGATGTAACAGTGTTTCTCCCAAGGTCCTTTGCTCATCAAAGTCCCCTAGGACATTCTTCAGGGCAAATTCATTGAATCCAGGCTTTACTTCAGTAACGTAGCACTTCACACAACCCGGCTTCAATGGCACATTGTCCAAGAACAGGCCATCTTCCAAGAAGTGTGGGCAAACCCAGGCTGTTGCACATTTTAATGTACCTTCATAATGTGTAGGCACGTCCTTCAGTCTGTCTTTCATTCCAGATAGATCTGATATAGCATCATCACGAGTAGCTGCAGTCTCAGTGTCGCTGGGGTCAGCTGATGGAGAGCTACTCTTGTGCAATGTTGTCACGCAATAAGTAGCATTCTCCATGCCTTCCTCCCCTCCCATATGCTGGCTATCTGTCAGTGTTAGAGTCTTCTGCATCATCATTGACTCCTCAACATCCTTTCGAATAGCCGGATAAATCTCCTTCCTCAACGTTTCATACAATGCATTTTGCTTCATTTCACTCCTCGCCTTTTTCAACGTGAGCCTCTCTTCTTTGCTGAGTGTGAAAGCCCTCTTGTGCGGGACATTAACACCTATACCCCTTGCACGGCCAGGGGGCTCTTCTGTTTCCAGAGCAATGGATAGAATGTCACATGGCCCTTAGTTCCTGTAGAACCTTCCAGGGATCTTCGAAGCCTCTAACATCACTTGATACAGTTTGGCGTCATGTGAGTTTTCAAACTAGTAAGTTCCGTCATCATCCCTCTTTGCACGTGCCCGCAAGTAGTATCTAGTGCGTTCGCCCCTGATTTCACTAAAGGACGGATTCCCACCCGCCGCTACTGCTTCTTTGTCCTCCTGTTCCCATATCAGTTTCATGCCGTAGTATCCCGCCACACCCATACGGTGGGGGTGTATGTTCTTCTTCTGAAGTTCCGATTGCTTGAAACTCTTCTCAGCAAACTCTTTAGTTACCCTGACCCTTTTTGAATTCTGGCCAGCCTTCACTCAAGTACTTCTTGTACAGCACGTGCTTCCAGTTTCTCCAAGCATCCCTAGCCTTCTTCAATGCAGCGTGTTCCACTTGGATTCTCCACTGCTCTGGAACGTTGAAGTGATCCCTGATCTCCCGGACTATCCTTCGCTGTGTTTCTGTGTCAGCCTTCCAAAACCCCGGCAGATTAATGTTGAGCCTTGCCCTGCCAACAAATCCTCACACACTCCTGAACCTCATGCGTGCTTTATCTGGATTAGTTGGAGCCCAAGACTTTAAATCAATCTCGGTTACTTCATATACACCTTTAGGCTGGTGTGTGGGCTTGCTTGGAGCGTTCCTCCGTGTCCTGACCGGAAGGGTAATTGTCGCAGCTCTATCCCGTTCAATATTACTTGATCCCTCACAATCTGCTGAAGACCTAGCGTTGTCCAAATCAGATGAAGATACATCGCCTGAAGCATGAGTGTTGTTGCTGCTACTCGGCATCTACAGAGAACACATGCGAAACTCAAGAAAGGAGGATAAGCATAAAACTAACAACTTGGTATCAAGCTTTCTAACATGCCATGCAATAATTTAGAAAATGCACGGCTAATTTGTTAAGTTTGTGTGACTCGGGCGCCCGCGATCTGTAAATAGGCAGTAACTTATTGGAACAAATACAACTTATATGTAGTAAGGAAGGTAGATAATGAACATATATACGCTCTCCGTTATTTTATAGCCAATTTGGGAACATAGGGAACGAAATTGGAAGAGGGATTGCGAGGAAATATGCCTCGCCGCGATGGAGAGCAGTACCTAACAGGCTTATTAATGCAAACCCGGCCGGATCACAGGAGAGGCGAGGGTTACTGCATCGATATGCTCGAGGGTGGCTGACGAGCAAACAAAGACGGCGAGGTGCGGGCCGCCTCGTGCTAGGAACGGCAGTGGAGGTAAGCTTCACACCGAAGAGGGGGCACACGGCCGGGGTGAGCACGGCAGCGCCAGAGAGGGTTCTGCTGTGGATCTGGGGGAGGGGTGAGCTGGCGATGGAGATTGGGTGGACTAGTTGAGTGAAACGCGAGCGGATGGTGGGGGGTGTTGGGGACTCCGGGTGTTGGTGGCCTAGGTGAAAAGGGTGAAAATATCCCAGGTCGCCGCGCGCGCGGAAAGGCCTATGGAAATGGTTGCCTCTAAGCGCTCGTGTGCACAAACAGAATAATTTCGTTTGAAATGAAGACATACTAATTCTGAAATGAAGACGTGTGTTCCTCGTTTCGCCTCTAAAATTTCCTCACATAAAGCAATCACAATCATAGCACGGGTTTGATTTGCTGGTGCATTTCAGGTCTCGTGTGCTATATGTAAGACATTTTTGGCATTTACCGTGCATTTTGGCATATAAATCAATTCCTAGACGGACTGCATTTCCTGATCGAAAGGGATGAGGATTGCCATTCAATCTGGGAGCATCCAACGGTGTAGATGTACGATCCGTGGGGTTTGGGTTCTGGCCAATCAGAACGCACGACTCAGGTCACGCGCGCAGCAAAGGGGGGGCATCGGCCACGGTTTGATAGGCACACGGCTTTCGTGTGTGAATCGTGTGCTATTTGAAAACATTTTTTGGGAGGGGATACTTGAAAACATTTACATGTGTTGTCGAAAGGGATGAGGATCGTCGTTTAATCAAGGAGAATCCAACGATGCAGACGTACGGTCCGTGGGGTTTGGGTTCTGGCCAATCAGAGCGCACAACTCAGATCGCGCGCGTGGCAGAGGGGGGCATCGGCCATGGTTTAGTGGACATACGGCTTTCGTGAGTGAACCGTGTGCTCTTTGAAAACATTTACATTACCTAACATCATATTTTTATTCGAATGAAAACATGAGTTCATCATTTTGCCTCCAATATTTTTCCACGGTAAGAAATCACGATTGTACCCTATGGTTTGATTTTCTGGTACATTTACCAGGCGGCAGGCCTCACTAGCAATATCAAACTATGAATATGCAAAAAAAACAGATCTAGTTTGTAAGTATATATATAGTCGCAACTACATGTGTGTGTTAGCAAGATCATTTGTGTGTCGCTTTGCGAGTTTTCATTCATTGTGCGAGAAACGGGAAAAAACTTCAAACAGTTCAGCCGCAGGGTGCGGCCAGAGGCGTAGGCTTTGTTGGTATTTTAATTTCAGGAAACACATATAGAGTCTGGAAAATATCAAAAATCATTGTGTCACTGTCGCGTGCTCTCACGATCGCATGGGAAAAAATTGGTAATGTTTGGCACAAGTTTTGGTGCTCGCACCTTCCATACCAGAACATCTCACAATAAGAATCATAGTTTCCAAAAGGAGATGCGGCACTTCGGACTACAAATTGTCAGTTACTAGCTACATCGTTCAGGCCCATTTCAGGTCGTCTGCTATGTTTATGTCATTCTTTGCACTTACCTTGCATTGCATTTTAGTGCATATATAATTAATTAAAGTCAAAAACCCTACTACAACTACATGTGGGTGTTTTAGTTAGGCTATATATACTTAGGCTACTCATAGTGGAGAGTGTCATATACTAGTATCATGCATATATATGATACTAGTGTATGATACTACCTTTAATTAATTATAGCACATACTATAATACATAGAGTATAGTATCATAGATCATATTCATTGCCATGCATGACACAAATTACCATCTCATTTAACATGATACGGTATCTACCTATATGTTACTCTAACCCTCTCTCTATATATATTTAATTCTTTGCCACATCAGCATACTTGCTATTTCTGAGTGCATGACATCGTCAGCTATGATACCATCACTATGGCCAGCCTTATATAGTGGGGAGTATCATATACTATATATATTATCATGCATATGTTACTAGTGTATGATACTACGTATGTACCTTCATAGTACATATATAGTATCATAGAGTAGTATATATCATAGATGACCGTATTTATGGCCATGCATGACACAAAGTATCATAGCATTTATTTTAAATATATATATATATATATATATATATATATATATATATATATATATATATATATATATATATATATATATATATATATATATATTACGGTATTTACCTATGTTACTGCTATGATACCCCCACTATGGCCACCCTAATAAGGTATGATGCATGCCAACTAGACTTTTTGGATGATGTGGCACACAGTTAAATGAGGAAAGAGGGTGTGGTATCATATCATGATACCGTATCATATTAAATGTTGTACTACTTTGTGTGGCATGGCAATTAATAAGGCAACCTAAGATACTAACTTATGATACTATGCATGCGCGCATTACCGAGGTATTACTTATCATATACTAGTATCATGCATATATACTCCCTCCTTTCCAGTTTATAGGCTTATCACAAAATTTTAGGTTTTCCATTTTATGAGGCTCAATTTGGTTGTTCCCCATCACATGTTCAGATCCTAAGGTGCATTAAATCATTGTATGCAAGCATTAAGAGAAAGTTGACCAACGCATGTACTTTATGCGTGCATGTATTGCAATTAATACATTGGAAAACATAATTTTGAAAGGAAAACAAAAGCATTAATTGGGTGTTTTTTCAAACTACAAAAAGTATTCCACCACTCACCATCTACCTTAGTTGGTGAGATTTTTGAATTGAGCCCTATAAGGTTGGTTGTAATGGTGAGTATCATATACTAGTATCATGCATATGATATATATACTAGTGTATGATACTACTTCCGTAATACATAGTATCATAAGTTAGTATCTTAGGTTGCCTTATTAATTGTCATGCATCACACAAAGTAGTACAACATTTAATATGATACAGTATCATGATATGATACCACATCCTCTCTTTCCTCGTTTAATTGTGTGCCACATCATCCAGAAAGTCTAGTTGGCATGCATGATACCGCTTTTGATACTACCATTACAACCAGCCTAAACCGGAAAGGAGGGAGTATGATACTAGCTACTCTATGATATACTAGCTACCTCACTAAGAGCATGGTTAATAATACAGCCAACGGTCGGCTATAAGAAGTTGCCATGTCATATACAGCCAACCTCTTAGCGGACATGTACAATAATAAGTTTTAAATACATACTAGTTTATCAATTGTTGGCCCACCTTACATCCTCACAAAGTGTCTTGGGTCTCGTGTTGCAGCTGGCTCTACTAACCAAGAGCCCGCTTCTCTACTCTCTTCTCTCTCCTCTTCTCTTTCCTCCAACTAATAAGCACATATATATTATTCTATTCCTTATAGCATGCTTATGTCACTATTGTACTTGCTCTAAGACTAGCCACAATGGAGAGTAACATACACTAGTAACATACACATATCCCTAGACTATGTTACTACCTTTCATAGTGGGTAGTAACATAAGTATAGTAACATGCAAAGCCTCATTTATTAGGTTATAGACTCATATTGCAGTGGGACATGTGATGTTACAGTAACTAGCTAAGTTACTAAAACTACCTCTCTCCTCATTAACTCATTGCCACATAAGCAAATTTGTTGAGTTGGACTCGATGTTACTGTTGAAGTTACTCCACTATGGCTAGTCTGATGCATAGTATCATAGAGTAGCTAGTATCATATGTAGTACTTTATTTATATTGTCATGCATGACACATAGTAGAATAGCATTTATTATGATACGTTTTCATGATATGATACTTAACCCTCTCATTCTTCATTTAATTATATGACAGCTCATCAAAATTGCCTAGTTAGGATGCATGATACTAGCTATGATACCCCCTAACTATCAGCCTAGCATAGAAGGTGTACAGATCATTTGTGCGTCGCTTTGTGAGTTTTCATCCGTTTCTTCGAGAAGCGGGGAGAAGTTTCAAACTTTTCAGCCGCGAGGTGCGGCCACTGGCGTAGGCCTAGTTTGTATTTTAATTACAGGAAATTCATATGTAGTTCGGACATCATCAAAATCGATGTGTGCCCGTGGTGTGCTCTCCCGACCCCGTGGAAAAAATTGGTAATGTTTGGCACAAGTTTTGATGACCGCTACTTCCAAACCGGAGCATCTCACATGAAGGATCATGGTTTCCAAAAGGAGACGTGTCAATTCAAACTCCTGTGGCCGGTGACTTCATCTTGGCCTCATACAAATTTCCACGGTATGCAATCACCATTATACCACGGGTTTTATTTTCTGGCGCATTTCAGTTATTGTTAGCTGTATTTAAGACATTTTTTGAGATTAACATGCATTTTGTGCATAAAAATAAAATTACAACTGGAACTGCATGTGTTGTCGAAAGGGATGAGGATTGCCGTTCGATCTGGGAGCATCCAACGGTGCAGATGTACGATCCGTGGGGTTTGGGTTCTGGCCAATCAGAAAGCATGACTCAGATCGTAGGTGGGGTGGCGGAGTTTGGCCGGCACACGGCTTTCATCAATGAACCGTGTGCTATTTGCAAACCAGATTGCATATTTTTGTTCACACATTCTCTAGTGAGATCAATTGAGTGTGCTACCTCTATGATATAATAATAATAACAAAAAACAGTTCATATTCATTGCCTGAGCTGACATCATATCAAGGTCAACATATTAACGGTTCTTACATCAATAGAAAACTGGGCATAACTCACAAATTCAGTACACGCGACAGTTCTAAATTGAACGAATTAAGTTGCAGGGTAGGCATAAAGACTAGTATTACGGCTTAATTCCCATGTACATGGGGGAACGGGGATCATTATGTTGACCCCGAATGAACTTGTTTTTTTTTTATAATTTTACGCTGCTCTGTTACACGGGTGCGTGATCCCTTGGCTGGCAACTCATCAAATTCATCATACTCGTCCTCATCGGAAACATCGTCGACACCCAGTACCCTTCTCTTCCCATGCATCGCTAAATGGCCGTTCTTATGCAAGGGGTCTTCCACAAAGAAAATCCGGGTAGCATCGCTGGCAAGAATGAATGGGTCCGCGTGATATGCCATCGTTGTCCTGTTAACACAGGTCTTCCTGTATTCATCAATCCTTACCTGACCAAGAGGGATCCATGCGCACCTGAATAATGCCACCTTAACTTTCACATAGTCAAGCTCCCAAATCTCTTTGATGGTTCCATAGTATACCCTTTTATCAGCTTCATTTACAGTCATGCAATAGAGCAGTTCTGATATGAGGTCTTCTGATCACGTTCCTCAGTGTAGAACATGTATCCATTTATGTCATATGCTTGGTATGTCAACACCGTAGGTGATGGCTTTTGTGCCAACCACGTAGCAATGTCAACGATGGATCCTTGTGACAAACGATTCTTCAGCCATTCGGCGTAGTTCTTAGTGTGCTCCTTCATCTCCACATCTGATGAACGCACCATTGGTAAGAAGCTTTGGCGTATCTCCACCAAGTGTTCTTCGGCATAAGCGCTGAGAACTGGGCTGTTAAGGAGTACCATCAAATGGGCTTTCTCTGCCAATTCACCGGGTGCAGCCATTTGCGTGCCAGCAAGGACCGGCTTACCTTTTAGCCTTCCCTCGTGGCAAGAGAGGGGCAAACCTATAGGTCTTTGTTTCATGTATTCGGTGCAAAACTAAACCACCTCCTCCACGGTATAACCTTGTAGGATGCTTGCCTCAGGATGGTTTCAGTTCCGACAAAAGCGCTTCAGTACTCCCATGAACCGCTCGAAGGGATACATGTTGCGAAGAAAACAGGACCACAATACTTTATCTCGTCAACAAGGTGCACAGTGAGATGGACCATGACATCAAAGAATGACGGTGGGGAAAACATCTCTAGGTTGGACAATATTCTTGCAATATCATCTTGCATATGATCCAACTCTTCAGGATCTACAACTTTCTGCCATAGTTGATTGAAGAAATCATAGAGTGTGTTTCTTATATATTTGTCCATCAGATTCCTGATGGACACCGGGAGGATTTGTGTCAACATTACGTGGCAATCATGTGACTTCATGTGTCCCAACTTCATTTTACCTGAGCTCACATCCACGAGACTTCTGATGTTTGCACAGTAGGAAGAGGGTGTCTTAACTAACAACAAATAGGTGAAGAACTGTGTTGCTTATTTTGTACTGAAATTGTAACTCTAGCGAGCTTTGATGAATTTTTCATCATCTTCTGCTTCACTCTTGCGTTTTGATTGATCAGAAAGCATATCGAGCCGTGAACTTTCACCATCCTTTCTTTTACCTTTAATCTTGAGCAGAGTACCAAGTATGCTTTCACATACATTCTTATCTACGTGCATGACATCGATGCAGTGACGTACATGTAGAATCTCCTAGTAAGGTAATTTCCAGAACACCGATTTGTTCTTAAACAATTGACCCTTGGGTGTTTGTTTCACCGTCAAAGGGTGGTTCTTGCCAAGCACAACATTATTATTTTAGCCATATTATGGAGCACCTCCTCGTCCTAGGGACTTGGGCCCGCACCTGCCTTTGTCGTACCATCAAATTCAGCTTTCATCTTTTGGTATGGGTGAGTTTTCCATAAGAACCTACGATGACTCAAATACACTGTTTTGTGTGAGTTGGGAAGTCTTCTGCTAGCTGTCCTATCCATGCATGTGACACACCCTACATCTCCCTTTGTTTTCTGCCCAAATGTGTTGCCTAATGCCGACATATCTTGAATGGTGTGCACCAGCATCGCATGTATATGGAAAATATCCTTTCTTTAAGCATCATAACATTTTACAACAGGCGCATCTATCCACACTGTTATCAGTTCTTCTACTAGTAGCTGAAAGTAAATGTCGATGTCATTTCCAGGTTGCTTTGGGCCTTGGATAATCATTGACGTCATAATGTATTTTTTATTCATACACAACCAAGGAGCTAGGTTATATATGCACAAAAGCACCGGCCGTGTGTTGTGATTGGTGCTCATATCGCCAAAAGGATTCATCCCGTCAGTACACTCCCCGAGCCTTATACGTCTAGGATCCTTGGCAAAATTTTCAAACTTGTTGTCGATTAATTCCCACTGAGCCCCATATTTCGGGTGCCTCATAAACCTATCCGCAATTCGCTCATCATGATGCCACCGCAACCTCTTTTCCTCTCTAGGGTTTGCAAACAAATGCCTCAACCTTGGAATTAAAGGCAAGTACCAAACAACCTTGAACGAGATTCCTGTCTTGATCTCGTCGTGCGATTTGTACTTGTCCTTTGCTCTCCTGCGCTTGTATCGTGCATGCTTGCCTGTGGGACATGCACGCAAATATTTATACTCACCACAGTACAATATACAATCATTCACACAAGCGTGTATGTTCTGTACTTCAAGTTCCAATGGGAAAACAATTTTCTTCGCTTCATTCTGGGGAGCACATTATCTTTTGGAAGAATTTCTTTGAAAGACCTAACATCTCTATGAAGCCCTTGTTTGATAGACCGTTTGCTGCTTTAAATCTAAGAAGCGCCAGGGTGGCACTCAACCTGGAATGTTACTTTTTGCAACCTGGATACAATTCTTTCTTGGAGTCCGCATCAATGGTTGGCAGATCCTTGTACCCAATCATGTCCTTTTTTGGGCCCTCAAAATCTGCAATCATAGCAGCAAAATCTGGCATATCAAGATCGTCGTTATTTGCGTTGACGTCTTGGTTTTCCAGTGGGCGTTTCGGCTTTCCAGTGTTCCATTGGTAGCTTGACGCCTCTGCCTTGATGTTAGATTCAACATCCATGTGACACCGATCGGGTTTGGCATCTCGCTGCCTCGGGTATCTTCATCCATGACCTCCTCTTCACCGTGTCTGGTCCAACGTGTATATCCATCCATGAATCCCCTAGAGACTAAGTGCATCTGGACATCTGCAACTTCATGTGACTCTGTATTGGCACAATCAGTACATGGACACGGGATGTAATCCACATCACCAATTCTCCTCTTTGTACTTTCAACCAAATTCATGAACTTGTCACGCCACTGAAAAAATCTGCACTTTTCCGATTCTTCATCCATCGAGATCGTTCCGTCTGCAGCACACAAATGGTAATTAAAAACAAAACAACAACATTAATACACGGATTAGCTGCTGCCCAAAGATGCGTGCATAAATCACAAGGTTTTATTTTCATAATTACTGAGGGTGCTCCATGTTGTTATCCAGACGTGCAATGACAAAAATTAATGGCCAGTCAATTTACAGGCAGAGTACTAGTACAAAACTACCCTTAGGAATTGAATATCTTAATTAAGCCACTCACGAAAAGAATACCTTAATTAATTTGCCGTGCGGCGACCTCCACCCAGTAGACAGACAAGCGCGATGCAGCGGCACGCCGAGACAGCAGGGTCGAGGAGCAAAGCTTCGTGCAGCTGGCGCCTGAAGTTCGACCTCCACTATCCCGCCATCGACCGCGATGGATGTGCTCGAATCACGCCGCGGCCAACCTCGATGGTTGAGCTCCTCCTATCTCCTGCCGCAGACCGAGGGTTGACCTCCTACGACGCCGCCACCGCCCACCGACCGAGGACTGACCTCTTCCCCGGTAGCCGCTGCCTAGGCCGCCGCCACCATCTCTATATGCAGAGCGGTTGTTTTTTTATGGATATCCGTAGAGCGGCTGTTTACACGGTATCTCACCGTAACTCAATTATATGGACAGGATAATACATCACATACGGTTATGTAATGGCAACCGTGTCTAACCTACGTTGTCTTCTCACACGGTTTGGTGCGGAAATCGTGTGTGATGTTGTAATACCTAACACAAAGGACATGTATAAACAGTGTGCCGTATACAACATATAGTGCCATAAGTAGTTCCCGACCGTTAGCTTATCTCCACAGTTTCCCCATTTCCCCCAAATCCCTACATAGCCTCCAAATTCCCTCGCGTGGCGCTGACATTGGGGGAATGCGGACGAGTGGTCCTAATGGTTTTGGTGTGGCTGCTCCTGCTCGTATCACCGCCACGACGGCGGTCGCCGCCGAGCACTTGCCTAAGGTCATTAGAAGGCAGGTGTACTACGGATCTGAATCATCCTGTCAGGTTCCAATCTATCCTGATCTTTCTTAGCATTTCCAAAGTATACCTCCTTGCTGAATCCGTCCGAATGACCCCCCGCCCCCCCCCAGAAAGTGATCGCGCCGGATCCGAACATGACTCAGACTCCGCAACACGAGTTCGACTCCGAGTTTTGCGCCACCGAGAAGTACCAAAAGTTGAGTTGTGTGCACAAGCACACTGCCGCTCGATGTGTATGAACGCAGGGATTCAACATTGGCAGGCGGTTTCTCAGTTGCCCCTTAGAGGTTAGTGCTAATTAAGTTCATCATTTTACTTCAGTTAATGCCACCGCTCATCCTGAATACTATTTAACATTGACAGGGATATGAGGCTTGTGCCTTTGTTAACTGGCTGGATGAAGAATGGCATGGCAGGGCTCGGAGTGTTATCACCAAGCTCGCAGAAGATAACGTAAAGCTGAAGAAGAAACTGGCTGATATGGAATGTACAATCAGTACGATGAAGCAAGAAAGAATCAATCACAGGCAACAGATGAAAGCAAGAGACAAGAAGGAACTAGCATGTGTAGTTGTGGTTGTCGCATTAGCCATGTTTTATGCGCTGTTTGCATTGATGATTAGGGGTTTTGTTTGACAGTATTGCTAAAGCACATCTAGATGTGCTCTAAGTAATGCACATCTAGGTCCTATGCCATTGATGTTACGCGAAGATTCGTGCATATATTTTTCTTTGTATTTTTTTCTTTTCCTTTCTAGTTTGATTATTACTGGCTTTATCAATAAGAAGAGCTCATTGTATTGCTTGCCAACTGTCATACTCCATTCATACTTATACTGGTGCATAATCCCAAAACTCGTTCCTTGTTTTTGTCCTGAAAAAGGAAACTAGCCAAATAGCCAATTGGAGTCCTGCGCAACCCCGGGAATTTGGAGCGACTGGGTACAAATAATTGCGGTTGATTATATCAGCGGTTAGATAATACGTCAACCCCCGCTCCAATTCCCCACCCCCGCCGCCAAAAAACCCGCTTCAATTGGCAGTTCCTCTTCTCTGCATACCCCGCTTAAGTGTCCACCATATTCATCGTCCCCGGCAGGCCGCGCTTCACATTGGCACACACTCTGCAGCCATGTCAAGCGACAGTGAGGATGACAGTTCAGCCAGCTGTCTGGCGCCCGATGATAGGTCAACATCGGAATCATCCCGCTTGTCTTCCATGAGTCCGGCGTCGAGCCCAAACCTTGATTATATCCGGTTCATGGAAGGGACGCCACCTCCATAGTCATCAGACGACAACCAGATGGATGAGGAGCCGTCGGAGAACAAACAAGAGGACGACGATGGTGATGAGGAGGAGGAATGGTCGAACGAGGAGGAGGACGACGATGACAGCAACGACGATGACGACGGCGGCGATGATGAAAAGCCAACGGTCAGCAGCAAGAAGCGTCCTCGCCAAGACGATGTTGCGGGGCCATCCAACAACAACAACAAGGACTAAATTAAGCAGACTATATATATCTTAGTTTATCCTGTCAATCTCATCGCAGACGGTTAGTAATATGTATTTGACAGAGATCTTCTACATTATCGCCCACAGGTTGGATTGTTGAACTGTGTGCCCTGACGAGCACACAATTCAAAAAAAAGATCATATGGGCTGTCTATAATGATCGCACACAATTCTGATTACCGACCTGTTTGCCGGGTATCACACACATCTTGTTACGCTGAATCGTTTGTGTTCACCTCAATCATCGCAAAAGGTTCATCAGAGTGAACTGTATGCCGTATATCGCACACACCTTTATCTGGCTGCCCGTTTCTGTTGTTCTGTCTCATCGCAAACAGTTCATACAGATCAACCATATGCCCCTCATTGCACATGCAACTAAAATCTGAACCGTGTTTTATGTATCATTCATCGCAAATGTTTTGCATCTTTTTTGACAGTTTTTTTACATCACCGTTTGTGATTAATGCATCGCACACAGTTTCGTCGAAGGGTCTCTGATCGTAGTGTCACGTTAGCAGCATCCTGCAGTAGTGGAGGTTCCTCCTCCCGGATCCGACAAGGAGATGGGAGAGGTCCACCAAGAGGAGGAGTGCCAAGAGGCGGATCCCTTCATGGGGTCCCCATCAACCACCTACCCGGAAAGTGCCACACCGACCAGGGCCTCCACCGACGATCCTATCCGCGCTGATACAGTCTCCCTAGTAAGGACTGTTGAAAGCAACGCGCCGACAACACGAATTGTTGGGGGAGGGGATGCCCTCCCCCCCACACACACACACAACAAGTACCGACAGATAATCCTTTCATCGTTCTGCACTTCCCCAAACTTTTTCTATTTGTCTTGAACTCGAACTCAAATCTCACTTTGTCCTGGTCTGCAGCCCCAATCTCTCCAGAGGGGAGCGAGGTCTTTTAGGCAATGTCGGATATCACCAAGGCTGCTGCCGAGGAGGCCACCAAAATTGTCACGGTGGAGGAAGCCGAGAAGGTTGTCCGGCACCTTCACGAAGCCCCCACAGGACCAGATGAGCCCCACGGCAGCGAGCCTAAGCCCGTCAAGATAGACGTGGATGAGACACCTGTTGTGGTCATCACTCCAGCCCCTGCCAAGGAAACACTTGCAGCCACCACCTTGCAGAACCCGCCAAGCGATACGGGGTTGAGCGTACCCCAGCATGGACTTGGAGCCCCCAGCTCATCTGGGACCGCAGGGAAGAGTTTTGATGAACAAATCACGCGGATCTTGCTCCCCTCGGCCCAGAAATCCACAGACGTTGACGACTTTACCAATGAACAGGAAGACTTCGCCTTCTTCCAGGTCATGGCCATTGGCTTCAAGGAAGTCCAAGACAGGTATGGCAAGAGATGGGAGCGAGCTCATGCGGAGCGCAAGTCTATGGACTCAGTAGAGCAGCAGTTGAAGGAGAAAGTTGAGGAGCTGCGCACATGGTACAACGACCACTCCTGCGAGCTCCAAAACAAAGAGGAGAAGCTAGCTCCCGCCAGGAAGAAGGCATCGGCCCGCGATGGCAAGTTGACGAAGCGCAAGCGCTGCTCAACGCCAAAGAGAAGGACCTTGCCGCCTGGGAGCAAACCATTGCCGCCACCTTGCAGAGCAAAGACACATAAATCGACAAGCTCGTTAAGCAGCGGACTCAAGAGGTGGCGGATGACCACAAAGAAGCCATGGAAGCCCAGATTTCAGATACCGCTACCAAGCTCAAGGAAGCTGTTGATGAGGCCGCGACTGTTACTTCCGCCAAGGCAGACCTAGAGGACCAGGCGGGCAAGTTGAAGAAGAGCTCATCGTCAGCAGCAAGGAAGTCGATGCCCTCAAGGCCGAGGCGCAGAAAAGAACCCTCACCCTAGAGGGGCTGTAGACGCAGCTCCCGTCCAAGGGTCAAGAACTTTTCAATGCCAATGACACGGTCCAGGACCTGAAGTCCAAACTTGCCGTCCTGGAGGAGAACTCGAATCCACCAAGGAGCGGGAAAAGGACTTGGCGGAGAAGCTAGCTGCTGAAGAAATCCTCCGGAAGGACGCTGAGGGCAAGCTTGATCAACTACATCAGATGCACTCCCTCTGGACGAACAAGCTGGTTGACATAGCGGGAGCGCCTCACTTCTCAGCTTGCAGAAATGGACATGAGAAGCTGGAGCTTTCCTACTACTAAACATGAGGTCGCCAGTGTCAGATTGACCAAGATTTTTGACGGTCTGATCGAAACACTGAAGACATATCATGAAGACCCTAATGTTTCCTTCGCCAACGAGTCCCGACAGTTCGCCTATGGCGTACTTTATACTGCGGTAGTCGGCCTTGTCCACCGCAATCCGGGCCTTGACATCTCCAAGACCTTCAAGAAGCTGTCGGCAAACACTAACGTCACCGCTGCCGACAAGGTCGTTGCCCCTATCGCTGACAAGGTCCTCAATGTTCCTAGGGTCCAAGGAGAACGCATCAACTAAGCTTATCATCGTACCCAATGTTGCGCTGCCATGTGAAAGAAACATTTGTCATTATGTTAGGTCTGCGCTACTTTTGTGACCTAATATGACTTTGAACCATATGTATGGACGTATGCTATCCCTTTGTTTTACTCTGCTTTCTGTTTTTTTGTATAATTGAGCACCCTACGCATGTCGGAACCTTGCCAGGGCAAATACTAGCCGCGAGCGCTTTGGGGTGGATCCCTAGCTAGCAGTCTACTGGTAGAACGGCCGCTGGCAAGTTACCCTTTGATGTTTTCAATGCAGCCACCTGAGCTGTTGAGCAGGCTCGAAACAGACAAGGGCACAGATGATTACGGTAGGGTTCCTTCGTGTGCAGATTTTCTTATACGGACATTAGTTCAAACAAGGGAGTTGCAGGAAAATAATCAAGGAAATGGAGCTGAGAGATTTTTCAACTTAGCTTTTCCTTTTCGCTGCAATTCTCGCCGTGAGGAATGGAAGGTTCTTCTCCTGGTTCCCTCGGGAATCTTGCACGCGCAGAACCCTTTCGTCCGGATATTGTGCACGTACAGAGAACCGTGACGTGTCGGAAATCCTATCGGGGAAGGTGGAGTCGACATCTTGCCGTGGCATCCTCACGACGACCAAGGCCTGCCAGCCTGGGCGAATACCCAATGAACTTGTCGTGACCCGCGATGTTGTCGGGCACTCAACCCTGTAAGGGGCTGCCCACGACGCTGGGTGCAGGCTCGTCGATGACTAGGTTGATCACGCATGCCTTTTCGCCGAGGATGCTTCCCAACTTCGGCATTCACTTTAAAAATAGCACAATCGCTCCACTGCCAACTCCCATCGTAGTGGGCATGGCGACTGCACTGCCTGTGTTGGCCGCGCTTACCGCGGCATCCTCACCATCCGCGGCGGCGGCGCTACCTATGCCGCCCGCGGGCGTGTGTGGTGGGAGTTTGGATGTTGATGGCTTTGTCGTCAGGGAGCCCTTCTTCTTTGGGCGCCATGAAAGGTGAAGGAGATCCTAAACTAGATGAAGTCATTTCGTCGTTCATCGGCTTGATTCATGCCGGTGATGCCCACTACCTGCCGCGCCAAAGAAGTCGGCGTGGAGCCGGCGATCTATGGGGCAAGGCTATCCCTTTGCTGTTTTGGCGAGGGGGTGCACGCGACGCAAAGAGCAAGAAGACGAGGGACACGATGCTTTTATACAGGTTTGGGCCACTGAGAAACGTAAAACCCTACTCATGTTGTGATTTATTGATGGGAGTGTGTGTGTGTGTGTGTGTGTGTGTGTGTGTGTGTGTGTGTGCAAGCACGCGAAGCGCTCTCTCCCGGCAAGTCACAAGGAGAGGACAGCTTCACGAATACCTATGCGTGAGGTTGCAATGGGTTTGAACCCTTGTAAAGGTTGCCCTGGCCCTCCTTTTATAGCTCAAGGGGTTACCAAAGTGGCAAAAGGGTCTTTACAGGGTGATTAGATAGAAACAGAAGTATCATACCCAACTCTGCTAGTTAGGACAAAATGCATTAAATGCATCACTAGGTGTCACAAGGAGGAGGAGCACCGGCAAAGTTGTCGCACCACTTGCTCATCTGCCTCCTATTAGCTTGACATGCCATTAGGACGGGTGTCGATAAAGGTAATTTCCCTCCAACGGGCTGCCACGTGCCTGACAAGCTTCACCTAACCGCCTGCGAGCTCGACACCTCACTGATGGGTGACTACCCGCTTGGTGAGGTGGAGCGCTTGTAACACCCCCAGTGTCATGCTACTGTAATCCCCTGTTAATGGTGCCAGGTCACCATGCTTACTGAGCTAATTATCACTGGATGAAAAATCAAAGTCAAATTCAAATTCAAATTATGAGTGAAATTCAAAATTTCTAAATCATGCAAACTAAAATGTTCATTAAATAGAAAATAATCCATAACTAATTATCTTCAGAAAAACAACATCACCTAAATTCATTATGTGACTCAAACAACATGAAACAGCATCAAAACAGAAATTTAAAGTGCCATATCATTTATTAAAAATTCAAATGAAATCATTTTGGCTCCAAACCATTATTTTTGGCAGGGGTGAATATTGCAATATAATTGTTGAGCTAAGTCACATATTTTACAAAACTATAATGGTGGCTAAGCAATTTGCAAAACAGGACTAAATCAAAACAAAAGAAAAAGAAAAGGAGAAGTAGAGAAGAGAGAGAGAGGCCATCTGCCTCACTAGGGCTTTGGCCCACCCGAGCCAGGCCGCGCAACAGCCGGCCCAGCCCAGCTCTCGGTCTCCTCCTCCTCCCATCGCCGACTCACCGCACCAAGACCCTTCGTCCCCTCACGGACCGTCTTGCCCGTGCATCGTCGGCGAGGGGATAAGGGCGATGCCTCGGGCTCCCTCCCCACTCCCCACTCCCACTTGAGCCTCTCCTCCCCCAGATCCACCCTTTCCCCTCTCCCTCGCGTGCTCACTCCTCCCGAGCGCCACCGTCATCGCCCCGCATCGCCGACGTGCCATAGGCGTCCGCCGTCCTCCTCCACGTCGACCGGTGCCCGCCGTTGGAGCCGGAAGGCACCACAGCACCGGATCCACCCTGTCTTCCTCCTCGGGACGCTCGAGCTCGCCGCCGTCGATTCGCTCTGCCAAGCCTCCCCGAACCCACGATTGCACATCTACAGGCTCACTGTGAGCTACACTCCTCCCCCCTCTCTTTTGCTCCCGTACGCGCCCAGAGCAGCTGGACCCACCATGGCCGAGCCGAGCTCCGCCGATGAGCTCATTATCGTCGCCCTGATGCTCCTCGCGCGGTGCTAACACCACCACCGAGCTCCTGGAGCTCCTAGCTTCTCAACGCGCCCCTCCGCCACCCTTGCCATGCCCTGGACGCTCGAATCCAACGACGTCCGAATTCCGGCGCTGCTCCGATCGGCGCTGCCGTGGCTCTAGGCCATCCCAGCACGCGGGACCGCCGGCGCTGGATGCGTGCGGCTCCCCTCGTTCGAACATGCGTCACAGCGCTCATTTTAGCCGCCCATAGGCTTTCCCGATGCGCTTCCGAAAGCCACCACCGCCCCACTCGTCACCGGCGCAGTTCCGGTCATCCCCGAGACCAACCCATAGCACCGTGCGACGCGCGATGTCCCTAGCTTTCGAACACGAGTAGCCACGCCCGTTTTGGGCCACCGTGGCGAAATCCCGAGGCTCGCCCGCGCCCTCCATCGCGGTTTTGGCACCGGAGCTCTCTCCGGCGTCGACGCCGACGTGGCAAAGTGGGCCCATACAGGTCGACGACTGGGCCTGGTGTCCCGATTGATAGGTTGACCCGATTAATCACGACTGGCTGCCAAAGAGACTGATGTGTGGGCCTCCCTATTTAAAATGTTTAAAAAATAAATAAATGTGCTAACTAAAATCTGTTAATTAATTAGTAATTTAGTTAGTCACTGACACCTGGGGCCCACCCCTCTAATTAATCTGTTAGTTTATTTAAATCACTCTTAGATCTAACAGAGGCTGACATGTGGGTCCCACTGGACCCACAGGTCAGGTTTGACCCTGGTCAGTGAATCTGTTGATTGCTGACGTCATCGCACGCAATGCTGACGTCATCCCACGCAATGTTGACGTCATGATTCCATTTCTGTTAATAATAATTATTCCCGAAAAGGCTTTAAACTTTGAAAATTCATAGAAGATAAACCGTAGCTCGGATGAAAATGTTTTCTATATGAAGGTTGCTCAGAAAATTCCAACGAATCCGAATATGCGGTCCGTTCATCTGTCACATGCCTCTAGCATGTTGAACAAGGAACATTTATCCTCCGGTCATCTGTCTGACATAGGTCCGGAACCGGGAATACATTCCCGGTTGAATTCCCCCTTCACCTATATCGTGTAGCCATACGTTAGGTCACACCCGGCACAACATATTGCCAGGTTACACTTTTGTGATGCTAAGTTTGCTTTATATTTACTGTTTCTTCCCCCTCTTCTCTCCGGTAGACCCCGAGACCGATGCTGCTCCTGTGATCGACTACGTCGACGACGACCTCTCCTTGCTAGAGCAACCAGGCAAGCCCCCCCCCCCCCTTGATCACCAGATATCGCCTATTCTTCTCTATACTGCTTGCATTAGAGTAGTGTAGCATGTTACTGCTTTTCGTTAATCCTATCCCGATGCATAGCCTGTCCTTGCTACTACTGTTGTTACCTTTACCTGCAATCCTACATGCTTAGTATAGGATGCTAGTTTCCCATCAGTGGCCCTACATTCTTGTCCGTCTGCTGTGCTATACTACCGGGCCGTGATCACTCGGGAGGTGATCACGGGTATATACTATATACTTTATACATGATACATGTGGTGACTAAAGTCGGGTCGGCTGTGGAGCACCTGCGAGTGATTCATTGATTGGGGGCTGAAAGGACCTTTGTCCCAACGGCCCTCTGTGTGGATCTTTGTGGCAGAGCGTCAGGGTAGGTTGAGACTACCTGGGTGAGAGGTGGGCCTGGCCCTGTTCGGCGTTCGCGGATACTTAACATGCTTAACGTGATCTCGGTATTTAATTTGAGTCTGGCCATTTGGTCTATACGCACTAACCAACTACGTGGGAAAGATATGGGCACTCGGCGTCGTGGTATCAGCCGAAGCCTTCGTGACGTCAGCGACTGAGTGGCGCGCGCCGGATTGGACTGGAACGCCTGCTAGGCTAGGTCTGCTTCCGGCCGCGTATGCAACATGCAGGTGTGCTAAGGGCGATGGGCCCAGACCCCTGTGCGCTTAGGTTTAGACCGACGTGCTGACCTCTTTGTTGGCGTAGGTGGGGCTGTGACGTGTTGATCTTCCGCGGCCGGGCATGACCCAGAAAAGTGTGTCCGGCCAAATGGGATCAAGCGTGTTGGGTTATGTGGTGCACCCGTGCAGGGAAGTTAATCTATTCGAATAGCCGTGATCTTCGGTAACAGGATGACTTGGAGTTGTACCTTGACCTTATGACAACTAGAACCGGATAGTTAATAAAACACACCCTTCCAAGTGCCAGATACAACCCGGTGATCGCTCTCTAACAGGGCGACAAGGAGGGGATCGCCGGGTAGGATTATTGCTATGCGATGTTACTTGGAGGACTTCAGTCTACTCTCTTCTACATGCTGCAAGACGGAGGCTGCGAGAAGCGTAGTCTTCGACAGGATTAGTTATCCCCCTCTTATTCTGGCATTCTGCAATTCAGTCCACCGATATGGCCCTTTACACATATACCCATGCATATGTAGTGTAGCTCCTTGCTTGCAAGTACTTTGGATGAGTATTCACGATTGCTTTTCTCCCTCTTTTTCCCTTTCCCCTCTGCCTGGTTGTCGCAACCAGATGTCGGAGCCCAGGAGCCAGACGCCACCATCGACGACGACTCCTACTACACCGGAGGTGCCTACTACTACGTGCATCCCGCTGACGATGACCAGGAGTAGTTAGGAGGATCCCAGGCAGGAGGCCCGCGCCTCTTTCGCTTTGTATCCCAGTTTGTGCTAGCCATCTTAAGGCAAACTTTCTTAACTTATGTCTATACTCAGATATTGTTGCTTCTGCTGACTCGTCTATGATCGAGCACTTGTATTCGAGCCCTGGAGGCCCCTGGCTTGTATTATGATGCTTGTATGACTTATTTATGTTTTAGAGTTGTGTTGTGATATCTTCCCGTGAGTCCCTGATCTTGATCGTACACGTTCGCGTGCATGATTAGTGTACGGTTGAATCGGGGGCGTCACAAATTGGTATCAGAGCCGACTGCCTGTAGGTATCCCCCTTTCCAACTCCTTGGCCGGAGTTGAGTCTAGTCATCCAAAACTGTTTTACTAACTTGGCTGTGTGGCTTACGGGCCCACCTCGCCATTGGGTGGTATTAGGATCTTTTACTTCTCGTCTTTACTCTGGGACTCTGATCCCTCTTCTATTCGGGTTAAATGTTTTTACTAACTCTAACTTTAGTTTCTCGTAACCACTTCCTACCGGAGAGCCCCTTCAGTCCAGATGATCGCTTGCTGCTTCAGAAGATTTCGAAGATACTCTCCGATGTTTCCCCGAAACCCTTGTGCCCTTCGTTGTTGCAATTCCATATCACCGATAAATCCCTCTGAATAACTACATACACCTGTCGTTCATATTGTCATCCCAGTTGATCTTGTTATTACAAGATGCCTTGTAATACTTTCAAGTTTTTCGAGAATCCATTGTGCATGCTGCGTTGCAGCTCCTTTTCCGTCTGAATACGTGTATGAATAATTCCTCACAATTATCGGGGATTCGTTCATCCCCAATTGTTTATGTTTTCACAAAAGTCTTCGAGATACCATTTGATCTTTCGAAAATCCTCAGCAACCTATTATTGTTGAAAATTCCTGTTTTGCTTGCATTATGGTTAATTCCATATTTCTAGCATCTTCTTGTTTGATCCAATATGTCGCGAATGCTCGTAATCCTCAATCAGATTCTAGCATCCATCCTTCCGGCTTAGACGTCACTCCAAACATGAGCTTGTTCTTGTCAAATCAAACCTTGATTGATTTTCGATCTGTATCGATTCAACTCAATTATCTTTTGATCAGAGCCTCTGCTTCAGATCTTATAATTTGAAAATCGTAATTCCTTTTTATTCACGCTTTGAAGTTATCCAATTATATCTATAACCCGATGCCTTTGCATTCTTTCTTCTTCTGGGTGAGTATCGATACTCACATCAGATCTTTTATGGACCGCCATATTCGTGGTTGGATTACTATCCGACAATGTCCTTCATATTCATTAAACTTGTGAGTTTTGCCCTGACACATAATGCCTTTGGTAAATTCTATCATCTGCTTTTGTCAACCATGCTCTGCTTTCGAGCAGGTATATCTTAATCCTGAAGTTAGTGGTAAATGTTCCTAAGATACCCCTATGGGTTGAACCTATGCCTTCCCTAATCCGTGTGAACTCAAAAGAGATGTGACATACTCTTCTGGTGTTTTGCCAGATAACATTTCAACACTACAACTTCATTGAACGCGAGAAGTGAATGAAAGGTTATGCATTGGAGAAGTGGGAGTCGACCTTGAACTTTGTGTTCATGCCCATGGAAACGATGTAGATCTTATCATGGAAGCTTCTCGTAACAATAATTAGTCCCTTGATATAATTTAATCTTGTATTTGTGATTTTGGCCTTTGCAATCGTGATCCAAACAAGATTGTCTTCTTTGATCCCCTTTGTCGGACAAGTTGAAGTGCTTGCCTTTTTCATATCAATACACATGTCCAAACTTTAATATGGTCTACCTTCGAGTAGTACCCCTGGTATCTAGAGAATATCTAATAACTGAGTTGCTTCCTATGAATATTCATCTAGTATTTTTTTCCCTGGTTATGAGTTATCAGTCACTCGAGAACACCGATAAGAGAATCAATCCCGCACTCCGATTCAACAACTCTAAGTAATTTTTTGTTGCTTACGAGTTTAATAAACCTTCAAGTCATTCCTAGCCTGATCGGCTATATCATTATCGTGCTAATTTAACTGTGCTACCTAGTCCTTATTCTCAGATTCGATGATGAGCGAAGCTTACGTGGATCTTCTTCATCTTATCATTTGACCTCGAAGAGCAAGCTTGATTTTGAACTTGTGTCGTATCCGTGGTTCCAATAGCCTTTCGCTTCATCCTTCCTGTTGCTTGATGTCATCGCTCCTCGATGGCATCTTCATCGAGCCTCTCGACAAATACGTCATGATCAGCATCAACATTTTGACTTCCGTTGAGATGACAATTGAATTCATGGTGAGAAATACCATCCTTGACCTGCGATGATTCGAGTTATCATCGACAACCCCCTTGTCTTGTTTCCAACACATGTTTGATCATGTCTTGGTTATACCATGGACTCCTTGCTATTCCTGCAATTGTTCCTTGAGTATTTTTTTTGTGATCTTCAACTCCAACCCCTACTTGGAACACCATGTTAATGCTACCTCGAAGCATGACTGAGGTCTTCCGAATATCAACAAGAACATTAGAAGCCCATTGTCGAATGTTTCTTGATCTATTATCCAAACACCGTTGTATGGGTAATATCATGATTCTTCCCTCGCCCCCTTTATCTAAATGCTTTTGAACTTACTGTCATATCATGTATATCCTGCTCTGCTTCCCTTTGGGAAGGATATACTCCTAATTCTTGTGTGTAAACACATTTTCCTTTCCATTGGTCTGATTAAAGCGACAATTTCATTTTCCTTCCCATTGGTTTGTTTAACCTTCTTTTGATCTATATGATATATCTAGAAATAATTCCTTGCTTATAAAACACCCCGATATACAACCTTGTCAGTGAGACTTTGTTACTATTGTTGATGACATTCCGGTAACCCTTGATGGACGAGAACTTTGCCTATTGGTCCGCCTCGTTCAACGAGCAGGAGAATGGTTCTCTTCGTCCCTCGCCCTTGGTACCAACGTTGTTGCCACCATAACTGACAGGTTTTCCTCTGACATGCCTCGCTATCGTGGCCGTGCAAAATGAATAGCGTCGTTCCTTCTTTTAACCCACATGGTGGGCCCATAACACACAGTTCCACAGGATCGAAACTTGACTCTCCTGTACAACCTTGATGCCGAAATATTCTTTACACTTGGCTTCATATCATGTCACGAGCCACCTTCCGAGAGATGATCTATTCCCGATGCTCTGATCCCCTTTCTCACACTCTGTTCAAGTATCAATCGTTGTTCAATTAGTTGAAAACTTCCTATTGTACCTTCATACTTTGCTCTCGATGTTTTATTAAGTTTCAACTCGAGAGATACTTCTGCCTCATCCCCTAAATTGTTCACCAGATAATTAACCCTATAAGGGTCAGTTCTTCCGAAGTTACTCTTTACTTCACCACTTAAATCTCGGGACGAGATTTCTTGTAGTGGAGGAGATTTGTAACACCCGCAGTGTCAAGCTACAGTAATCCCCTGTTAATGGTGCCAGGTCACCATGCTTACTGAGCTAATTATCACTGGATGAAAAATCAAAGTCAAATTCAAATTCAAATTATGAGTGAAATTCAAAATTTCCGAATCATGCAAACTAAAATGCTCATTAAATAGAAAATAATCCATAACTAATTATCTTCAGAAAAACAACATCACCAAAATTCATTATGTGACTCAAACAACATGAAACAACATCAAAACAGAAATTTAAAGTGCCATATCATTTATTAAAAATTCAAATGAAATCATTTTGGCTCCAAACCATTATTTTTGGCAGGGGTGAATATTGCAATATAATTGTTGAGCAAAGTCACATATTTTACAAAACTATAATGGTGGGTAAGAAATTTGCAAAACAGGAGTAAATCAAAACAAAAGAAAAAGAAAAGGAGAAGTAGAGAAGAGTGAGAGAGGCAATCTGCCTCACTCGGGCTTCGGCCCACCCGAGCCAGGCCGCGCACCAGCCGGCCCAGCCCAGCTCTCAGTCTCCTCCCTCCTCCTACTGCTCAACTGACCGCACCCCCACCCGCTCGTCCCCGTCGGACCGTCTCGCCGTCCCCGTCGGCGAGGGGATAAGGGCGACGCCTCGGGCTCCCTCCCCGCTCCCCACTCCTACTTGAGCCTCTCCTCCCCAAGATCCACCCTTTCCCCTCTACCTCGCGCGCTCACTCCTCCCGAGCGCCACCGTCGCCGCGTCGATCCCGCGGCCACCGTCATCGCCCCGCATCGCTGACATGCTATAGGCGTCCGCCGTCCTCCTCCACGTCGACCGGTGCCCGCCGTTGGAGCCGGAAGGCACCACAGCACCAGATCCACCCCGTCTTCCTCCTCAGGACGCTTGAGCTCGCCGCCGTTGATTCGCTCCGCCAAGCCTCCCCCGAACCCACGATTGCACATCTGCAGGCTCACTGTGAGCTACACTCCTCCCCCCTCTCTTTTGCTCCCGTACGCGCCCAGAGCGGCTGGACCCGCCATGGCCGAGCCGAGCTCTGCCGATGAGCTCATGGTCGTCGCCCTGATGCTCCTCGCACTATGCTAACACCACCACCGAGCTCCTGGAGCTCCTAGCTTCTCAACGTGCCCCTCTGCCACCCTTGTCGTGCCCTGGACGCTCAAATCCATCGACGTCCGAATTCCGGCGCCGCTCCAGTCGGCGCTGCCGTGGCTCTAGGCCATCTCAGCACGCGGGACTGCCGGCGTTGGATGCGTGCGGCTCCCCTCGTTCGAACGTGTGTCACGACGCTCATTTTAACCGCCTCGTAGGCTTTACCGACACGCTTCCGAAAGCCACCGCCGCCCCACTCGTCACCGGCGCAGTTCCGGTCATCCCCGAGACCAACCCGTAGCACCGTGCGACGTGCGACGTGCAACGTCGCTAGCTTTCGAACGCGAGTAGCCACGCCCGTTTTGGGCCACCGTGGCGAAATCCCGAGGCTCGCCGGCGCCCTCCGTCACGTTTTGGTCGCCGGAGCTCTCTCCGGCGCTGACGCCGATGTGGCAAAGTGGGCCCTGCCTCGGTCGCTGACGATGGGCCTGGTGGCCCGATTGATCAAGGACCTGACCAATCAGCTGACTGGCTGCCAGTGAGAGACTGACGTGTGGGCCTCCCCTGTTTATAACGTTTTAAAAATAAATAAATGTGCTAACTAAAATCTGTTAATTAATTAGTAATTTAGTTAGTCACTGACACCTGGGGACCACCCCTCTAATTAGTCTGTTAGTTTAGTTAAATTACTGTTAGATCGAACAGAGGCTGACATGTGGGTCCCACTGGACCCACAGGTCAGGTTTGACCCTGGTCAGTGAGTCTGTTGACTGCTGACGTCATCGCATGCAATGCTGACGTCATCCCACGCCATGCTGATGTCATGATTCCATTTCTGTTAATAATAATAATTCCAGAAAAGGCTTTAAACTTTGAAAATTCGTAGAAGATAAACCATAGCTCGGATGAAAAATGTTTTCTATATGAAAGTTGCTTAGAAAATTCCAAGTAATCCGAATATGCGGTCCGTTCATCTGTCACATGCCTCTAGCATGTTGAACATGGAACATTTCTCCTCCGGTCATTTGTCTGACACAGGTCTGGAACCGGGAATACATTCCCGGTTGAATTCCCCCTTCACCTATATCGTGTAGCCATACGTTAGGTCACACCCGACAAAGCATATTGCCAGGTTACGCTTTTGTGATGCTAAGTTTGCTTTATGTTTACTCTTTCTTCCCCCTCTTCTCTCCGGTAGACCCCGAGACCGATGCTGCTCCTGTGATCGACTACGTCGACAACGACCCCTCCTTGCCAGAGCAACCAGGAAAGCCCCCCCCCCCTTGATCCCCAGATATCGCCTATTCTTCTCTATACTGCTTGCACTAGAATAGTGTAGCATGTTACTGCTTTTCGTTAATCCTATCCTGATGCATAGCCTGTCCTTGCTACTACTGTTGTTACCTTTACCTGCAATCCTACATGCTTAGTATAGGATGCTAGTTTTTCCATCAGTGGCCCTACATTCTTGTCCGTCTGCTGTGCTATACTATCGGGCCGTGATCACTCGGGAGGTGATCACGGGTATATACTATATACTTTATACATGATACATGTGGTGACTAAAGTCGGGTCGGCTGTGGAGAACCCGCGAGTGATTCACGGATTGGGGGCTGAAAGGACCTTTGTCCCAACGGCCCTCTGTGTGGATCTTTGTGGCGGAGCGTCAGGGCAGGTTGAGACTACCTGGGTGAGAGGTGGGCCTGGACCTGTTCGGCGTTCGCGGATACTTAACACGCTTAACAAGATCTTGGTATTTGATCTGAGTCTAGCCATTTGGTCTATACGCACTAACCAACTACGTGGGAAAGATATGGGCACTCGGCGTCGTGGTATCAGCCGAAGCCTTCGTGACGTCAACGACTGAGCGGCGCGCGCCAGATTGGACTAGAACGGCTGCTAGGCTAGGTCTGCTTCCGGCCGCGTACGCAACGTGCAGGTGTGCTATGGTTGATGGGCCCAGACCCCTGTGCGCTTAGTTTAGACCGGCGTGCTAACCTCTCTGTTGGCCTAGGTGGGGCTGCGACGTGTTTATCTTTCGCGGCCGGGCATGACCCAGAAAAGTGTGTCCGGCCAGATGGGATCAAGCGTGTTGGGTTATGTGGTGCACCCGTGCAGGGAAGTTAATCTATTCGAATAGCCGTGATCTACGGTAACAGGACGACTTGGAGTTGTACCTTGACCTTATGACAACTAGAACCGGATACTTAATAAAACACACCCTTCCAAGTGCCAGATACAACCCGGTGATCGCTCTCTAACAGGGCGACGAGGAGGGGAACGCCGGGTAGGATTATTGCTATGCGATGTTACTTGGAGGACTTCAGTCTACCTCTTCTACATGCTGTAAGACGGAGGCTGCCAGAAGCGTAGTCTTCGACAAGATTAGCTATCCCCCTCTTATTCTGGCATTCTGCAGTTCAATCCACTGATATGGCCCTTTACACATATACCCATGCATATGTAGTGTAGATCCTTGCTTGCGAGTACTTTGGATGAGTACTCACGGTTGCTTTTCTCCCCCTTTTTCCCTTTCCCCTCTGCCTGGTTGTCGCAACCAGACGTCGGAGCCCAAGAGCCAAACGCCACCGTCGACGAGTCCTACTACACCGTAGGTGCCTACTACTACGTGCAGCCCGCTGACGACGACCAGGTGTAGTTAGGAGGATCCCAGGCAGGAGGCATGCGCCTCTTTCGCTCTGTATCCCAGTTTCTGCTAGCCATCTTAAGGCAAACTTGTTTAACTTATGTCTGTACTCAGATATTGTTGCTTCCGCTGACTCGTCTACGATCGAGCACTTGTATTCGAGCCCTCGAGGCCCCTGGCTTGTATTATGATGCTTGTATGACTTATTTATGTTTTAGAGTTGTGTTGTGATATCTTCCCGTGAGTCCCTGATCTTGATCGTACACGTTTGCGTGCATGATTAGTGTACGATTGAATCGGGGGCGTCACAGCGCTGGTGGCTTGGTGACGGCCTATCGGGCTCGGCGCCTGCCAGGGCCTTCATCTTGCCAAGTTCACCTTGCCGGCAAGAGCTAGCTTCAACTTGTGGTTTGCCTTGGTCTTCTTGACGCGCTCCTTGATCTCACGAAGAGCTACTCTTTTAGCTTTAGCTGGTTCCCGCCAAGGCCTCTTGCCGGGGATGCTGCCATCGTCTGTGCATAAGTACGGGGCACTAAGGGCCCCATTCTTAGTGCACCGACATATGGCCAGTAAAATATATTTGATCATGAATTAATATTTTTTACAATTATCTATATGATCAATGAGTTGGGAGGAAAAAATTAAGCCCCTATCTTTATCTGTGTTTGATGGATGTCGTTTCTTCTAAAAATATGCTTTGAGTACTAGCAATCATAGAAGACTATATGATAATTGCGTATGTGGAGCTCTTACTTAGACTTTGTTGAGCAAGTTGAATTGCAATTGTTTGGTGACTAAGAACATATGTTGTTAATTTTCAGGAGAATGCATTGTTTGAACCATAACATGTGAATTGATTGCTACTTTATCATGATGAGTTCTATGAGAAAGATTTGTTGTTATGATGCTAAGAAAAGTGGTTGAAATTATCATTGATCAAACTTATACACTATGCTAGCATTCACACTTAATAAATAATTTCTTTTATAATTAACCTACTTGAGGACGAGCAGGAATTAAGCTTAGGAATGTTGATATGTCTCCAATGTATCTATAATTTATGAAGTATTCATGCCATGTTTACAACAATTTTATATGGTTTTCGTATGATTTGAGTGGAACTACCCAGACTGACGTTGTTTTCAGTAGAACTACAGTGGTGTTGTTTTTTGTGCAGAAATAAAAGTTCTCCAAATGCAGCGAAACTTTTTGATGATTTTTTTGGAACAAAATAGGCAATAGAAGCTTCATGGGAGGACCAGAAGGTGAAGGAGGTGTCCACTACCCACCAGGGCGCGCCTAGTGGGCTCACATTAGCCCATCTTAGCATGAGACCGACGCCAAAAGTCCTATAAATACAGAAACCCCCAGAAATAACCCTAGATGAGAAGTTCCACCGCCGCAAACCTATGTATCAACAAAAACTCAATCGGGAGCCTGTTCTGGCACCCTGTCGGAGGGGGAAATCTTCACTGGAAGCCATATTCATCATCCCGGCGGCCACCAGGATGAGGAGGGAGTAGTCCACCCTCGGGGCTGAGGTTTTGTACCAGTAGCTATGTGTTTGATCTCTTTCTCTCTCGTGTTCTAGATTTGGCACGATCTTGATGTACCGCGAGCTTTGTTAATATAGTTGGATCATATGATGTTTCTCCCTCTCTATCTTGTTGTGATGAATTGAGTTTTTACCTTTGAGGTTTCACTATTATCATATTGAATACTTTTATGGGTTTGAGAACACTTGATGCATGTCTTGCGTATGAATACCCGTGGTGACAATGGGTTGTCATATTTATTCACTTGATGTTTGTTTTGGCACTCAACTCGTGGATTCCCGAGGTGACACGGGGGTAATCTATGCATAGGGGTTGATACACATTTTCGGCTTTGTTTCTCCGGTAGAAATCTTGGGGCTCTCTTTGAAGTTCTTTGTGTTGGATTGAATATTATGAATCTAGAGTTGTTTTATGCATATCGTATAATCAACTCACAGATTCTTGTGGTAACTATGGAGTATCTAGGTGACACTAGAGTTGGTTGATGTGTATCATATGGTGTTATTTTAGTACAAACTCTAGGGCTGTTTGTGACACTTATAGGAATAGCTCAATAGATTGATCGGAAAGGATAACTTTGAGGTGGTTTTGTACCCTGCAAACTATTTCGTCTTATGTTCTCTGCTAGATAAGAAATTTGGAGTGAATCTTCATCGCATGTTGAGGGATTATTATACGATTAAATTGTGTTAGCATTGTTGAGAGATTGCACTAGTGAAAGTATGAACCCTAGGCCTTGTTTTCAAGCATTGCAATAATGTTTGTGCTCTGTTTTATCACTTGCTACCTTGATGCTTTTATATTTTTAGATTACAAAAACCTATATCTACTATCATACTACACTTGTATCTCCATCTCTTCGCCAAAATAGTGCACCTATACAATTTACCATTGTATTTGGTGTGTTGGGGACACGAGAGATTTCTTGTATTTGATTGCAGGTTGTTTGAGAGAGGCCATCTTTATCCTACACCTCCCACGGATTGATAAACTTTAGGTCATCCACTTGAGGGAAAACTGCTACTGTACTACAAAACTCTGTGCTTGGAGGCCCAACACGAGTCTACAAGAATAAAGTTGTGTAGTGGTCATCACCCACTTTGTACAACTTCACTATGAGGGAACAAGGCATTATGCAAAAATACCTCTGCCATAGCCTGAAGTGTGCCTCACATCCTAGGTGCATTACAGAAAGGGCAACAAACCCAGCGATATGTAAGATTGAGTTGGGGGTGAGGTGGTGGAGTTGTAGCCCATAGAATTCGAGCAAACCCCAAACAAAGGGATGAATAGGAAATCCCAGGCCGCAGAGGAGGAAGGGAACAAAGCATACCCGTTCGCCCTAGCGTGGGGATGGGTAACTTTTGGCGTGTGCTTGCCTGTTCATGGATGTTAATCTTGGGCGAGTGGAGGCTAGATCTGAATCTAGCAAATAGCCCTAGGTGGCTAGACGCTCCGGTTGGAGACGTGGGATGGATCAGCTCCCATAGTCGTCGTTGATGGGACCATGAGGTCACCTTGAGGAACCCGCGTCGCTCGACATCTTTAGAACTCTCGGGGTTGGACCTGGGAGAGAGGGAGAAGGCACACGAGGATTGTCAAGGATGGGGTTGAGATGTGTTCTGTCAAAATCCTGGATTATATGCTTATAAATAAAGGGAAAAGGGGGTCGATGCATCAACATATCACCATAAAGCGACTCGGTTTCCCAAAAGGCACAAAGATCAAGGTCAGGGATCATATGCCATGTGTGGTGGGACCGGGCCCCGAGCAAAGCTGTCTATCGGACCAAAGACTTTAAAGCCGAGCTAAAAAGATGTTATGAAGGAAATCGCCTGTCGAGCCAAGACTCCGGAGCCGAAGTGCAAGAATGTCGTTCTCGGCGTCGAAGACCAGTTCAGGGGCTACTGACGGTGTCCTGGACTAGGGGGTACCAGCCTAGTCAGATCATGATCCTCGGGTAGGCCCATGGGCCCTTATATGGCAAGACTTCGGAGGCTACACGACTGGAGGTGATCAGGATTGCATCTTCGAAGACCTGACGTACACTCCAAGCCATCTTCTAGCGCCTCCATGCGTGCTCCTAGATACCGACCATGTAAGATAATGTACCTGGCGTGTATATAAGCCAAAGGGTTTATCCCCGTAGAGGGGATCTCAACACAATTACATTCACCTAGCCCTAGAGTTAGGTCTCTCCTTACGATCTCGAGGTAGATCAATCTTGTACTCGATACATCATCGTCAATATAAACAAGAGCAGGACATAGGGATTTACCTCGACAAAGAGGGCCCAAACCTGGGTAAAACATATTATCCTTCGTTCCTGGTACCATTGATCCGACATCCACAGCTCGGGACCCCCTACACCGACGTCTGCCGGTTTTACCATCGACAAGTGGTAACAGTAACAGTTTGTAGTGATTGTAACAGCAGCAACAACAGTAGTAACTTAGCAAAGATCAATATGAGAAAAGCGTAGGCATTGGATCAGCAATGGATATTTGTTTTGGATGGCATTCATCATGTAACAGACACAACCTAGAGCGATACACAATAGCTCCAATTCATCAATTCAATGTAGGCATGTGTTCCGTATATAGTCATACATGCTTATAATAAGAACTTGCATAACACCTTTTGTCCTACCACTACTGCAGGATGCTGCTAACGCGACACTACAATCAGAGACCCTTCGAGAAACTATGTGCGATGCAATAATCGCAAACGGTGCTGTATGAAAACCGTCAGAAATGTGTAAAACGTTTGCGATGACAGATGCATCAAACATGGTTCAGGTTTTAGTTGCGTGTGTGATGAAGGGCATACGGTTCAGTTCAATTAACTGTTTGCGATGAGGTGGAACAAAAGAAACGGGCAGCCAGATGAAGCGGTATGTGATACACAGTATACGTTTCACTCGGATGAACTGTTTGTGATTAGGCAACACAAAAGAAACAGTCAGCCAGATCAAGGTGTGTGCGATATACAGCATGCAGTTCACTCGGATGAACTGTTTGTGATTAGGCAACATAAAAGAAATGGTCAGCCAGATCAAGGTGTGTGTGATTGAGGGAATACGCTTCAGAAGGATTAACTGTTTGCAATTAGGCAACAGAACAGAAATGGGTAAGCCAGATCTAAGTGTTTGCGATTGATGGCATACACTTCACATGGATGAACTGTTTGCGATTAGCCACAACAAACTGAAACAATTAGATAGATCAACGTGTGTGCGCTAGACGGGCACACCCATTCTAATTAAAAGAAGCGTGCGTGATGGTAATAACGAGCGCGCATGATTGTTGTAACAAGACGTGTGCTGACATTGCCTATTGCGGTGCACCCTATGGTGCAAACGCCACGTACTCGGCCGAGAAGGCATACGTGCCCACATTACGCCTTCCAGGAATAGTGTCGCACTTATAACCGTCAGTAAAGTTTGAGCATGTGTCTCATCACAATTATTTTTAGAAGAACAGGGAGGCCGCGTCCCGTCACATTCCAAATTGCAAACCTGTTCACACCGATCAAAGCCTAAATGGTTTCCCACTTAGGAGTGTATTACTAGGCGGTTATAAATACTACTACTCCAAGATGATTGCACATTCCTCCTCAACTCCTCATCCACAAAAATTCAAAAACAAACAAGTCATTCATCATCGTTCCCTTGTGTCTGCCCTGGCCAGCGTGAGTTTTGGGTCGAGAGATTGCCACCAGGGAGAGGCGAGCCTGGAAGCGGGAGCACGAGAGATGTCCCGCCTCGCCGCGAAAGCAGCCAACATGTCTCGCCGCACGGCCGTAGCAGCAGAGAGGTTCCGCCGCGCCGACGAAGTAGCACGGAGGACCCGCCGCGCTATCGATGCAGCAGACTGGTCTGGCCGTGCCGCGGAAGTAGAAGAGATGTCCCGTCGTGCCGTGAATGCAGCATAGATGTCCTCCCTTGGCACGGCAGCCTAGGAAAATGCCTCGTGGGCAGGCGAGGAAACTTACAGGCGCATGCGTGCCCTCGTCCTTAGGCAGATGGATCAGATCTCCAGGTGGGAGAGGTTGCAGGTGATCCGAAAGCCTCATTTGAACAGTCTACCGACGTCATCCGGCAACTAAATGAGAGCAATGCGAAGCTCCGGGCCGAGCGTGACCTGCTGATGGCGAACATCGTCGGAAGGGCGGAGCAGCAAGAGCAGACCACTGCCTTGTTGAAGAGGACCGACATCATCGTCGAGAAACTTAGTGGTGAGAATAACAAGCTGCGCATCGAGCGCAGAAGGCTGGTGGAGGAATCAGTGGATGCTCTCAAGCAGCATCTTGAGGACAAGAAAGAGCTCGTCGCCGCTCACCGTGAAGACTAGTTCCCGCGGCCTGCAGCAACGCATCAAGAAAGTAGAGATCAGCGAGCCAGATCGTTGTCTTACTTCTTCTTTTGCCCTTGTGTATTTCGGGCGTTGCCGCATGTGGCTTTTTTTAATTATGTTTCTAAATATGTAAGGCAATTATTATCCACTATCATCATCCTTATATTCATCATGCTTGCTATAAGTCGCAGTCGATGCAAATCTTTTTTTTCAGATCTTAATTTTTCTCTCTTAAATCTCAGTCCAGTGAGACATATAGCCACGCCGTAGAACAGGTGCTCGGGCGCCATTAATGGAGACGTTGGGAGGGAGGTGCGCGGTGAGTAGCGGTCAAAGGGCTCTCCTCCCGATGAGCATGTGCAGGGGTCTGATCACACGCCTCCCGTACTTAAATAGCAACCCCGCACGGCACCTCCTAGCCAATAAAAAAATAAGACGTGTGGCCACACGTAGTTGGTAAGTCGAATGCCCACGGTTTCAATAATACTTGTGTTTCCGATTTGTAATGTGACAACACTTGTTCCAATATGACTTTGTTAATTGTCAATGTGTGGGCCTTCGCAAATCGGACAGAAAAATTACCACAACATGCCAAGTTTTATGATTTTCAGGCGTGTTTTGGAATTACCGGAATTAAAAAAACCAAGTTTCTCAATCTTTCCGGCCAAGCCACGACGCCTAGATGTTTGAATTTCACTCCCATCTCTTGCATGGGACCTAGAAATTCACCCAAGGACACACATGTGATATTTCAAATAATTTTGGTGCACTAGAGCATGTGCTTGTAGTTCAAATTTTAGTTATGCACGTTAAATGCCCAGAAACTCAATTAATGTATAAAATAGGGCAAACGAACCCGGAATAATTCCAAAATTTAGCACCGTACTTGTATTTGGTCTAATATGGCTGTGAAAAAATAAGGAGGGAGAAGGCAGTGTACGTATGTCGTTTCGCACACGGAGGTGACACGTTCCCTCTCGGAACCACGAGCCTTCTTGAGGGAAGCTCCGGTTTGCAAGAAGCTTACACCAAACCTTGTCCCAATTTGGCCAAAAATATTACCGCAGCATTTTGGTGACATGTCATGACACCATGCGACGTTTCATGATTTTCACGCGTGTTTTGGAATTACAGGAATTAAAAAACCAAGTTTCTCAATCTTTCCGACCGAGGCACGACGCCCACATGTTTGAATTTCACTCCCATCTCTTGCATGGGACCTGAAAATTCACCCAAGGACATACATGTGATTTTTCAAACAACTTTGGTGCACTGGAGCATGTGCTTGTAATTCAAATTTGAATTATGCACATTAAATGCCCAGAAACTCAATTAATGTATAAAAAAGGCGAAACGATCCCGGAATAATTCCAAAATTTAGAAAGGTACTTCTATTTTATCTAATCTGGCTGTGTAAAAAAAATAAGGCGGGAGAAGGCAGTGTACGTACGTTGTTTCGCACACGGAGGTCACACGTTCCCTCTCGGAACCACGAGCCTTCTTAAAGGAAGCTCCGGTTTACAAGAAGCTTACACCAAAGCTCGTCCCAATTCGGCCAAAAATATTACCGCAGCATGTTGGTGCCATGTCATGACACCATGCCAAGTTTCATGATTTTCAGGCGTGTTTTGGAATTACATGAATTAAAAAACCAAGTTTCTCAATCTTTCCGGCCGAGCCACGACGCCGAGATATTTGAATTTCACTCCCATCTCTTGCATGGGACCTAGAAATTCACCCAAGGACACACATGTGATTTTTCAAACAATTTTGGTGCACTAGAGCATGTGCTTTTAGTTCAAATTTGAATTATGCACGTTGAAGGCCCGGAAACTCAATTAATATATAAAAAAGGCGAAACGAGCCCGGAATAATTCCAAAATTTAGCACGGTACTTCTATTTGGTCTAATCTGGCTGTGTAAAAAATAAGGCGGGAGAAGGCAGTGTACGTATGTCGTTTTGCACACGGAGGTGACACGTTCTCTCTCGGAACCACGAGCCTTCTTGAGCGAAGCTCTGGTTTGCAAGAAGCTTACACAAAAGCTTGTCCCAATCTGGGAAAAATTATTACCGCAGCATGTTGGTGACATGTCGTGACACCATGCGAAGTTTCATGATTTTCACGCGTGTTTTGGAATTACAGGAATTAAAAAACCAAGTTTCTCAATCTTTCTGCCCGAGCCGCGACGCCCAAATGTTTGAATTTCACTCCCATCTCTTGCATGGGACCTAAAAATTCACCCAAGGACACACATGTGATTTTTCAAACAACTTTGGTGCACTGGAGCATGTGCTTGTAGTTCAAATTTGAAGTATGCACATTAAATGCCCAGAAACTCAACTAATGTATAAAAAAGGCGAAACAAGCCCGGAATAATTCCAAAATTCAGCACGGTACATCTATTTTGTCTAATTTGGCTGTGTAAAAAAAATAAGGCGGGAGAAGGCAGTGTACGTATGTCGTTTCGCACACGGAGGTGACCCGTTCCCTCTCGGAACCACGATCCTTCTTGAGGGAAGCTCCGGTTTGCTAGAAGCTTCCACTAAAGCTCATCCCAACTCGGGCGAAACGAGCCCGGAATAATTCCAAAATTTAGCACGGTACATCTATTTGGTCTAATCTGGCTGTGTAAAATAATTAAGGCGGGAGAAGGCAGTGTACGTATGTCGTTTCGCACACGGACGTGACACGTTCCCTCTTGGAACCACGAGCCTTCTTGAGGGAAGATCCGGTTTGCGAGAAGCTTACACCAAAGCTTGTCCCAATTCGGCCAAAAATATTACGGCAGTATGTTGGTGCCATGTCATGACACCATGCCAAGTTTCATGATTTTCAGGCGTGTTTTGGAATTACGGGAATTAAAAAACAAAGTTTCTCAATCTTTCCGGCCGAGCCACGACGCCCAGATATTTGAATTTCACTCCCATCTCTTGCATGGGACCTAGAAATTCACCCAAGGACACACATGTGATTTTTCAAACAATTTGGTGCACTGGAGCATGTACTTGTAGTTCAAATTTGAATTATGCGTATTAAATGCCCAGAATCTCAACGAATGTATAAAAAAGGGGAAACAAGCCCGGAATAATTCCAAAAATTAGCACGGTACTTCAATTTGTTCTAATATGGTTGTGTAAAAAAATAAGTGGGAGAAGGCAGTGTACGTATGTCGTTTCGCAAAAGGAGGTGACACGTTTCCTCTCGGAACCACGAGCCTTCTTGAGGGAAGCTCCGGTTTGCAAGAAGCTTCCACCAAAGCTCGTCCCAATTCGGCCAAAAATAATACCGCAGCATGTTGGTGCCATATCATGACACCATGCCAAGTTTCAGGATTTTCAGGCGTGTTTTGGAATTACAGGAATTAAAAAACCAAATTTCTCAATCTTTTCGGCCGAGCCACGACGCCTTGATGTTTGAATTTCACTCCCATCTCTTGTATGGGACCTAGAAATTCACCCAAGGACACACATGTGATTTTTCAAACAATTTTGGAGCACTGGAGCATGTGCTTGTAGTTCAAATTTGAATTATGCACATTAAATGCCCAGAAACTCAATTAATGTATAAAAATGGCGAAACGAGCCCGGAATAATTCCAAAAGTTAGCACGGTACTTCTATTTCGTCTAATCTGGCTGTGTAAAATAATTAAGGTAGGAGAAGGCAGTGTACGTATGTCGTTACGCACGCGGACGTGACGCGTTCCCTCTCGGAACCATGAGCCTACTTGAGGGAAGATCCGGTTTGCAAGAAGCTTACACCAAAGCTTGTCCCAATTCGGCCAAAAATATTACAGCAGTATGTTGGTGCCATGTCATGACACCATGCCAAGTTTCATGATTTTCAGGCGTGTTTTGGAATTACAGGAATTAAAAAACCAAGTTTCTCTATCGTTCCGGCCGAGCCACGATGCCCAGATGTTTGAATTTCACTCCCATCTCTTGCATAGGACCTAGAAATTTACCCAAGGACACACATGCGATTTTTCAAACAACTTTGGTGCAATGGAGCATGTGCTTGTAGTTAAAATTTGAATTATGCACATTAAAGGCCCAGAAACTCAATTAATGTATAAAAAAGGCCAAACAAACCCGGAATAATTCCAAAATTTAGCACAGTACTTCTATTTGGTCTAATCTGGTTGTGTAAAAAAATAAGGTGGGAGAAGGGAGTGTACGTATGTCGTTCTGCACACAGAGGTGACACGCTCCCTCTCAGAACCACGAGCCTTCTTGAGGGAAGCTTCGGTTTGCAAAAAGCTAACACCAAAGCTTGTCCCAATTCGGTCAAAAATATTACCGCAGCATGTTGGTGCCATGTCATGACACCATGCGAAGTTTCATGATTTTCAGGCGTGTTTTCAAATTAAAGTAATTAAAAAACCAAGTTTCTCAATCTTTTCGGCCGAGCCACAACGCCCAAATGTTTGAATTTCACTCCCATCTCTTGCATGGGACCTAGAAATTCACCCAAGGACACACATGTGATTTTTCAAACAATTTGGTGCACTGGAGCATGTACTTCTAGTTCAAATTTGAATTATGCACATTAAATGCCCAGAATCTCAACTAATGTATAAAAAAGGCGAAACAAGCCCGGAATAATTCCAAAATTTAGCATGGTACTTCAATTTGTTCTAATCTGGCTGTGTAAAAAAATAAGGCGGAGAAAGGCAGTGTACGTATGTTGTTTCAAGACACGGAGGTGACACGTTCCTCTCGGAGCCACGAGCCTTCTTGAGGGAAGCTCCGGTTTGCAAGAAACCTACACCAAAGCTTGTCCCAATTCGGCCAAAAATAATACCGCAGCATGTTGGTGCCATATCATGACACCATGCAAAGTTTCATGATTTTCAGGCGTGTTTTGGAATTACAGGAATTAAAAAACCAAGTTTCTCAATCTTTTCGGCCGAGCCACGACGCCTTGATGTTTGAATTTCCCTCCCATCTCTTGCATGGGACCTAGAAATTCACCCAAGGACACACATGTGATTTTTCAAACAACTTTGGTGCACTGGAGCATGTGCTTGTAGTTCAAATTTGAATTATGCGCATTAAATGCCCAGAAACTCAATTAATATATAAAAAAGGCGAAACGAGCCCGGAATAATTCCAAAAGTTAGCACTGTACTTCTATTTGGTCTAATCTGGCTGTGTAAAATAATTAAGGAGGGAGAAGGCAGTGTACGTATGTCGTTTCGCACACGGACGTGACCCGTTCCCTCTCGGAACCACGAGCCTTCTTGAGGGAAAATCCGGTTTGCGAGAAGCTTACACCAAAGCTTGTCCCAAGTCGGCCAAAAATATTACGGCAGTATGTTGGTGCCATGTCATGACACCATGCCAAGTTTCATGATTTTCATGCGTGTTATGGAACTACGAGAATTAAAAAACCAAGTTTCTCTATCGTTCCGGCCGAGCCACGATGCCCAGATGTTTGAATTTCACTCCCATCTCTTGCATGGGACCTAGAAATTCAACCAAGGACACACATGTGATTTTTCAAACAACTTTGGTGCACTAGAGCATGTGCTTGTAGTTCAAAATTAATTATGCACATTAAAGTCCCAGAAACTCAATTAATATATAAAAATGGCGAAACGAGCCCGCAATAATTCCCAAATATAGCACGGTACTTCTATTTGGTCTAATCTGACTGTGTAAAAAATAAGGCGGGAGAAGGCAGTGTACGTATGTTATTTTGCACACGGAGGTGACATGTTCCCTCTTGGAACCACGAGCCTTCTATAGGGAAGCTCGGGTTTGCAAGAAGCTTACACCAAAGCTTGTCCCAATTTGGGCAAAAATATTACCGCAGCTTGTTGTTGACATGTCATGACACCATGCGAAGTTTCATGATTTTCACGAGTGTTTTGGAATTACATGAATTAAGAAACCAAGTTTCTCAATCTTTTTGGCCGAGCCACGACGCCCAGATGTTTGAATTTCACTCCCATCTCTTGCATGGGACCTAAAAATTCACCCAAGGACACACATGTGATTTTTCAAACAACTTTGGTGCACTGGAGCATGTGCTTGTAGTTCAAATTTGATGTATGCACATTAAATGCCCAGAAATTCAACGAATGTATAAAAAAGGCGAAACAAGCCCGGAATAATTCCAAAATTTTGCACAGTATGTCTATTTTGTCTAATCTGGCTGTGCAAAAAAATAAGGTGGGAGAAGGCAGTGTACTTATGTCGTTTCGCACACGAAGGTGACACGTTCCCTCTCGGAACCACGAGCCTTCTTGAGGGAAGCTCCGGTTTGCAAGAAGCTTCCACCAAAGCTCGTCCCAATTCGGCCAAAAATATTACCGCAGCATGTTGGTGCCATGTCATGATACCATGCCAAGTTTCATTATTTTCAGGCGTGTTTTGGAATTACAGGAATTAAAAAACCAAGTTTCTCAATCTTTCCGGCTGAGCCACAACGCCCAGATATTTGGATTTCACTTCCATCTCTTGCATGGGACCTTGAAATTCACCCAAGGACACACATGTGATTTTCAAAACAACTTTGGTGCACTGGAGCATGTGCTTGTAGTTAAAATTTGAATTATGCACATTAAAGGCCCAAAAACTCAATTAATGTATAAAAAAGGCCAAACAAACCCGGAATAATTCAAAAATATAGAACAGTACTTCTATTTGGTCTAATCTGGCTGTGTAAAAAATAAGGCGGGAGAAGGGAGTGTACGTACGTCGTTTTGCACACGGAGGTGACACGTTCCCTCTCGGAACCACGAGCCTTCTTGAGGGAAGCTCCGGTTTGCAAAAAGCTAACACCAAAGCTTGTCCCAATTCGGCCAAAAATATTACCGCAGCATGTTGGTGCCATGTCATGACACCATGCGAAGTTTCATGATTTTCAGGCGTGTTTTAAAATTACAGGAATTAAAAAACAAAATTTCTCAATCTTTTCGGCCGTGCCACGACGCCCAAATGTTTGAATTTCACTCCCATCTCTTGCATGGGACCTGGAAATTCACCCAAGGACACACATGTGATTTTTCAAACAATTTTGTGCACTGGAGCATGTACTTGTAGTTCAAATTTGAATTATGCACATTAAATTCCCAGAAACTCAATTAATGTATAAAAAAGGCGAAACAAGCCTAGAATAATTCCAAAATTTAGCACGGTACTTCTATTTGTTCTAATCTGGCTGTGTAAAAAAATAAGGCGGGAGAACGCAGTGTACGTATGTTGTTTCGCACACGAAGGTGACACGTTCCCTCTCGGAACCACGAGCCTTCTTGAGGGAAGCTCTGTTTTGTAAGAAGCTTACACCAAAGCTTGTCCCAATTCGGCTAAAAATAATAGCACAGCATGTTGGTGCCATATCATGACACCATGCCAAGTTTCATGATTTTCAGGCGTGTTTTGGAATTACAGGAATTAAAAAACCAAGTTTCTCAATCTTTCGGCCGAGCCACGACACCTAGATGTTTGAATTTCAGTCCCATCTCTTGCATGGTACCTAGAAATTTACCCAAGGACACACATGTGATTTTTCAAACAAATTTGGTGCACTAGAGCATGTGCTTGAAGTTCAAATTTGAATTATGCACATTAAATGCCCAGAAACTCAATTAATGTATAAAAAAGGCGAAACGAGCCCGGAATAATTGCAAAAGTTAGCACGGTACTTCTATTTGGTCTAATCTGGCTGTGTAAAATAATTAAGGCGGGAGAAGGCAGTGTACGTATGTCGTTTCGCACGCGGACATGACACGTTCTCTCTCGGAACCACGAGCCTTCTTGAGGGAAGATCCGGTTTGCAAGAAGCTTACACCAAAGCTTGTCCCAATTCGGCCAAAACTATTACGGCAGTATGTTGGTGCCATGTCATTATACCATGCCAAGTTTCATGATTTTCAGGTGTGTTTTGGAATTACATGAATTAAAAAACCAAGTTTCTCTATCGTTCCGTCCTAGCCACGACGCCCAGATGTTTGAATTTCACTTCCATCTCTTGCATGGGACCTAGAAATTCACCCAAGGACACACATGCGATTTTTCAAACAACTTTGGTGCAATGGAGCATGTGCTTGTAGTTAAAATTTGAATTATGCACATTAAAGGCCCAGAAACTCAATTAATGTATAAAAAGGCCAAACAAACCCGGAATAATTCCAAAATTTAGCACAGTACTTCTATTTGGTCTAATCTGGCTGTGTAAAAAAATAAGGCGGGAGAAGGGAGTGTACGTACGTCGTTTTGCACACGGAGGTGACACGTTCCCTCTCGGAACCACGAGCCTTCTTGAGGGAAGCTCCGGTTTGCAAAAAGCTAACACGAAAGCTTGTCCCAATTCGGTCAAAAATATTACCGCAGCATGTTGGTGCCATGTCATGACACCATGCGAAGTTTCATGATTTTCAGGCGTGTTTTCGAATTAAAGGAATTAAAAAACCAAGTTTCTCAATCTTTTCGGCCGAGCCACGACGCCCAAATGTTTGAATTTCACTCCCATCTCTTGCATGGGACCTCGAAATTCACCCAAGGACACACATGTGATTTTTCAAATAATTTGGTGCACTGGAGCATGTACTTGTAGTTCAAATTTGAATTATGAACATTAAATGCCCAGAAATTCAATTAATGTATAAAAAAGGCGAAAGAAGCCCGGAATAATTCCAAAATTTAGCACGGTAGTTCTATTTGTTCTAATTTGGATGTGTAAGAAATAAGGCGGGAGAAGGCAGTGTACGTATGTCGTTTCGCACATGGAGGTGACACGTTCCCTCTCAGAACCACGAGCCTTCTTGAGGGAAGCTCCAGTTTGCAAGAAGCTTACACCAAAGCTTGTCCCAATTCGGCCAAAAATAATACCGCATCATGTTGGTGCCATATCATGACACCATGCCAAGTTTCATGATTTTCAGGCGTATTTTGGAATTACAGGAATTAAAAAACCAAGTTTCTCAATCTTTTCGGCCGAGCCACGACGCCTAGATGTTTGAATTTCACTCCCATCTCTTGCATGGGACCTAGAAATTCACCCAAGGACACACATGTGATTTTTTCAAACAACTTTGGTGCACTGGAGCATGTGCTTGTAGTTCAAATTTGAATTATGCACATTAAATTCCCAGAAACTCAATTAATGTATAAAAAAGGCAAAACCAGCCCGGAATAATTCCAAAATTTAGCAAGGTACTTCTATTTGGTCTAATCTGGCTGTGTAAAATAATTAAGGCGGGAGAAGGCGGTGTACGTATGTCGTTTCGCACACGGGCGTGACACGTTCCCTCTCGGAACCACGAGCCTTCTTGAGGGAAGATCCGGTTTGCAAGAAGCTTACACCAAAGCTTGTCCCAATTCGGCCAAAAATATTACGGTAGTATGTTGGTGCCATGTCATGACACCATGCCAAGTTTGACGATTTTCAGGCGTGTTTTGGAATTACAGGAATTAAAAAACCAAGTTTCTCAATCTTTCCGGCCGAGCCACGATGCCCAGATGTTTGAATTTCACTCCCATCTCTTGCATGGGACCTAGAAATTCACCCAAGGACACACATGTGATTTTTCAAACAACTTTGGTGCACTGGAGCATGTGCTTGTAGTTCAAATTTGAAGTATGCACATTACATGCCCAGAAATTCAACTAATGTATAAAAAAGGCGAAACAAGCCCGAAATAATTCCAAAATTTAGCACAGTATTTCTATTTTGTCTAATCTGGCTGTGCAAAAAATTAAGGTAGGAGAAGGCAGTGTACGTATGTCATTTCGCACACGCAGGTGACACGTTCCCTCTCGGAACCACGAGCCTTCTTGAGGGAAGCTCCGGTTTGCAAGAAGGTTCCACCAAAGCTCATCCCAATTCGGCCAAAAATATTATCGCAGCATGTTGGTGCCATGTCATGATACCATGCCAAGTTTCATTATTTTCAGGCGTGTTTTGGAATTACAGGAATTAAAAAACCAAGTTTCTCAATCTTTCCGGCCGAGCCACGACATCCAGATATTTGAATTTCACTCCCATCTCTTGCATGGGACCTAGAAATTCACCCAAGGACACACATGTGATTTTTAAAATAACTTTGGTGCATTGGAGCATGTGCTTGTAGTTCAAATTTGAATTATGCACATTAAATGCCCAAAAACTCAATTAATGCATAAAAATGCCAAACGAACCCGGAATAATTCCAAATTTAAACTCGACACTCATGTACTAGTTGCATGTTCACTGTACCTAAATATTCTAGCAATTCAAATACCATCCTTTCCCTCCGTAATACCATTTTGTCTCTCAAAACATAATGAAAAAAATCAGTATACCACAAACAGTTTACTAGAAAGAATCGTGTGGGATGTGATATAAAATATCTTGGCGCACCATCTTGTCTGGCTTACGCAGGAAGCTTCGTCGTCTATAGTCCACCGCCCCCACTTGAACCACACTTGCGCGCCTGTTTCTCACGGCACCGAGCGAAATTTTTTTGCCACCGTGGAAATATCTATCTCCCCGCCCCATCCCTCCTACCAAAAGCCACATTTCCACTGTTCCTCCTTGCTTTCCAAGTTCAAACCTTCATTGCTGCTTACTGGCAGCTCAGCCTCCTCGCCGGAGACCCTTCTTTTGGCAACGCCGCCTCCTCGTCGGCTACCCTTCTTCTTGCAGCGCAGCCTCCTCGCCGGCAACCCTTCTTCTTGCAGCGCCGCCTCCTCGCCGGCAACCCTTCTTCTTGCTGCGTGGCCTCCTTGCCGCCGACCCTTCTTCTTGATGCGCGACCTCGTCGATATGGTCAGGTAATCCACACCCCACCCACACCATCCTCCTCCTTTCCCGTCCCACATGCCCCGACTGACGAAGCGACACCTTCCACCGAAATAACTGCCCCCCTCCTCCAATTAGGCGCCGCCCATAGCCATTTTACACGCAGTATAACGTGGAGTTGAGTAGCATGCGGACGCACGTGCGAACGAGGTCGCTATGGATGACATGCGTGTCGACCGCCGGATCTTGGAGGAGCATCTCGTCTTCGAGGCCACCGTCGACACCGTCATGCGGTTGTCTAACTTAAAATACAGTTTGTGATGTTTTCTCGAGGCCACCGCCAGTGCCTTCTACTGATTTGTCCTCTGTAATGTTTATATGCAATCTGATGTTCAGTTAACAGTTTGGTCCTATGAAATGTATTGTTCAGTTAACACTTTGGTCCAACAATTGCTACATTTCATAGTACTGTTCTCAAGCATTTATTGTTTTGTTAAATGTCTTATCTTCTAGTACATGTTTCTATTCTGCAATGTCGTGCTCAGTTAACTATTTTGGTTCATTTGGTCTAATGTCCATTTAACTGTTTGGTTCAGTTCTGCAATTTGATTTTCATTTGTTGTGGGTACAATTTTGAATTGTTATGCATGTGACACCAATCGAATTTGGCTATACTCAATACATATTCTACTGATAGTATGGCAACTCTCAGTTAACCTGATCAAGATCTTCCTTATGTGTGTTGTAGGGAAACAATGGGAGACACTGTGGTTTACCATCAAGGTTTGTTCAAGCAGGGTCCTTTGGCTAATAGCACATTATTGTGCAGTTGCAAGAATCATTCTAATATTTAGGTTTCTTACAATTTGGTCTTGCACATGTAGGTCCTGCTTGTCGAGGCTTAGACCCACTGTTCAACCCATTTTGCATATGGGGAAATGAGATGTCCATGAATATCAGTCAAGTCAAGAAACTTCGGAAAGATTGTTAGGATGAAGAAACTTGCGACGAATAACAGCAAGATCTTTGTTTGCACAATGAAGAAGACATCAGTCAACTATAGGATGGTACCAACTCTTTCACCTTGTTTTTACCCCTTGCACCATTTCAAAATTTACAACAGCGATTTATGCATAGCTTTGTTTTCAGTACTTTTCAAAGCAGTTCACCGATGATTACCTCTCAAACCACCTGTATGGTCAAGAGGCGAGGAAGGTATTCATTCAACACCCACGGTACAATATTGAAGTCTTGCTGAAGAGGATGAAGGTTGGGCGGGCAATTATCCGTAGCCACCGCCTAAAGTTGCAAGGACATTCAACATCACTTGAAGGCTCAATATTTGCCTTCCGCTTCGAGCTTCCTAGATGAGATTCATCTGTCTATTTACCGTGTATGATGCTACTTTCCAAAGGTTTTTGATGCTGCATGTGAAACTTGGTGCTGTTGTGTAATGGCGTAACTGAGTGCCGAAGCTATCTGATGTAATTCGATTATGAAATCCTGGTTGCTTTTATACGGATATGAAATATCTGGCGTGTTTTCTAAGAAATATCTGTTTGATTACTACATGGATTATCAATAATAGGCTAATTACCCTGCTTATTGGGGTTTTCTGTTGCAAACGGTTACTCAGACAGCACCGTGGGCGATGAACTCAAACAACCCGCACGATTTGTAGAAAGTAGGCATGTCCAATCAGTTAACAATCACACATGGCTTCCCGCAGTGAACGGTTTGCCTTAGGCCACCTTGCACAAACGTTTCCACACAAAGAACTGTGTGGGATGTACATACCTATGGAAATGATTTTCTAGGATTCATCGTGTGGGATGTACATACCTACGGAAATGATTTCTGGGATTCACCGTGTGGGATGTACATACCTATGGAAATGATTTCTGGGATTCACCGTTTGGGATGTACATACCTACGGAAATGATTTCTGGGATTCACCGTGTGGGATATACATACCTACGGAAATGATTTCTGGGATTCACCGTGTGGGATGTACATACCTACGGAAATGATTGGGTTTCCATGCCTCGCCCGATCGCACACGTCCCCGGCCTGGGTCCCACGAGGGCCTATCCTCGACGATTTCTGGGTCGTGTGGGAAGGACCCCATATCGCCCACACTCACTTGGTGACGGTTCCAAATGCCGTCGCGGAAAGGGGTTTTAAATCGTTTGTTTAGGACGTCGCTGTACTAGTGTACCCTCCCATGGCAGCAAGGTCCAAAAGGAAATCGAAGGGATATTAAGGCCTCCATTTAATAGAGAACTGGAACAAAGCATTAACACATGGAGAATACATGAACTCCTCGAATTACAGTCATCCCCACAGAGTATCCCAACTATTGTCACTTTGGGGTCTACGGATCAGAAAAACAACAAGTGCATACAACTAGCAGATAGGATCAAGAACTAAAATATATTCATGAAAAGATAAAGGGTTCATATTGGAAATCATGGCACATATGCCCTAGAGACAAGCATTAAGCATGGGAAAGTCATATCAACATCAATCTCAGAACATAGTGGATATAAGGGATTAAGCCCTAACAAATTGACTCGATTGCATGATAAATCTCATCCAATCCATCACTGTCCAGGAAGCCTGCAAAGGAATTACTCACTCCTAGCGGTGAGCATCATGGAGTTGTTGATGAAGAAGGGTTGGTGATGATGATGGCTACAAATCTGCCTCTCTGGAGCCCCGAACGAACTCCAAAACAGCCCTCACGATGATGAATAGGAGGTGGTGGCGTCTCTGTATCGTAAAACGCGATGAAACTTATTCTCCTATTTTTTCTCTCGAGAAAACGACATTTATAGGCTTGGGATTAGGTCAGACGGCCGCCTGTGGGGCCCACAAAGCATCAGAGCACGCCCTAGGGGGTAGGCGCACCCTGTTGCCTTGTAAGCAATTGGTTCCCCCTCCGGTAATTTTTTATTTATTCAATAAAAAATCTCCGCAAAGTTTCGTTCGATTCTGAGAACTTTTATTTCTGCACAAAATAACACCATGGTAGTTCTGTGTGTCAGTCTGGGTTAGTTTCATTCAAATACTGTAAATTAGAGTCCAAAACAAGAGCAGAAGTGTTGGGAAAATTAGGTACTATTGAGGGAGTCCTGGATTAAGGGGTCCTCGGGCGTCCGGCTTATGTGATGTGGGTCGGACTGTTGGGCCATGAAGATACAAGATAGAAGACTTCCTCCCGTGTCCGGATGGGACTCTCCTTTGCGTAGACAGCAAGCTTGGCATTCGGATATGAAGATTCCTTCCTCTGTAAACCGACTCTGTACAACCCTAGGCGCCTCCAGTGTCTATATAAATCGGAGGGTTTAGTCCGTAGAGGCAATCATAATCAGACTGGCTAGACTTCTAGGGTTTAGCCATTACGATCTCGTGGTAAATCAACTCTTGTAATCCTCATATTCATCAAGATCAATCAAGCAGGAAGTAGGGTATTACCTCCATCTAGAGGGCCCGAACCTGGGTAACCATCGTGTCCCCCTTCTCATGTTACCATCGACCTTAGATGCACAGTTCGGGACCCCCTACCTGAGATACGCAGGTTTTGACACTGACATTGGTGCTTTCATTGAGAGTTCCGCTGTGACGTCAAAGACTGGATTGATGGATCGCCTTGTTATCAAGGACAGTATCACCTCCGGAAGAGCCCTGGCACTACAAAAAAAGACACATCCATGACATTTTGGGCTGAACAAATTTTTTTCTGTCATACATATGACACTTCTATGACAATAATTGTGACAAAAACCGGTATCATCACAGATGTGGTGGGCTCCTACTTCTATGACAAAAAATCATGACAGAAAATGGGCTTTTCGTCCTGGGCGGGTCGGAGACGCAGTTGCATGACATTCTTTGGGCCGTCCATGACAGAAAAAACCGTGGTAGAAGCGAGGGCGAGGAAAATTTCAGGGAGTTCCCGGTTACGGTGGGAGGTCGGGGGCCGAGCGATGCGTGTTTCTCTTGTACACGTACGCGCGTGTGTGCGAGGCGTTGGCTCTAACTGAACCCGAGCGAGGCATTGGGATCTAACTGAACCCGAGCGATTGCACTGCAGGCTACACATTACTGAACCCGAGCGATCGATAGATGGCTGTTAATTGAACCTGATCGAGCGATTCCTTCGCTACTGCTGCTAATTGAAACCGAACGATGCTGCCTCTGGATGAACAGTGAGCGTTGCGGGGGGTTTGGATGAACAGTTGATGAACAGGACCCTGTGGTGTTGCCTCTGGATGAACAAGACTCCGATCGATCGAGTCGGTTGGGGCTAGATGAACAGGACCCTTTGGAGGGATGGATGAACAGGACCACCCCGTGGAGGGCAGGATGAACAGTAGCCCGTGGAGGGGTGGCTGAACAGGATCCCGTGGAGAGGGCTGGTTGAACAGTAGCCGGTGGAGTAGCGTGCGGTGGAGGCTGGATGAACAGGAGCCCGTGGATGAACAGTTGCAGGTGGAGGCTGGAGGAGGTCGACGGTGGATGAACAGTAGCCCGTGGAGGCTGGAGGGGGTCGACGGTGGAGATGAATAGTATCCCGTGGAGTCCTGTTTTGCGGTACGCCACACCCCTCCCGATGAACAGGACCCCGTTTCGACTTTAGCGCTCCAACACAAGTCCGTTTCCTCCGTTTTGCGGTACGCCACACCCCTCCCGATCAACAGGACCCCCATTTCGACCGTAGGAGGTCCGTTTCCTCCGTTTTGCGATACGCCAGACCCCTCTCGATGAACAGGATCCTGTTTCGAACGTGGCCGGTCGAACATAAGGCTGTTTCCTCCGTTCTGCGGTACGCCAGGCCTCATTTCCATCGCATGTTCCGTCCAAGCCCTCCCGATGAACACGACCACGCATTCCGTTCCGACCCAGCCGGTTGGCTCCCACGCGTTCCGTTGCCTCCTGATGAACACGCGCATTCCGTTGCCTCCCCATGAACATGAGCATTCTGTTGCCTCCCCATGAACACGATGACGAAGCTGTTTCTCTGTTCCGACCCAGCCATGTACACGAGCCCCGGCGTGCGATGCGCGCGAGTAGGCGTTGAGACCCGCTTCGTATGTACACATACGTGGCCGTATTTTCTTTCTTGCACCCTGGCCGCTGTACGTACGTGTACATGCTACGTGCGTGCCTCTACTACGACACGTGCACGCCTCTACATCCACCAGTATATATGTACGTACACGTTCGCGACCAGAATGACAACGCTACGTACGCTTCGACCAGGTGGGTCCCGACTGTCAGGCATTTCCTTGCGTGCGAAGATGTAGCTGGTGGGTCCCAGCAGTTAGGGGGCGAATCATTTTGTTTTTTTTTGCCCGGACGCACTTCCTTGCGTGCGAAGGTGTAGCTGGTGGGTCCCAGCAGTCAGGGGGGAAATGTTTTTTTCATGAAATACGGTGGCCCGTCCAGTGGGTCCCCGTTGTCAGGTGGAGGAATATTTATTTTGCGCGTAATAAGCAGGCACTTCCTTGCTGCGGCCATGGACCCAGCTGTCAGCGTCTCCACGCACGGTACTCTTCCGATGGAAGTCGGTCGTTGACCACATTCACCAGGCTGCGCCGAGAGCACCACGGCGGTGGACGACGGCGAGGCCTAGGAAGGGGACGACACGGAGGCAGGGAAGACTCGGCAGTTGTTTCCCACGTGGAGGGGAGTACGACTGTACGAGGGTTTACTGGTTCGTCTGCCATCGCCGGAGAATAACAGCAGGTGTGGGTGAGTAGAGGGATGGCTAGGCCAGCGATGGGAGTACGGTGGGGCGATGAGGCTGCTGGCAAAGACAGACCAGCCATGGGAGGAGGGAGCAGCAGTCCCCGGCGCTTGTTTGAGCGGCCGGAGCAGAAGAGCAGAGATTGAAGAAGCACGACGGCCGTTGGATGGACATCCAACAGTCAGTGCTTGTGCGTCAACCTTTTTTTAGGAAAGCCTCAAATATGTGGAAAACAGCATACAGCCCATCTGCCATTATCTCTCATTACACTCATTCCAAAAAAGTTGAGCCCAGAATATATTGGTGATTTTAGACCCATATCATTGACAAACACTTGCCTTTGGCAAATCGGTTGCAGAGTGTGATTCTAAAATGTATTCATCGCAATCAATATGGGTTTCTTCGGTGTAGATCCATTCAAGATTGCCTTGCATGGTGTTTTGAATATTTACATCAGTGTAAGGCATCCAAAAGATCTATAATCCTTCTCAAACTGGACTTCACGAAGGCGTTTGACACCATCGAGCATGATCTGATTCTCAGGATTCTGAAATGCAAGGGTTTTGATGACCGTTGGACAGGTTGGATAGATAGCATCTTGTCCTCTGGTTCCTCTTCGATCCTCTTAAATGGTGTGCCTGGTAATCACTTTGTTTGCCGTTCGGGTGTGCGACAGGGAGACCCATTATCTCCTTTGTTATTTGTGATTGCGGTGGATTTATTGCAGTCCGTGGTCAATGAGATGTGTGCAAGGAACATTCTCACACTGCCCATACCTACCTCTTCACGGGATTATCCGATTGTTCAATATGCTGATGACACTTTAATTGTCCTTCCTGCGGTGGATGACCAACTCATTGCTTTCAAGGAGATGCTTGAGACCTTTGCTAAGTCAACAGGTTTGAGGGTTAATTTTAGTAAATCATCTTTGATTCCACTGAATATGTCGATGAAGAGGGTCAACGATGGCGGCTTTGCTTGGATGTGATGTTGGCTCCATGCCATTTACTTACAGGATTGCCAATGGGTACTACTCGACCCACAATATATGACTTGCTACCTTTAGTGGACCGCATTGAGAGACGATTATCGCCTCATCCATGTCTGTTGAATCGGGGTGGCCGGCTGCAACTCTTGAAATCGGTTTTATGTTCCATGTCAATATACTTCTTGTGTTCCCTTTCACTACCTCAAGGAATTTTGAAACAGATAGAACGTATCATGCGGCAATGCCTGTGGCGAGGCAACTCTGACACGCCAAGACAATCTTTGGCTGCTTGGGAGTTAGTTTGTCGGCCCAAAAACCAGGGAGGCCTTGGGGTTTTGGACCTTGGCAAACAAAATGAGGCCTTGTTGATCAAGCACCTCTTCAAATTTTATAATAAGTTGGATGTACCATGGGTTTCACTAATCTGGGACACATATTATGCTGCTGCTCCGCACCAAGTAACGCAAAGTTGTGGTTCCTTTTGGTGGCGTGATGTGATGAAACTTTATGGCAAATTTTGTAAGTTGGCCATCCCTCATGTTCGCTCCGGGGACTCGGTGGTTTTCTGGCTGGATCGGTGGCAACTTAATAACGAGGTGATTGTCATGCAACAGCGTTTCCCGCGGCTTCACTCTTTTGTCATTGATGACACACTTACCATTAAGAATGTGATGGAGCTGCTGTCCCGACCGACAATTTTCACCGCCTTTATCGGTTGAAGCTTTTGAGGAATTCAATCAACTTCAGGCTATAATGCCTCTCATAAACTTACATGAGGGAGTTAGTGACGATGGAAATGGCCTTCAAAAACCGGGACTATCAATCCAGGATCTACTATTTGTCTTGTTTTTCAAGTCGTGGTGACCCTCTTTTCGGTGGATCTCGAAATGTGCTTGCACTCTCAAGCTCAAGGTGTTTGGCTGGCTTCTTTTGATGGATCGTTTGAACACTAGGGAAATGATGCAGAGACGTCATTGGATTATCCAGATGATACTTGTGCCATTTGCTTCTCGTGTTTGCATGAAGTTAGAGCTCACCTCTTTTTGCTTGCAACTTTAGCCAACGATGTGCGGAATTATTTGGGCATTTCATGGAATGCTCAACCTAATCGAACCACTTTTGAAATGGCTTGTGAGGCCAGGAGGAATTTGGTCAACCGTTTTTCACCGAGGTAGTATTTACGGCCACCGGAATATTTGGACCCAAAGGAATGGAAGGATCTTGAGAATGAGCTGCCCACTTTCGGAGCTTGGAGGAGGAATTTTATTCATGATATTACTCTCTTAGCTCATAGAATCAAGTGTAAATATAGAGATAGACTAACTGATTGGATAGATTCTTTACACTAATCACCCCCTGTAAGTAGCCTTCTTTTCCCCTTTTGTTTACCTTTCTAATTTTCTACAGTATCTATAATTGTTTTAATAAAGGGCTGTGAGGCTGTTGCCTTGCAGTACATAGTCAAAAAAAAATTACAGCCCATTTACTAATTCTTAATGTTTTTTTTGGAGCCCATATTATTATTGTTAGCATTACAGCCCATATTGTGGCCACGGTTAAAAAATTATACGAAATTTTGCATATTTCGGTGCGGTTCGAACTGTTTTTAATCCCGAAATTTTGACTCACATTCAAACTGATTTTAAAAATAAATGTATATCAATATAAAATCCAACAAATTCTCCACGCATAAAAATTAATGTAATTTAAAATCTTGAAATGAAAAAAAGATATTTGAAACTAATTGCCGGTTTGATGTGTTTTAAAAATGTACAGCCCATTTCTCATTACTGATGGGCCATTTTCTCGGCCAGCCAAATGAAAGCTCTCGTCGTCTTGAAAGATTTGCAGCCCAACAGGCCTGACAAAACGACTTATTTGGCAAATCACAAAAAAACTGGGCTGTGGCCGTGGACCCAGCTGTCAGCCTCTCCACATACAGTACTCTTCCGATGGAAGTCGTTCCTTGGCCACGTTGACCACGCCACGCGGAGAGCACCACAGCGGTGGACGACGGCGAGGCCTAGGAAGGGGACGACGCGGAGCCGGTGAAGACGCGGCAGTGGAAGCCCGCGCGGAGAGGAGTACGAGGGTTCACTAGTTCGGCTGCGGTGTGAGGCTGCCATCGCCGCAGGGCCTGGCCAGCGGTGGGAATAGTAGGGGCGGTGAGGCCTCCGGCAAAGACACCGACCATGGGAGGCAGGAGCATGCGGCACGACCGGCGCTGCTTTGGGCGGCTGGAGCAAGAAGACCAGAGGTTGAAGACGCACTACGGCCGTTGGATGGACATCGTACGGTCACTGGAGCTAGAATCGTTCATATTGACTAAGTTGAAAAAGCCTTCCGTCCCCGTCAACTTAGTTAGCCCACAAGTCATCCTCCCACTATGGTGGGTCCCAGCTAGCAGGGGGTGTTCATTTTTTGTGTGCGTAATAATGAGGCACTTCCTTGCGTGCGAAGATATAGCTGGTGGGTCCGACATGTCAGCGGGGTAACGTTTTTTTCGCGAAATGCAGTGGCCCTTCCGATGGGTCCCAGCTGTCAGGTGGAGGAATCATTATTTTGCGCATACAGTCCACGGCCGATGGATGTCGTTCGTTGACCAAGTTGACCAGGCCGCGCCGAGAGCACCATGGCGGTGGACGACGGCGAGGCCTAGGAAGGGAACGACACGGAGCCGGGAAAGACTCGGCAATGGTTGCCCACGCGGTGGGGAGTACGAGGGTTTACTAGTTCGGCTGCCGTCGCCGGAAAATAATAGGAGGTGTGGGTGAGTAGAGGAATGGCCTGGCCAGCAATAAAGTAGGGTGGGGCGGTGCGGCTGTGCGGCAAAGACAACCGGCCACGGAGGCGGAGCAGCAGTCCCACCGAGCTGGTTTGGGCGGCCGGAGCAAGAAGATCTCGATATTGAAGAAGCAGACGGCCGTTGGATTAACATCCAACGGTCATTGCTGCTAGAATCGCTTGTGGACTAAGTTGACAAAGCCAAAGTACACGCCAACCTAGTAGACCCACAAGTCAGCCTCCAAATCTGCCCAAACACAGATACAACCCGAAATTTCTAGCCAGATTCAAATTAATTTTAAATCTAAATATACCTTAATTTAAATTCAATGAAATTTTACCCGACAAAAACAATAAAATTTAAAATATCAAAATCCAAAAGAAAATAGTATTTTGAACTAATTGCATGTTTGCTGTATTTTTCATTTTACAGCCCATTTATTATTACTTATAGCCCATTTATTATTACTTATAGCCCATTTTCTGGCAAAATGCATCCTCCTCGTCTTGAAAGATTTCCAGCCAGCAGGCGTGAGAAAAGCAAGTAGGCCTCGTTGGTTATTCTCAAAAAACAAAATAGCTGGCTAGCCATTTTCAGAAAGGAAAAAAACAAACTGGGTTGGTCATGTGCTAAACATATGAAATAAAAGCCTGGGCTAGACGGGCCACGGGTCCCGCACAACCCAGTTGATACCCTTCTCCGCCGGAAAAACAAAATTACTGCGCGCGCTGCTGGGTCCCTACTGTCATCCTCACCATGTACAGTCATCTCCTTATTCCTCATGGTTGTTGACCATGTGGACAACACCGGAGGGCGGCGCCGCGGCGAGCGAACCAAAGCGGAGGACGATGGTGAGGCCTTGGACGGGAACAAACAGGAGCCGGGGAAGATCACAGCCAGCCGTGGGAGGCGGGAGCAGGCGGTCTCGCCGGCGCTAGTGTCGACGTACTGGGAACGGGGGTCCCCAGACTTGCCTGCCTGCGGCCTGCAGCGTGGCTCAAGGGGAATCCCAGCACGGCCCATCTTCATCAACACAGGCTCAAGACCCTCGCAAGGGCCAAGCCTCGCGGGGCGGACGACAGGAAGCTTCCTCAGGAACGGCCTCATCAGGATGGCTCGCGAGGAGGCGGAGAGATCAAGGCGGGGTACCTCACGAGGTGCCCATGACGCAAGCCATGACGACCAAGGGCGCCAGGCGGGCGCCCGCCTGCGCAGTGTCCTCCTTTCCTCTTTGCTGCAAAGGGAGCAAGCGCAGGCGAGAGCATCAAGCAAAGGCATCCATTTCGGTGCAACAAGACCAAGACCGTCGCAACGGCAGGAAGGAAGTCATTGTGGAGCCGAAGCAGGCGTCACCACCAGAGCCTTTGACAGGCGAGGACCAACTTTAGTCAGGATAAGTGTACCAGATGTTCCCCTTCAAAATGGCCAATTGTTGGCGCCCTTCCCACTCAATATTTGGGGAGAGGCCCAGGCCCTATAAATAGGACTAGCCACCCACAGAGTAGAGGGATCACAAGGAGATGATCTGATCGGATAGAGGGATCAAGATCTGGGGCATCATCTAGAGAGAGAGAGAGAGAGAGAGAGAGAGAGAGCGACTGAACTCCCCCTAGCAGTTCATCGCACCAGCCACGAACAGATCCTCGCGAGGCTATTCTTCCTTGTATTGTTCATCACCATCAGCCCAAGAGGCAATCCACCACACCACAAACTAGAGTAGGGTATTACATCACAATGGTGGCCCGAACTAGTATAAACCTTGTGCCTCTTGTGTTGTTCTTTTCATAGCTTAGATCCTAGCGAGGTGGCGAGTTGCAGGTAGGTAGAGGGTGAAATCTCAGCGCGCACCCCAATGTTCGAACCTAGAGGGTCTGCCGGAACCTGAAATCTGACATTTGGCGCGCCAGGTTCGGGTGCGCCGGAATTCTTCTTCCGCCGCCCTGTTCTCCGCCGACCATCCCATCCATGTCTGACGCTCGTCGGGCCCGCGCCGAGCGCCGGGCCGCTCTCGCTTCCCGCATCGCTTAGACGGCCCCCGTCGGCGGGCGCCCTCGTCGTTCCCCGTCGCCTGCCGTCAACGCCGCCACCGGCCCGGCGGGGAACAAGCAGCAAGCGTCGTCCCAGCATCCGTCCGTGAGGCGAGACGGCCGCACCGCTACTCCCTCATTCACCCCAGCTAGTTCTTCATCCCGTGCACTCCGCGCGCCCATGGAGGCTCGAGCTGCGCTCGTCGCGGCAAACGAGCTCCTGCGCTACCGCCCAGTCGACGACGTCTACGAAGAGTGGCTCGACCGCGTCGGGCGAGCTCGTCCGCGCCGCAGGGGGCTCCCCCGCACCGTCCGTCCTGCTGCACCCCGCCCCGCCCTGCGCGGGCGATGAAGCTCCGGGGGCGCCTCAGCCGCCTCCCCCTCAAGAAGGCGCCCTGGCCCCAAGGCGCGTGGCCCCTGGGCGGAACCCACTTCGTCCAACACCAGTGCGGTAAGAGCAGAGCTGCCAAGAGGTTCCTCGCCCGCAAGAAGCTGCCCGAGTGCTCCCCGCTCCGGCTTGTCACGACCACGCTCCTGCTCCAGCACGCCAAGACCCCACGCTGCTCCTGGCTGCAGCGCATGGGGACCCGCAAGACCGAGCTCTTCGTCACCAAAGGCCTCCCGTGGCCACAGCAGGCTGCCGCGCCTTCACCACCAAGCTGCGCAGCGTCGCGTGGCCCGGCAAGTTCAAGCCAGACCTACCTCGTCGCTACGACGGTACGGCCGACCCTGCAGAATTCCTCCAGCTCTACGAGCTGGGCATCGAAGCCGCCAACGGGGACGAGAAGGCCATGGCGAACTGGTTTCCCATGGCACTCAAGGACGGGCCCGAACTCGCTCTGAACACGGCTCTGGCACGATCTCCTCACAGGGGCGAGATGCGCACCCGCTTCATCGCCAACTTCAAGGTACTCGCGATCGCCACCTGCCGTGAGCGACATCGCCCATCAAGCAGCAACCAGGGGAGACCCTGCAGAAGTACATCCAGCGCTTCAACAACGCACGCCTCAAGATTCCCAAGGTGACCGAGGAGGCCATCATCTCAGCCTTCTCCGAAGGTGTGCGCGACGTCAAGATGAAGGAGGATCTGGCGATGCATGAAGACCTGTGCACTTCCTTGGAGCTATTCAATTTGGCGACCAAGTGCGCCAGGGCTAAGGAAGGGCGTCTTTCCCTCCTCGAGCTGCCAGCCGTAGACCGAGAAGAGAAGAAACCCAAGGCCAAGGATGTGAAGCGCAAGGGGGCTGCCGTGCTCGCGGCAGAACCAGACACCAAGTTGGGCAGAGATCAGCCCGAGTCTTCCAAAGGCAGCCGGTACTGTGTGTACCACGACCTCCACACCCACAACACCAACGAGTGTCAAGAGCTCCGAGCCATGCGAGAAGGAAGGATCGGCCGACGGCCCGACCGCAACGACCGGGGCTATGACCGAGGAGGAGGAAGGAACACAGGACGCTGGGAAGACCGCGGCCCTCGCCAAGGGTGGCGCGACCGACCTCGCGAGGATCGTTGGCAAGATCAGCCTCGCGAGGGAGACTGGAGGGATCAGCCTCGCGAGGATCGTCCGCAAGGAAACGCAGGCCTCCCTCCTCTGCCGCCGCAGCCAAGGAGAAACGAGGACCATCATCAGGACGAGGGGGCTGGGGGCTTCCAGGAGCCGCGCGTGATCGCCTGCATCCTGGGCGGAGCTCAAGCCCCAGCATCTCAACGCATCTTCAAGCAGTTCGCCCGCGAAGTGAACGCAGTCCTCCCCAAGCTCGAAGCCACACGGCCTCTCAGGTGGTCGGCGTGCGCCATCACGTTCAGCTCGGCGGATCAGCTCAAGTGCGCGGCCACAGCCGAAGTCCTCCCGATGCTTTGTTCCCCAATCATTAGCAACGTGCTAGTCACCAGGACCCTCATCGATGGCGGGGCGGGGCTCAACGTCCTGTCCGTGGAGACGTTCAACAACCTCCAAGTGCCTTACAATCAGCTTCAGCCAACCAAGCCTTTCTCCGGGGTCACCGATGGCTCCACGGTTCCGATTGGGCAGGTCCGCCTCCCTGACACCTTCGGGGCGCGCGAGAACTACCGCACCGAGCTCATCGACTTCGATGTTGCCCACATTCGCCTGCCATACAACGCCATCCTCGGGTACCCAGCGCTGGCCAAGTTCATGGCCATGACTCACCACGGCTACAACATCCTCAAGATGCCAGGAAGCTGCGGAGTCATCACGGTGCCCTGCGAAGAGAGAGACGCAGTGTGTTCCCTGGAGCGAGCTTTTCAGGCTGCATCACTGTAAGCCCAGATCGCGGGAGCAGGGGGCTCCCTGGGACTGCCCCCAAGAAGAAGAAGACATCGCCAGGCCCGGACCCTCAGGAGCCAGGCCCCTCGGGGTCCGCACCTACTCAGGGGGCACCTCCTTCTGTCGCATAGGAAGGCCCGCCCGGCACCCTCCTCGGGCAAGGCTCGGGGGCTCCCTCCTGGAGGGCCGCCGACCTTGCTAAGGTCACGAGGGAGGCGCTCGGGCACCACTTGGAGGCGTGTTTCAAAGAACGTTTCCCTCAGGAAGGAGAAAGGCAAGGAGGGCTAAACCCTCAGGAGTTCGTCAGTCAGATCACGCAGGAGTTGCAAGAGTCAAGAGTCATGAGTGGCAGCCACCGCTTACCCGCTGTAGCTCCCAATCCAGGCGAGGATGGTGGGTTGCGCGTCTGCATCGACATCCCAGGGCTCAACCGAGCCGCCTCTCAAGACCGTCGCAACGGCAGGAAGGAAGTCATTGTGGATCCCAAGTAGGCGTCACCACCAAAGCCTTTGACACGTGAGGACCAACTTTAGTCAGGATAAGTGTACCAGATGTTCCCCTTCAAAATGGCCAATTGTTGGCACCCTTCCCGCTCAATATTTTGAGAGAGGCCCAGGGCCTTTGCCTATAAATAGGACTAGCCACCCACAGAGTAGAGGGATCACAAGGAGATGATCTGATCGGATAGAGGGATCAAGATCCGGGGCATCATCCAGAGAGAGAGAGCGACCGAACTCCCGCTAGCAGTTCATCGCACCAGCCAAGAACAGATCCTCGCGAGGCTGTTCTTCCTTGTATTTTTCATCACCATCAGCCCAAGAGGCAATCCACCACACCGCAAACTAGAGTAGGGTATTACACCACAATGGTGGCCCGAACTAGTATAAACCTTGTGCCTCTTGTGTTGTTCTTTTCATAGCTTAGATCCTAGCGAGGCGGCGAGGTGCAGGTAGGTAGAGGGCGAAATCTCCGCGTGCACCCCAGTGTTCGAACCTACAGGGTCTGCCGGAACCCGAAATCCGACAGCTGGTTTGGCTTTGGCGGCTCAAGGAAGAAGAGACTGAAGAAACGCGACAGACGTTGAATGTCAATCCAACGGTCAAGGTTGGCACAATCATTTGTTGACTAAGTGGACACCAAGTAGCATACTTTTTTATATATAGGAAGAAAACTGCAAGGAAAATGCGTTCGTCTGCCGTCCTCCTCACAGGGAACGTTCGCCACGTAAGTGACTAGCACCCTTGGTTTTCAACCGAGAGGTCTTTGGTTCGAGTCCCAAGAACTCTCAATTTTGTCCTCCTTCCTTCCTTGCAAAACAAAAGGGAAAGAAAATCAAAGACTTGGGAAGGCGTACAGAACAAGCTAGTGTACCAGTAAAGAGTCGTCGCCGAGTTTTATAAAAAAGAAAGACATGCTCCTGTAGCTGGTTCGAATCCAAACCTAGACTATGACTATATATGGTGCTATGCTACTCTGCAAGTAATGAAACTGACATATCCAACGTTCGCTTCTCCTCTTCTCTACTTACTCTGCCTAGCATCAGAAGCTCTGGCCGTAGCAACCAGGTCCACTGGCTGCTCGTCCACCTACTCTTCAGCAGGGAACAACCAGATATGCGCCAAGTCGCCACCCGTACCATCGCCTGTGGGTCTCATCACACCCTCGCTGGCACGCGCACCGCAGCCGATTGCTCATCGCAACCCACTGCCGTTGGTGTGGTGCCACTACTGCAAATCACGCAGAGTCATCCGTCGCGTCTCAACCACAATCCGCAACCCTGGCCGAGTCTTCTACAAATGCCCGAATCATGGGGTAATAATATGTTTAAGTGTTGTTCTGCTGCTTTCATTTGCTGATTTTTTTTAATAGTTTGGTTGATGATCTTCCAATTTGATTCGTGCAGAAAAGGGAAGATTCGTGTGATTTGTATTTCTGGGAAATTTCTGATGTGGGGGAATGCAACTACGCTGATTATTTGGTTAGCCGAGGAATCCCAATACCAGCAGGTTGGGGTGTTGGACAAGTAACTTAAGGAACGACAGAAGAGGAAGATGTAGAGCAGAAGGTTAAAGATGCAGTTCCTCTGATCATGGCCAAGCAACAGCTGCTGAACGGCCTTGACAGCAATGAGGAGATGAAAGAGCTTGTGAAGATTGATACGTCCATTTTGCATCATGCTTTTATGTCAATATTTATCGCATTATGGGCTGTTATTTCACGTTATGTCACAATACTTATGGCTATTCTCTCTTATTTTACAAGGTTTACATGAAGAGGGAGAATGCCGGCAGCTGGAATTCTGGGCTGGAAAAGGAGTAAATATTGAAGGACTATTCTGCGCAACTCCAAAAGTTCTGAAACTCCATGGAATACCTTAGAATAAATAAAGAAAAATAATCGCCAAAGATGAAGGCCTGGGGGCCCACACCCTGCTCACGAGGGTGGGGGCGCCCCCCCCTCTGGGCGCGCCCCTACCTCGTGGGCCCCCTGGTGGCTCTCCGACGTCCATCTTCTCCCATATGAAGTCTTTCGATGAGAAAAAAATAGCAGAGAACCTTTCAGACGAGACTCCGCGCCACGAGGCGGAACCTTGGCGGAACCAATCTAGGGCTCCGCAGAGCTTTTCTTGGGACACTTCCCTCAGGGGGGAAATCATCACCATCGTCATCACCAACGCTCCTCTCATCAGGAGAGGGCAATCTCCATCAACATCTTCATCAGCACCATCTCATCTCCAAACCCTAGTTCATCTCTTGTATCCAATTCTTGTCTCTAAGTCCGGGATTGGTGCTAGTAGGTTGCTAGTAGTGTTGATTACTCTTTGTAGTTGATGCTAGTTGGTTTATTTGGTGGAAGATCATATGTTCAGATCCTATATGCACATTATTACCCCTCTGATTATGAACATGAATATGCTTTGTGAGTAGTTACGTTTATTCCTGAGGACAAGGGAGAAGTCTTACTATTAGTATTCATGTGAATTTGGTATTCGTTCGATATTTTGATAAGATGTATGTTGTCTAAACTCTAGTGGTGCTATGTGAACGTCGACTACATAACACTTCACCATTATTTGGGCCTAGAGGAAGGCATTGGGAAGTAATAAGTAGATGATGGGTTGCTAGAGTGACAGAAGCTTAAACCCTAGTTTATGCGTTGCTTCGTAAGGGGCTGATTTGGATCCATATGTTTCATGCTATGGTTAGGTTTACCTTAATACTTTTGTTGTAGTTGCGGATGCTTGCAATAGAGGTTAATAATAAGTGGGATGTTTGTTCAAGTAAGAACAACACCCAAGCACCGGTCCACCCACATATCAAATTATCAAAGTACCGAACGCGAATCATATGAGCGTGATGAAAACTAGCTTGACGATATTCCCATGTGTCCTCGGGAGCGCTTTTCCTATTATAAGAGTTTGTCCAGGCTTGTCCTTTGCTACAAAAAGGATTGGGCCACCTTGCTGCACCTTATTTACTTTTGTTACTTGTTGCTCATTACAATTTACCTTATCACAAAACTATCTGGTACCACTTATTTCAGTACTTGCAGAGAATACCTTGCTGAAAACCGCTTATCATTTCCTTCTACTCCTCATTGGGTTCGACACTCTTAATTATCGAAAGGACTACGATAGATCCGCTATACCTGTGGGTCATCAAGACTCTTTTTTGGCGCCGTTGCCGGGGAGTGAGGCGCCATTGCCGGGTGGAATTTGGAAGGAAAAATTTATTTAGTGTGCTGAAATTTTCTGTCACTTGTTATTATGGAAAGTAATTGTTTGAGGGGCTTGTTCGGGGTATCTTCACCCCGTCCGGTTGAGCCAAGGGTTGCTCCTCAACCTACTGAACCTATTGAAAATGAAACTCCTTTTGGAATTCCTTCGGGTATGATGGAAAAACTGCTAGCTAACACTTTCGCAGGAGATGGAACAAAGCATCCTGACGAACATCTACGCTTTGTGGATGATATTTGTGGACTATTAAAGCTTGCAGGTATACCCGATGATGTTGTTAAGAAGAAGGCTTTCCCTTTATCTTTCGAGGGAGACGCATTGACATGGTATAGGCTATGTGATGATACGCGATCATGGAACTATAAAAGAGTGAAATTGGAATTTCATCAAAAGTATTACCCTATGCATCTTGTTCATCGTGATCGCAATTATATATATAATTTTTGGCCTCGTGAAGGAGAAAGCATCGCTCAAGCTTGGGGGAGGCTTAAATCAATGTTATATTCATGCCCCAATCATGAGCTCTCAAAATTGAAAATTCTCCAGAATTTTTATGTTCGGCTTTCTGATAACAATCGCACTATGCTCGATACTTCTTGTGATGGCTCTTTTATGATGAAGCCTATTGAATTTGGATGGAATTTATTGGATAGAATTAAACGCAACTCTGAAGATTGGGACCTCAACGAAGGTAAGGAGTCAGGTATGACACCTAAGTTTGATTGTGTTAAATCTTTTATGGATACCGATATTTTCCGTAAGTTTAGCACTAAATATGGACTTGGCTCTGATATAGTAGCTTCTTTCTGTGAATCTTTTGCTACTTATGTTGATCTCCCCAAGGAGAAGTGATTTAAATATCATTCTCCCATAGAAGTAAAAGTAGCTGCACCTATTAAAGTTGAAGAAAAGACTGTCACTTATAATGATCCTATTGTTCCTACTTCTTATGTTGAGAAACCCCCTTTTCCTGTTAGAATGAAGGATCATGCTAAAGCTTCAACTGTTGTTTGTAAAAGCAATATTAGGACTTATACACCTCCTGAACAAGTCAAAGTAGAACCTAATGTTGCCATTGTTAAAGATCTCTTGTCTGATAATATCGATGGGCATGTTATTCAATTCCAGGGTGAAACTGCTAGAATTGCTAAACCTTGTGTTAAAGATAAACATAGACCTGTGGTAGGCGTGCCTGTAATTTCTGTTAAAATAGGAGATCATTGTTATCATGGCTTATGTGATATGGGTGCTAGTATAGTGTTATACCCATTGACTTATATAAACAAATTATGCATGATATCTCACCTGCTGAGTTAGAAGATATTGATGTTACAATTAAACTTGCCAATAGAGATACTATATCTGCAATGGGAATTGTTAGAGATGTTGAAGTCTTGTGTGGAAAAACCAAATATCCCGCTGATTTCCTTGTTCTTGGTTCTCCACAAGATAGCTATTGTCCCATTATTTTTGGTTGACCCTTCTTGAATACTGTTAATGCTATGATAGACTGCAAAAAGAATGTTGTTACTGTTGGCTTGGATGATATGGTTCATGTGTTTAATTTCTCTAAATTTAGTAAACAACATCGTGAGGAAGAATTGCCTAGTAAGGATGAAATTATTGGTCTTGCTTCCATTGCCGTACCTCATAGTGATCCTTTGGAACACTATTTGCTAGACCATGAAAAATGAGATGTTCATGAATGAAAGAAGGGAAATAGATGAAGTATTCTTTAAACATGAACCTATTCTGCAACATAATTTGCCTGTTGAAATCCTAGGGGATCCTCCTCCACCCAAGGGTGATCCCGTGTTCGAGCTTAAACAATTGCCTGATAATCTTAAATATACTTATCTTGATGAAAAGAAAATATATCCTGTTATTATTAGTGCTAACCTTTCAGAGCATGAAGAAGAAAGATTATTGAAAACTCCGAAGAAGCACCGTGCTGCTATTGGATATACTCTCGATGATCTTAAGGGCATTAGTCCCACTCTATGTCAACATAAAATAAATTTGGAAGCGGATGCCAAACCAGTTCGTGATCCTCAACGACGTTTGAATCCTAAAATGAAAGAAGTTGTAAGAAAAGAAATACTCAAGCTCCTAGAGGCAGGTATAATTTATCCCGTTGCTGATAGTCAGTGGGTAAGTCCTGTCCATTGTGTCCCTAAGAAGGGAGGTATTACTGTTGTCCCTAATGATAAAGATGAATTGATTTCGCAAAGAATTATCACAGGTTATAGGATGGTAATTGATTTCCGCAAATTAAATAAAGCACACATTATTGATCAAATGCTAGAAAGACTATGCAAACACACACATTTTTGCTTTCTAGATGGTTATTCTGGTTTCTCTCAAATACCTGTGTCGGCTAAAGATCAATCAAAGACTACTTTTACATGCCCTTTTGGTACTTTTGCTTATAGACGCATGCCTTTTGGTTTATGTAATGCACCTGCTACCTTTCAAAGATGCATGATGGCTATATTCTCTGACTTCTGCGAAAAGATATGTGAGGTTTTCATGGACGACTTTTCCGTCTATGGTTCCTCTTTTGATGATTGCTTAAGCAATCTTGATCGAGTTTTGCAGAGATGTGAAGAAACTAATCTTGTCTTGAATTGGGAAAAGTGCCACTTTATGGTTAATGAAGGTATTGTCTTGGGGCACAAAGTTTCTGAAAGAGGTATTGAAGTTGATAATGCCAAGGTTGATGCTATTGAAAAGATGCCATGTCCCAAGGACATCAAAGGTATAAGAAGTTTCCTTGGTCACACCGGATTTTATAGGAGGTTCACTAAGGACTTCTCAAAAATCTCTCGGCCTCTGACTAATTTATTACAAAAAGATGTACCGTTTGTCTTTGATGATGATTGTGTAGAAGCATTTGAAATACTTAAGAAAGCATTAGTCTCTGCACCTATTGTTCTGCCACCTGATTGGAATTTACCCTTTGAAATTATGTGTGATGCTAGTGATTATGCTGTAGGTGTTGTTCTAGGGCAAAGAGTTGATAAGAAATTGAATGTTATCCATTATGCTAGTAAGACTCTAGACAATGCTCAAAGAAATTATGCTACTACCGAAAAGGAATTTTTAGTAGTGGTGTTTGCTTGTGATAAGTTTAGACCTTATATTGTTGATTCTAAAGTTACTATTCACACCGATCATGCTGCTATTAAATATCTTATGGAAAAGAAGGATGAAAAACCTAGACTTATTAGATGGGTTCTCCTGCTTCAAGAATTTGATTTACATATTGTTGATAGAAAGGGAGCTGAGAACCCCGTTGCAGACAACTTGTCTAGGCTAGAGAATGTTCTTGATGACCTATTGATGATAGCTTTCCTAATGAGCAATTAAATGTCATAAGTACTTCTCGTAGCACTCCTTGGTATGCTGATTATGCTAATTATATTGTTGCTAAATTTATACAACCTAGCTTCACATACCAGCAAAAGAAAAAGTTTTTCTATGACTTGCGACATTACTTTTGGGATGACCCACATATTTATAAAGAAGGAGTAGATGGTGTCATTAGACGTTGTGTACCGAGCATGAACAGAATGATCCTACGCAAGTGTCACTCCGAAGCTTATGGAGGACATCACGCTGGACATAGAACTGCACATAAGGTATTGCAATCCGGTTTTTGTTGGCCTACTCTCTTCAAGGATGCCCGTAAGTTTGTTTTGTCTTGCGATGAATGTCAAAGAATTTGTAATATCAGTAGACGTCAAGAAATGCCTATGAATTATTCACTTGTTATTGAGCCATTTGATGTTTGGGGCTTTGATTATATGGGACCTTTTCCTGCCTCTAATGGTTACACTCATATTCTAGTTGCTGTTGATTATGTTACTAAGTGGGTAGAAGCTATTCCAACTAGTAGTGCTGATCATAACACTTCTATTAAAATGCTTAAGGAAGTTATTTTTCCGAGGTTTGGAGTCCCTAGATACTTAATGACTGATGGTGGTTCACACTTTATCCATGGTGCTTTCCGTAAGATGCTTGCTAAATACGACGTTAATCATAGAATTGCATCTCCTTATCACCCGCAGTCTAGTGGTCAAGTAGAATTGAGCAATAGGGAGCTCAAATTAATTTTACAAAAGACTGTCAATAGGTCTAGAAAGAATTGGTCCAAGAAACTTGATGATGCATTATGGGCCTATATAACTGCTTATAAAAATCCTATGGGTATGTCTCCTTACAAAATGGTCTATAGAAAAGCTTGTCACTTACCTCTCGAACTAGAACATAAGGCATATTGGGCTATTAAAGAGCTCAACTATGATTTCAAACTTGCTGGTGAGAAGAGGTTATTTGATATTAGCTCACTTGATGAATGGAGAGCCCAAGCTTATGAAAATGCCAAGTTGTTTAAAGAAAAAGTTAAAAGATGGCATGACAAAAGGATACAAAAGCGTGAGTTTAATGTCGGTGATTATGTATTGCTATACAACTCTCGTTTAAGATTTTTTGCAGGAAAACTTCTCTCTAAATGGGAAGGTCCCTATGTTATCGAGGAGGTCTATCGTTTCGGTGCCATAAAAATTAACAACTTCGCAGGCACAAATCCGAAGGTGGTAAACGGTCAAAGGATCAAACACTATATCTCAGGTAATCCTATAAATGTTGAAACTAATATTATTGAAACCGTGACCCCGGAGGAGTACATAAAGGACACCTTCCAGAATGTTCCAGACTCCGAAAAGGAATAGGTATGTGGTACGGTAATTAAACCGACTCCAAAACAATTTTTAAGGCAATATTTCTCTATTTTGGAATATTTAGAAAAATAGAAAAATAAGTAGCGGTCCGGGGAGGACACGAGGCCTCCACGAGGGTGGAGGGCGCGCCCTACCCCCTTGGCCGCGCCCCCCTGCCTCGTGAGCACCTCGTGTGCCCTCCGGACTCCGTTTTCTTGCCCGATACGTATTTTGGTCGGTAAAAATTCATTATATATACTCCCGAAGGCTTTGAGTCTCGTATCACGCAAATATCTTCTGTTTTCGTTTCAAGCTATCCTACTACAGGTTAGATCAACATGTCTTCTCAAGAGTCAGTCGGGGAGAGTCGGGTATCTAACCCGGCACCGGAACCAAGGGCAAACAGCGACGCTGACCACTTTTGGCCAGCAACGGAGGAAGAGATGGAGGCTGACCTGATGAGAGTAGATGCCATGGAAGATCAAGAAGTTACCTCTCGTATCCGAGCTGGGTTTACGATGGGGGGACTACAGAGCTCAGCTATTCCAAACTAGGTTATCCCTTCCAATGTTAAATTTCTTTCCTATGAAAATATGAGGAGGAGTGTCTCTTGTTCTCCAGCAGCTATGCAACACCCTTGGGTGCAAGGAGCTTTAGCCGTTACAGGGAAGCTCCGCAAGTAAATAAAGGACCTCAAGCAGCAAGTCAATAAGCTCGAGGAGGAGAATCGTATTCTGAGGGGAATCATCGCCACGAATATTACGCCAACGACAAAGAAGGAGATATAATCACATGGGTATGGGCACTCCCCTTGGCAACTGCCAAGCTTGGGGGAGGTGCCCTGGTGTGACGCCCCCGATTTAATCATACACTAATCATGCACGCAAACATGTACGATCAAGATCAGGGACTCACGGGAAGATATCACAACACAACTCTAAAACATAAATAAGTCATACAAGCATCATAATACAAGCCAGGGGCCTCGAGGGCTCGAATACAAGTGCTCGATCATAGACGAGTCAGCGAAGCAACAATATATGAGTACGAGACATAAGTTAAACAAGTTTGCCTTAAGAAGGCTAGCACAAACCGGGATACAGATCGAAGAGGCACATGCCTCCTGCCTGGATCCTCCTAACTACTCCGGTCGCGTCCAACGGGCTGCACGTAGTAGTAGGCACCTCCAGTAGTAGGAGTCGTCGCCGACGGTGGCGCCCGCTTGTGGGTTCCAAGATCCAGTTGCGACAACCAGGTAGAAGGGAAAGGGGAAAAAGGGGGAGAAAAGCAACCATGAGTACTCATCCAAAGTACTCGCAAGCAAGGAGCTACACTACATATGCATGGGTATATGTGTAAAGGGGCCATATTAGTGGACTGAACTGCAGAATGCCAGAATAGGAGGGGATAACTAATCATGTCGAAGACTATGCTTCCGCAGCCTCCGCCTTGCAAAGATGTAGAAGAGAGTAGATCAAGTCCTCCAAGTAGCATCGCATAGCATAATCCTACCCGGCGATCCTCTCCTCCAAGCCCTGTTAGAGAGCGATCACCGGGTTGTATCTGGCACTTGGAAGGGTGAGTTTTATTAAGTATCCAGTTCTAGTTGTCATAAGGTCAAGGTACAACTCCAAGTCGCCCTATTATCAAGATCACGGCTATTCAATAGATTAACTTCACTGCAGGGTGCACCACATTACCCGACACGCCGATCCCATATGGCGGACACACTTTTTCTCGGTCATGCCCGCCGCTGAAGATCAACACGCCGCAGCCCCACCTAGGCACAACAGAGAGGTCAGCACACCGGTCTAAACCTAAGCGCACAGGGGTCTGGGCCCATCGCCCTTAGCACACCTGAACGTTGCAAGGGCGGCTGGAAGCAGACCTAGCCTAGCAGGCGTTCCAGTCAAATCCGGCGCGCGCCGCTCAATCGCTGATGTCACGAAATGCTTCGGCTGATACCACGACGCCGGTTGCCCATATCTTGTCCCATGTGGCGGTTAGTGCGTATAAGTTCAACGACCCAACTCAGATCAAAACCAAGATCTCGTTAAGCGTGTTAAGTATCCGCGAACGCCGAACAGGGCCAGGCCAGCCTCTCACCCAGGTAGTCTCAACCTGCCCTGACGCTCCGCCACAAAGATCCACACAGAGCGCCATTGGGACAAAGGTCCTTTCAGCCCCCAATCAGTGAATCACTCACGGGTGCTCCACTAGCCGACCCGACTTTAGTCACCACATGTATCATGTATAAAGAATATATAGTATATACCCATGATCACCTCCCTAGTGATCACGACCCGATACTATAGCAAGGCAGACGAACAAGAATATAGGGCCACTAATGGAATACTATAATCCTATACTAAGCAGGTAGGATTGCAGGTAAAGGTAACAACAGTAGTAGCAAGGACAGGCTATGCATCAGGATAGGATTAACGGGAAGCAGTAACATACTACACTACTCTAATGCAAGCAGTATAGAGAAGAATTCATCATCGATGTCTAAAGTATATCTGGTGATCAAGGGAGGGGGCTTGCCTGGTTGCTCTGGCAAGAGAAGAGTTCATCGACGATGTAGTCAATCACAGGGGTACCGGCATCGGTCTCAGGGTCTACCGGAAAGAAGTAACGGAGGGGGAACACAATAAATAACAAAGCAATCAAAGCATCTCAAAGCATAACTTTACAAACACGGTGCTAGATGTGCCCTAACACGGTAGTAGGTGATATTGGCAATGGGGGGAAACATCCAGGAAAGTATCCCCGGTGTTTCGCGTTTTCGGGCAGATGAACCGGAGAGGGAAAAGTTGCGTGTTCGATATGCTAGGGATGTGTGGCGGACGAACGGGTTGCGTATCCTTATTCGTCTCGTCGTTGTGAACAACTTTCATGTTGAAAATAATTTAATCCGAGTTACGGATTAAAAGATATGATTTTCTAAAGATTTTATTGATTTCTGGAATTTAATTAATTATTTAAATTAATTCGAAAATGGATTTATAACATCAGCATGATGTCATGCTGACGTCAGCAGGCAACGGGGGTTGACTGGTCAACCTAACCAGTGGGTCCCACTAGTCAGTGACACATTTTAATTAAACAATTTAATTAACCTACTTAGTATTAATTAGGAGTCGGGCCCTACTATCATTGAGTAATTAATTAATTGACTAACAGTTTAATTAGTTTAGTTATTTGATTAGTTTAATTAATCAAAATTAATTAAGTTAATTAATTCTTTTATTAATTAATGAATTTTTACTTTAATTTTATTTTATTTTAAAACGTTCTGTGGGGTGGGGCCTGAATGGCAGTGGCCCATCAAGCCTAACGGGCACTGGGCGCGTGACTAATGGGCATGGCCCGAACGGGCGCATGCCCGAGGGGCGCTGGGCACGCACACGGCGCACGCCGCGCGCCAGTGGCCATGGGAGGCGGTGGAGGGGTGGTGGCAGGGGGAGGCGCTCGACGGCGAGGCCAGGAGCGGAGCGGAGCGTGCGGTCGCGGGCAAAGGCAAGGACTGTGGCGGACGGCGGGGCGAGCGACGCGGGAGGTCCGCGCGAGCGCGGCGAGGTAGCGAACGGGACCACCAGGGCGCGGGCGGTGACCAGCGGCTCAGGTGCAGGCGAGGCAGGACGGCAGCAGGCGAAGAGACCGCGTCGGGGGCTCGTGCGCGAGTTTGCCGACGGTGCCGTCGAGCGTGTGCGAGGGGGGGACGCCGGGTGGCCGCGGTGAGCGCGGCCGGTGCGGGCGCGTGCGGGGAAGAGAGGAGGAGGGGGCCTCACAGGGGGTGTAGGGACCATGGCAGCGGGGGTCGAGGGGGGGACGGGGACGTCGTCGGCGTCGAGGAGGCAGGCCGGTGGGGGAGGGTGCCGGTGAGGTCCAGGCGGCGTGGTCTCCAGGCGGCGACGGGCGACACCGTCGGGCGCCGAGCGACGGAGAAGGGGATCAAGCTCCTCCCGATCCAGATCCAGAGCGAGGGGGTGGGGGAGAGCGAGGGGGGAGTGGGGTAGGTTAGGGTTTCGGTGGGTGAGGGGATAAGAGGTGGCCGGTTGGGCTGGTTCGACCGGCCGGGCGAAGTGGCTAGTGGGCGGTTGGCCTGCAGTTGGGCCTGGGGCACTTTTCCCTTTTTTTTCTTTTCTGTTTTCTGTTTTGTATTTTCTTTTATCTTCTTTTCTTTCTTTTTATTTCATTTTAAATCATTTAGGCATTTTATAAAAATGTGTTTGCTTTATTATAATTACCCTTGTAATATTCGCACCCAATTTAACATTTTTGTTTCAACTTTTGAAAACTTTTATTGTTGACACTAATTTAAATTTAAATTTTGAAACGATTTCGAATCAACCCGAGATTAGCAACAGTAACTGTGGTGACATGGCATCATTAACAGAGGTTTACTGTAGCTTAAATATCCGGGCGTCACAATTCTCCTCCACTACAAGAAATCTCGTCCCGAGATTTAAGAGGTAGTGAAAGGGGGGAAGGTTTGGTAACGAATCTAGCGGGTCTCCTTATTCTGGCTTGCTCTTCTCGAAGAGACCGATCCAATACATTGATGTCTTCATTTTTCTGCTTTAGGTCATCATGATGAAGTCGACATCCTTCCTTCGGGATCTTCATCGTACTTACTAATAGGTAATGGGGCAAATCGGCAACGACAGAATGCTATAAGGGTAATAATATGGGATTAACCCATGAATGAGCATATGAGTACCTCTCGAGTTGAACAAATAAAACACATCGCGAGTAAAGTTCGAAGGTAATATAAGAAGTTTCAAGCAGCCAGGCAATCGTTCAATGCCTAGTCAGAAGGTGAAAGGGGTTTCAAGCGACGGAATATTTATTGTGTTCGATGCCAGAATTGATGATCTCATCGGAAGGTGGCTCATGAATTATGTATGAGTCCACGCGGGAGGAATAACTTTGGGAACAGGGGGTGTACAGGAGAGTCAGGTTTCGATCCTGTGGAACTGTGGGTTATGGGCCCACCATGTGGTTGAAAGTAGGATGGGGGGCCGACATCTTGCATGTCCACGATAGCAAGGCGTGTCAGAGGGTAGCCTGTTAGTTATGTCGGCAACAACATCGATACCAAGGGCGAGGGACGAAGAGAACCTTTTTACTGCTCGTTGAACGAAGTGGGCCAGTAGGCAAGGTTCTCGTCCATCGGTGGCTACCGAAATGTCATCAACAATTGTAACAGGATTTTGCTGACGGAATTGTGCACCGAGGTGTTTACATAAGCAGTGAATCATTACTGCTTAGAATATATAGATCACAAGAGAGGTCAAACAAACCAATGGAAAGGAAAAGTGATTATCAGGTTTAAACAGAACAATGGAAAGGAAAATGTGTTTAAACACATATTTCAAGGGTATATCCTTACCAAGGACACGTAGAGAATGATATCCATGACATGAGACCAAAGGCATGACCACTCAGATAAAAGGGATAAGAAGAATCATGATATGTACCCATACAACGGTGTTTGGATAACTGATAAGGAAAATTTAGCACTGTGCTTCAGATGTTCTTATTGATGATAGGAGTACCACATACATGCTTCGAGATAGCATTGACATGGTCTTCAAGCAAAGGTCGGTCTTTGCATACGCAAAGGATTCATCAGGAACACCTTATAAAATAAGTCTTACAATTTCCACACGGAAGAATGACTAACCTTGCCAAAAAGGAAACTATAACAATAGGTCCTCCGGCCAGGTGTGCTGGACATGCCATCACCTTACCGGGTCATAAAAGACCAATTTTATAACTCTTGGAAATGTCCCAACCATCATATCTGAACGAGGTTCAGATCCGATTGGTGTCAGGATTCCTCAGACTTAGGAGGCCAGAGAAGAAAATGTGCAACACAAATGACGAGATGTCATTGTAAAATTCTCGGGAAATGAACTATGGAAGCGAGTTCCGAAACAAGAGTTCATCATTTAACCCAGGACAGGACAAGGAGGTGTTGATGGCTCAGCAACCATTCCTCCAGATTCCTGAAAAGATGGGTTTCCACAATCATGTGAACAAGGGATAACATTTGTTAGATCAAATGAAATAAAGATGTATGCTGGAGGAAAACATACACAACTAGACATTGGTTGAAAGGTGTACCCGAAATATGGGCTCGGGTAGCATGATCAACGTTAGAATGGTGATGGTGAGAAGTATCATCATACCGAGAATTTCTAAGAGGTGGAGCAATCCCCACAACATTCTCGACAGAAAAGACAGTAATACTTCAAGACAGAACACAACACTAGCTGGAGAGCAAGTTGTATTCATAATGTGGACAAGTTCGCGATGAAAGGAAGTCAAGGGTGTGGTCGATGATAATAAAAATCATCGAGGGCAAGGAGGGTATTTCTCATCATGAACACAGTTGACATCTCAGAAGAAGTCAACGTATTGAAGGTGATCCGACACATTTGCCGGGAGGTTTCAAGAGGATGCAATCAAACAACAACGGCAACAAGCAAGGGAATGACGCAGTGGCAATTCATAGGATCAATATATAAGATGCAAGTTCGGAACCAAGGTTGCCTTTCAAGAAAAGCAACATGATGTTGAAAGCTTGACATAAGTCATGCTCACACACTGAAGAATTCGTGCACCAGAGAAGGACGAGGTAGCACAGTCAAAGACAGCAAGACCAGGATGCAGGCGATAGTCTAGGAATGACCAGAATGAGTTTAGAATTTCCTAGTAAAAATACTAGGGGTATTTGATTTGTAGGGTGGAATAATTTCACTAGTCGGTGTCCTCGGTTGATAACAACCCAGAACCCGTAGAGTAATTACGACAAGGAGAGACATTACTCCAACAAAGTTAGTAAGTTTTGGCGCAATGGCAAGACATCTCTGAGATACCAGGGGGTAATACTCAAAGGTAGAGCATGGTTGAAAAAGGAGAGGATACAATTTTCCAAAGGCATGATGTATCGGAGAAATAACTCACAAGGTGATTAATTATGAAGGACACTGTCGGATAAAATTCAACAAAGGATCTGGTGGTCCATAAGGGATCCGATGTGAGCATCGGTACTCAACCAGAAGAAGAAAGCATGCAAGGAGATCAGATGATAGAAACAACTGACAACTTCAAAGCTCAATTGCAAAGGAATTATGAATTCCAAGACAAGGGATCAGAAGCAATGCTCCGATTACGGACGGATAAGTTGAATAGCCTTAGGGGTACAATCGATGGCACTTTGATTGGTCGAGATCCAGCTCATGTTTAAAATGATGTCTGAGCCGGAAAGATAATTTAAAAGGATCAACTGATGATTGTGTGCATTCGCACTCATGTTGAATCAATAGGATCAAAATGACAAGTGCCTAAGGATACTAACGAATATTGTCGCATATAGGAAAGCATCCATAATGCAAGCGGATAAGTATTGCGAGCAATAAGCTACTAAGGATTTTTTGGAGGATCGAATAGTATTTCGAAGACCATTGTGAAACACATGAACAACTGGGGATGAACGGATACTCGATAAGGGCGAGAAATTATCTGTAGGGGTATTCAGGTGGCAAGGAACTGCAAGGCAGTAAACACAAAATATTCTCGAAACAATAGAAAGGATTTCAAGGTATCTCGTAATAACAAGATCAACTGGGAATAGAAGTAAGAACGGCAAGTGTATGTATTTATCCCTAAGGATGTCTCGGTGGTAGTGAATTTACAAAGGCGGTGGGCACAAGTGTCTCGGTAAACATCGAATAGCATCTTCGGAAACTTCTAGTGCAGCAGGCGATCATCTGTAATAAGGGGCTCTCCGAAAGAAAGTATTATTGAGAACCTAGTGTCAGAGTTAGTAAAGTCGTTTAACCCGAGTAGAAGAGAGATAAGAGTCCCAGAGTATAGACGAGGAATAAAAGATCCTAATGCCACCCAATGGCGACGTGGGCCCGTAAGCCACACAGCAATGTCAGTAAAAGTTTTGCAATGTCTAGACTCGACTTCGGCCAAGGAGTGTGGAAGGGATTCTACAGCAATCGGCTCGACATACAACTTGTGACGCCCGATTTAATCAGACACTAATCATGCACGCAAACGTAATGATCAAGATCGTGGACTCACGGAAGATATCACAACACAACTTTAAAACATAAATAAGTCATACAAGCATCATAATACAAGCCAGGGGCCTCGAGGGCTCGAATACAAGTGCTCGATCATAGACGAGTCAGTGGAAGCAACAATATCTGAGTACATACATAAGTTAAACAAGTTTGCCTTAAGAAGGCTAGCATAAACTGGGATACAGATCAAAAGAGGCACAGGCCTCCCGCTTGGGATCCTCCTAACTACTCCTGGTCGTCGTCAGCGGACTGCACGTAGTAGTAGGCACCTCCAGTGTAGTAGGAGTCATCATCGACGGTGGCGTCTGGCTTCTGGGCTCCAGCATCTGGTTGCGACAACCAGGTAGAAGGGAAAGGGAGAAAAGGGGGAGAAAAGCAACCGTGAGTACTCACCAAAGTACTCGCAAGCAAGGAGCTACACTACATATGCATGGGTATATGTGTAAAGGGGCCATATCACTGGACTGAACTGTAGAATGCCAGAATAAGAGGGGGATAACTAATCCTGTCGAAGACTACCCTTCCGCAGCCTCGCCTTGCAAAGATGTAGAAGAGAGTAGATCAAGTCCTCCAAGTAGCATCGCATAGCATAATCCTACCCATGATCCTCTCCTCGCAGCCCTGTTAGAGAGCGACCACCGGGTTGTATCCGCACTTGGAAGGGTGTGTTTTATTAAGTATCCGGTTCTAGTTGTCATAAGGTCAAGGTACAACTCCAAGTCGCCCTGCTATCAAGATCACGGCTATTCAATAGATTAACTTCCCCGAGGGTGCACCACATTACCCGACACGCCGATCCCATTTGGTCGGACACACTTTTCGGGTCATGCCCGCCGCGGAAGATCAACACGCCGCAGCCCCACCTAGGCACAACAGAGAGGTCAACACGCCGGTCTAAACCTAAGCGCCACAGGGTCCGGGCCCATCGCCTTAGCACACCTGCATGTTGCGAGGGCGGCCGAAGCGACCTAGCCTAGCGAGCGCTCCACCAATCCGGCGCGCGCGCCGATCGCCGACGTCACGAAATGCTTCGGCTGATACCACGACGCCGATTGCCCATATCTTGTCCCACGTGGCGGTTAGTGCGTATAATGCGTATAAGGTCAACGACCCAACTCAGATCAAATGCCAAGATCTCATTAAGCGTGTTAAGTATCCGCGAACACCGAACAGGGCCAGGCCCACCTCTCACCCAGGTAGTCTCAACCTGCCCTGACGCTCCGCCACAAAGATCCACACAGAGCGCCGTTGGGACAAAGGTCCTTTCAGCCCCCAATCCGTGAATCACTCGCGGGTGCTCCACTAGCCGACCCGACTTTACTCACCACATGTATCATGTATAAAGTATATATAGTATATACCCATGATCACCTCCCTAGTGATCATGGCCCGATAGTATAGCAAGGCAGACGAACAAGAATGTAGGGCCACTGATGGAATACTAACATCCTATACTAAGCAGGTAGGATTGCAGGTAAAGGTAACAACAGTAGTAGCAAGGACAGGCTATGCATCAGGATAGGATTAACGGAAAGCAGTAACATACTACACTACTCTAATGCAAGCAGTATAGAAAAGAATAGGCGATATTTGGTGATCAAGGGAGGGGGCTTGCCTGGTTGCTCTGGCAAGCGAAAAGTTCATCGTTGATGTAGTCAATCACAGGGGTACCGGCATCGGTCTCAGGGTCTACCGGAAAGAAGTAACGGAGGGGGAACACAATAAATAACAGAGCAATCAAAGCATCTCAAAGCATAACATGACAAATGTGGTGCTAGATGTGCCCTAACGCGGTAGTAGGTGATATTGGCAAAGGGGGGAAACATCCGGGAAAGTATCCTGTGTTTTATGCTTTCGAGATGAACTAGGGAGGGGAAAGTTGCATGTTCGATATGCTAGGGATGTGTGGCGGACGAACGGGCTGCATATCCGGATTCGTCTCGTCGTTCTGAACAACTTTCATGTTGAAAATAATTTAATCTAAGTTACGGATTAAAAGATATGATTTTCTAAAGATTTTATTAATTTCTGGAATTTAATTAATTATTTAAATTAATTCGAAAATGGATTTATGACATCAGCATGATGTCATGTCGACGTCGCAAGATCAACGGGGTTGATCGGTCAACCTGACCAGTGGGTCCCACTGGTGAGTGACACATTTTAATTAAACAATTTAATTAACCTAATTAATATTAATTAGGAGGTGGGCCCTACTGTCATTGAGTAATTAATTAATTGACTAACAGTTTAATTAGTTTAGTTATTTGATTAGTTTAATTAATAAAAATTAATAAAGTTAATTAATTTATTAATTTTTACTTTATTTTAAAACGTTCTGTGGGGTGGGGCGTGAATGCCAGTGGCCCATCTAGCCTGACGGGCGCTGGGCGCGTGGCTAATGGGCATGGCCCGAACGGGCGCATGCCCGAGGGGCGCTGGGCACGACACGGCGCACGCCGGGCGCTGTGGCTGTGGGAGGCGGCGAGGGGTGGTGGCGGGGAGGCGCTCGGCGAGGTTGGGGCGGAGCGACGATGCGGTCGCGGAGCGAGGCGAGGACTCGGCAGACGGTGGGCGAAGCGACGCGGAGGTCCGTGGCTGCGCCGAGGTAGCTTAACGGGACCACCAGGCGCGGGCGGTGAGCAGCGGCTCGGTGCAAAGCGAGGCAGGGCGGCCGCAGCGATTTATGCTGTCCGGGGCTCGCGTGTGAAGTTTGCCGACGGCGCCGGGCGAAGCGTGTCGAGGGGGACGCCGGTGGCCGCGGTGAGCTTATTGGGTGCGGTAGCGCTTGGGGAAGAGAGGAGGAGGGGGCCTCACAGGGGGGTGTAGTGTGGCGACCGGTTTTTCGGGTAATAAATTCCAGAAAATGTCCGTCGTGCTCACCAGCCCCAGGATTACTGTTAGCTGATGAGGCACCAACTTGATACAAAAATTCCAAGCAAAAAAACAAAATATGTAGTACAAGACCATCTGGTCTGTGAGTACAAAAAATGGTTTCTAGTGGTCGATGGCGGAAGCGGGTTGTGGATCATCCGTGTCTATGGGACTCCATTTCTCACAGGAACAGCTGACCAGGTTAACTCCTATCTTCGCGAGGCTGCTATCACCATTGCTTAGGTTCCGGGGCTTCCATCGCAACGTTCCTCTCCACGCGAAAATCTGGCCAAGACAATAGCCAGGGACAAGCCAGTGAGTACTTGGAATGTACTCGCAAACATTATGAACACAGGTACAATATAACAACCGATAATCATGCTTTGAAAATATTCTATGATCACAACGTCAGTCATAAAAATGAAATCCTTGATGCATGCATGTAGGTTATTACTAAGTAACAACAAATATGTAATGACGGAGTAGAAATAAATGCCTCAGTCGGGCGTCTTAGCGACACCACATAAAGGGCTTAAAAATAAAAGCAATGTTACGGTCGAGGCGTCTTAGCGACACCACATAAAGGGCTTATAAAAGAAAGTAAAACACACAATGTTACGATCAAGGCCCGAGCGACACCACATAAAGGGCTTATAAAAGAAAATAAAACAAACAATGCCACGATCGGGCGTCGAGCGACACCACATAAAGGGCTTATAAAAGAAAATAAAAACAGATAATGTTACGATCGGGCCCGAGCGACACCACATAAAGGGCTTATAAAAACAGACAATGCCACAGTCGGGCGTCTGAGCGACACCACATAAAGGGCTTATAAAAGAAAGTAAAAACGTTCCCAATGAATATCCCGGAGGTAGAACCATCCCAGGGATTTTTGATAATTCAAATAATATAACGGGTTAGTCCATAACAAAATAATAAACATTACAAGTCTCAAGTTGTGATCCCAGCCTCTTTAACAGTTTAACCTCCAAGACCGACACTAAGACCGACACCGACCCATCCTGCATGAAATCCTTAACCAAGGACACGGCTATTCGAATAGGTTTAATCTCTGCAGAGGGTGTACTCTTCACCCACGAGTTACGGATTCCTTTAGTCCATCGGGACTAATTCCGTCTACGGTCTTTTAATTTAAAACACACCTGACTTGCACACACCAGCTTAACTTACCCGTGTCTGGAATCACCCATGACACCTGTCAAGCAAAACTCTAAGTGGGGAGGCTACAACCTCTCGTAGCATGGGATCAAATTTGTATCGCACTCTCTAAGGGGTGGCCTCCCCTCTCGGTCTCAACCGGAAACACCCATGCCCCCGGACCAAGTGGTATGCCCACCGGCTTCAACCGATATCTTCCACCATGGCCTCTCTGTACGGTGTGTGCTCGAAAGGGGTTAGCGACTTACTGAACCGTACCCTACTTGTTGTAGAGACGAGTGGTAGTACGAAACAAGTATTGGGGGTTACTGGAACAAGACTCGATCTACAGTCGACTCAGGAGGTTTATAAATTCCCTGCATGACATATATAACAAATATATTTCAACCAACAAAGTCACCACTCACTATACCTTACCATGCCATACCGAACGTAACCGTCCCGACGGGACCGGCGACAAGCTCACGCCTACCCAAGGCAGAGGCTTTCCCGGATTCCTTTCCAGCATGCATGCAAGGCACATGAGAATGGTTACCATCACAAGTATATTCATTTCCAACAACAAGGAGATCACTAATATGCATTCATGCAAATGATCATATCACATGAAATAACCAGCTCTTCGAAATGAGGTGGTGTTATAAACGTGTCGGCTAACACACCAAAAGTATTATGCCGGGGTTCAGAATGCTTGCCTTCAAGTTGTGGAGGGGTGAGGTGCTCTCCAAAACTTTTGAAAGTTTTCTCTTCTCTCTCCAAAATCCTATTAAAAATATTTTTGAATCAATAAATAGTTTCAAAACAGAACCAAAAAGTTTTCTGATTTTTTTGAAATAAATCTTAAAATAAACTAGACAATATTTGAAAGAGGTAGGAAAAAGAATCAACTCATTTGGAATTGTATTTAAAAAGTTACAGCCTTTCAAAGTTTTGATCAAAATCTATTATTTAAATTAAAACAGAAAAAGAAAACGATTCAATAAACACGCACACGCCGAAAAGCGTATTGGGAAGTACGCTTCCACTTATCCAGCATGGACGGCGCTGGGAGTCACCGACAAGGGTCCATGTGGCCCACTAGTCGGTTTGACTAGACCACGCTGCTGCTTGCCTCCTCCGGCGAAGCAGGCGGAGCTCGGCGAGGCTCGCGGTGAATGACGGCACCGCTCGAAAACGGAGGCCATCTGCGGGCTCGGGGATCAAGACGGTCACTCCGTGGTCGCTTTGGCCTCAGGGGTGGATGGAGCTGCCGGCGGCGAGCTTCGCGGCGGACGGTGGCCGTCGGGCAAAGTGATATTGGGGCTGTGGTGGTTCCCGATCAAAATCGAGCAGGGGGAAGGGTTCACGGGAGGAAGAGAGAGCTTCTGGTGGAGAGAGTGGAGAGGGGGAGGTCCTGGTTGAGGTGAACGGAGCTGGGGCATGGCGGCGGCGAACCGCCGGAGTTGGGGAAGACCGCTTTCCTTGTCGAGTCTGCGCAGTGGGGGTGCCATGGGGTGGCCTGAGGTCGATCAAGTCAAGGGACGGGCTCGGGGCTTCCTTAAATAGGAGAGTCGAGGCGGTTCAGCGGCGGCCGCGGATAAGGTCGCCGGCGACCGTCTTTCTGTAGCTTGGGCGACGTGGCGGCGATGAGCTCTAGGGGACACGCTTGCGGATGAGCTCGCACGGCTCAAAGGGGCAGGTGGCGAGTGCTGGCGGCTTGGGCGGCACCGACCTGGCCGAGACGCGATGCGGACGCCGGCGTGCCGCCAAGGGCTCTGACGGCGGTTCTGTAGGCTGCCAGGGCGGCTTGGCGCGTTGCGGGGAGAAGGTTAGTGAGTGGCGTGGCTCCGCAGGGCGTGCAGAGATCAGGGGCGCGACGCGTCAGCTCGGGCGCGAGACGTGCAAAACATGTGCTCTGCTCGCGCCCAGAGCACGCACGGGACGTGCTCGACGAAATGCCAAGGCATGCTAGGGAACTCCAAACCACAAGAGAGTTAGCAGGGTGGGGTTATAGTCTAAGGCAAAACCATTGGACATGCTGGTCTGGTCAGGGGATCAAACTCATAATGTAAACAAAAACTCATGGCAAATCTGTCCACGCTCTCAAGGTGTTTGACAAAATTCCAAAGGCACTTAGGCATTTCTTGGAGTGGCCAAAACTTCCAGAGTAGGGTCTCTTTAGATGAAAGAGAGGGTGGTAAGGTCAGTTTGTCCAAAGCACAAACTTGCTAGTGCAAGTTTTGCAAAACTTCAATTCTGGACAGAAAACAATTGGCATTGTTGCAAGCACTTAGAATCATCCAATGGGTCCACTCTCCTAGACTCAAGGGTTTGGCAAGGAGGACTACCAGTAGGAAAAAGAATCATGGATCAAGGAGCAACTAAAAAGGTGGTTGTTGTACAAAACCTCAAGTTGGACCAGAATGGTAACGAGGATGGTTCACTCAGTTTTTCCAAAGGACATCACTAGGTTATTGCATAAAGTTGAATACTATGCTCCTACTGATATCCCAAAATTTTGGTAGAAGTTTTAAAGAAATATTTGAATAGGTTGTAGTGTAAAAATGCTCTCTGGACCAGATTTGAAAATATGGTGTAGAGCTCAAAATATTCAATGGGAAGAAAATATTTTTGCACAAAAGTGGTTCAAATACTCCATATGGCATCTCCAAATTTTGGCCGGATTTTTGAATGAATTTATAAAAGGGTTGTAGTACAAACGGGACCATAAAACTATGGGAAACCATTTTTCAAGAAAATAAGGATCAGGAAGAATATTATATAATTAATTCTTCTGATAAAAGAAAAGATTTTCTTGAGAGGGTAAACAAGTCCAATATCATAAGTGAAAAGTTTTCATCTTAGGGAACAACTCCAAGATAACCAAGAAAAGAATGGTTTTGAAATCGAGAAAAACCAAGAAAAAGGAAAGTTAAATTTCCTGGCAAGATTTTAATTAACAAAACAAGGTTAAAATGATTGGGGTGTCACAACACTACCCCCCTTAAGAAAAATCTCATCCTCGAGATTTGCTAAGAGTTATCTCTATAGCAAAATTGCATCAAAACAAAAAGCAGCTACAGTGAGAGGGCAATGAGTGGTGCAAAAATACAGTGTGGGGACACTGGTGCTGCGTGGAAAAACCCATGGTTAGGAGCAAAAACGAGAGATTTCTACGCTGGATATAGATTTAGAATAAATTCTAAATCTCAAAATATGTTGGTCGCACCCGAGAGCACAGTGCTCTCTCTGACTGACAGGTGGACCCGGGCCCACTGTCAGCCTCTTCTTCTTCCTCTGGCTCTTTCTTCTTCCTCTCTCCCGCGTGCTTTCCCCGCTTTCCACCGGGCGACGCCTAGCGCCAGGGGCATCTAGGCCGTCTCTGCGGTAGTCGCGCGTGCTAGCTGCCGTGCAGCGTGCACTCACTTCAGCGGGCGGTCTTGGCCGTCGGCATTTGCCGAGGATTCGCCTCAACACCGGCGATCGGGCGACGAGCGGCACTGGTGGACCTCGCCCACCGTACACCGATTTCGAGCTATAAAACGGCCAAGGTGTTCTCCTCTTTTCCTCACACCTGGCCTCGCTTCTCCTCCTTCTTCCTTCTCCTCTGTTTCCGTTGGCCGAAGCTCGAGGCGAAGCTCTAATGGCGGCGGTGGTGCCGGACTGGTACGTGATCCTGTTGTGCGGAGGGCTGGCAGCGGTGCTGGGGCTCTCCGTGCTCCTGTGCACGATGATCCTCGATGATCGTCGCGATGCTGCTGCTCGGGTGTTGGCTCTCTGCGATGGTGGTGATCACGAGGAGTAGGTGGGGTGGGTCGGGCGCTGACTGTTGTCGGGAGGTGCTCAGATAGATGTATCACCGTTGCAAAAATTTTGCAAGCAGTGTGTGTGTGTTCGAGTAGTTGTGGTTGTGAGTCTGCTGTCGTGGTGCTGCGGGAAATAAAAATAATCCAGGTCGTGAGGAGATGTATGATGCAGCAATACAGGGAAAAGAAATCTCACTCCAGGGTTTTCTCGCGAGAGAAAACAGTAATACATTAGAGTCAAACTGCAACAGAACTACTCACATTAGTAGAAACTAAATAATTTACTTGCCGCACAAACTCGGGGTACCACGCATAAGTTACAACACATAAATAAATGTCACAACAATAAATACAGCGGCGACGTCTAAACTGAAAACGGTAACTGGACGGGGTCCCGAGAAAACGTCTCTCGTACTGGGATACACTCTTCTTCTATCGGGGAAAGTGGATTGACCAGACGATGAATGTGCTTCTCCTAGTCGGGCCTCAGTGATCTGCCGATGGCGATCTGAGGATTTAAATCCGCGTGACTCTGGAGATAACCCATCACGCGCTGGGTTAAACGCTCTTGAGCGATGACGTACTAGACGAGGTTGGCCAGGACTGGGTCTCCCTCAATTCGTCCACCGGGAAAAGATGTTACTCCTCCGGGTGCTGCACGGCTCAGAAAGTAATAATACCCTCGTTCGCTGGCATAGGGTACCGCGAATCAAAGGCGAGCAAGCGCTTCGTATGCCGCAGCTTCTACGGCCATATGTGGGGTCGGCATAGATTTCCCTACAAAGGAGACCTCCGTTGGGACTTGGTTTGGGTTTACAGGAGGGATGTGCACTGCTGCCCAGTATCTCGAGGTGGAAGGGGTGATCCTTCATTTGAACAGCTCGTACTGGGGTGGCTGGCTAGCGCCCATGGTACTGCAGGTAAAATCCCACAATATCTTGACAAAACTATCTGGGGTTGCATCTGGAGTTCTCAGATACATACTAGGGTTCGGCGTGGCAAGAAATGGTTGTGAGGAGGGTGCACAAGGCGAGGGATGCTTGGCAAGGTCACGCGGTGGCCTTTTATATAGCACTGGAGCTGGGTCATTTTACCGTGGTGAAAGTTAATTAATTTGCCAGCTCGGCTCCGAGGGTCGGGGTCAAAGCCACAGATACATATCTCACCAAAGTGACATATCACTGTGGGGTTTGTCGGGGTGGTTTTGGTAGCTGTGCCTGGGATAGAAAAATCACACTGCATGCTAATATATCCATGCAAGGCTACTATTTAAAACAGAGGCACGACGACAGGAGGCGTCTATTACAAGGTCACATGATTACAAGGCGAGGATACACTGGGACTCGACACCACTTGGATGACTTATTCTACCTCGTTTACATCCAAACGGGCATGCCTTGTGGATGTCGAGGCTTATCCACGGGTCTCGCCATTGGAATTAGCTGGAGAGGGTTGAGGGGCTGCAGGCTCGGGGTAGTGATGATGACCATCGCGGGGATTGTTGACCACAACCCCGTTGGAGTGTGCTCCCAAAAGCCGACGAAGCACTTCTGGGGTCATCAGAGTACCTTGGTTGATGGATGGGGCTGACCTCAGGGTCTCAATCGGGTGTCCGAATAGCATGACTGGGTTGTCGGCGTCGGGCTCGTTTCCTTCTCTCGTCGGGGCTCGACGAACCAGCTCTCCACGAGCTGTGATCAGATCAATGGTGATTTGATCGAACAGTTCCTCCAGTGCACTTACATAGCGCACTAGGTGCAGCAATGCAGGATCCGTCTCGTGATCTTCGTTGGCAACTTGGGATGGTCTACCATACCCTTCACGCCTGGGGTAGTAGTGGAATGACCGACAGTTAACTCTAGGCGACAGGTGCCTGAGATGAATTATAGCCTCTCGAGTAGCTAGTTGGATGGCTTGTGGCTCAAAGGAAGTTGTTCTTCCGGTGAACCTGTAGGGGCGCTCGGGCGCTAGACCCCTACCGTAGATGTGTACAATGGCCCAGAATTGACGGCTCTCACCGCTCATGGGTCCTTGGTACACCACATATTCGGGTGGTTCTTCTAACGCATAGGCACGACGGGTGAGGTTTGCGAGTATGGTCACAAAGCCTCCAAGGTTGGTTGCTGTGGTCTCGTTGTGCATGACGGGACCAGGCATTGTGGCTTGGTTTGGGGTAGAGGTTGTGCTGGGTTGGGTTGAGGCGAGCGTGCCCTTTTTATAGAAAAAGGGGACGAAGTCTTCCTTCGCACGCTTGCGAATAAGACACCTTGGGTGCTGGTCACTGGTGCACGATAGACGGGCTAGGTTGATAGGTTGGGCACCGACTGCCAAAAGATGTCGGGGTCACTGTGTGGCTATCTTGCATGAGAAGCTTGGCTGGGGTTCGGTTATGGTCTGGTGGGTTGGTTTGCCTAGGCTTACTGACCTGACTAGGATAGGATTAGCCAATGGTCAGCCTGGCTCTGATACCAAGTCTGTGGCGACCGGTTTTCCGGGTAATAAATTCCAGAAAATGGCCGTCGTGCTCACCAGCCCCAGGATTACTGTTAGCTGATGAGGCACCAACTTGATACAAAAATTCCAAGCAAAAAAAACAAAATATGTAGTACAAGACCATCTGGTCTGTGAGTACAACAAATGGTTTCTAGTGGTAGATGGCGGAAGCGGGTTGTGGATCATCCGTGTCTATGGGACTCCATTTCTCATAGGAACAGCTGACCAGGTTAACTCCTATCTTCGCGAGGCTGCTCTCACCATTGCTTAGGTTCCGGGGATGCCGTCGCAACGTTCCTCTCCACGCGAGAAATCTGGCCAAGACAATAGCCAGGGACAAGCCAGTGAGTACTTGGAATGTACTCGCAAACATTATGAACACAGGTATAATATAACAACCGATAATCATGCTTTGAAAATATTCTATGATCACAACGTCAGTCATAAAAATGAAATCCTTGATGCATGCATGTAGGTTATTAATAAGTAACAACAAATATGTAATGACGGAGTAGAAATAAATGCCTTAGTCGGGCGTCTTAGCGACACCACATAAAGGGCTTAAAAATAAAAGCAATGCCACAGTCGGGCGTCTTAGCGACACCACATAAAGGGCTTATAAAAGAAAGTAAAAACAAACAATGCCACAGTCGGGCGTCTGAGCGACACCACATAAAGGGCTTATAAAAGAAAATAAAAACAAACAATGCCACAGTCGGGCGTCTGAGCGACACCACATAAAGGGCTTATAAAAACAGACAATGTTACGGTCGAGGCGTCGAGCGACACCACATAAAGGGCTTATAAAAGAAAGTAAAACGTTCCCAATGAATATCCGGAGGTAGAACCATCCCAGGATTTTGATAATTCAAATAATATAACGGGTTAGTCCATAACAAAATAATAAACATTACAAGTCTCAAGTTGTGATCCCAGCCTGGTTTAACAGTTCTCCTCAAGACCGACACTAAGACCGACACCCCACCCATCCTGCATGAAATCCTTAACCAAGGACACGACTATTCGAATAGGTTTAATCTCTGCAGAGGGTGTACTCTTTACCCACGAGTAACGGATTCCTTTAGTCCATCGGGACTAATTCCGTCTACGCTCTTTTAATTGAAAACACACCTGACTTGCACACACCATCTTAACTTACCCGTGTCTGGAATCACCCATGACACCTGTCAAGCAAAACTCTAAGTGGGGAGGCTACAACCTCGCGTAGCATGGGATCAAATTTGTATCGCGCGCTCTAAGGGGTGGCCTCCCCTCTCGGTCTCAACCGGAAACACCGATGCCCCCGGACCAAGTGGTATGCCTATTGGCTTCAACCGATATCTTCCACCATGGCCTCTCTATACGGTGTGTGCTCGAAAGGGGTTAACGACTTACTGAACCGTACCCTACTTGTTGTAGTGACGAGTGGTGGTACGAAACAAGTATTGGGGGTTACTGGAACAAGACTCGATCTACGGTCGACTCAGGAGGTTTATAAATTCCCTGCATGACATATATAACAAATATATTTCAACCAACAAAGTCACCACTCACTATACCTAACCATGCCATACCGGACGTAACCGTCCCGACGGGGCCGGCGACAACCTCATGCCTACCCAAAGGCATAGGCTTTCCCGGATTCATTTCCGGCATGCATGCAAGGCACATGAGAATGGTTACCATCACAAGTATATTCATTTCCAACAACAAGGAGATCACTAATATGCATTCATGCAAATGATCATATCACATGAAATAACGAGCTCTCGAAATGAGGTGGTGTTATAAACGTGTCGGCTAACACACCAAAAGTATTATGCCGGGGTTCAGAATGCTTGCCTTCAAGTTGTGGAGGGGTGAGGTGCTCTCCAAAACTTTTGAAAGTTTTCTCTTCTCTCTCCAAAATCCTATTAAAAATATTTTTGAATCAATAAATAGTTTCAAAACAGAACGAAAAAGTTGTCTAAATTTTTTTGAAATAAATCTTAAAATAAACTAGACAATATTTGAAAGAGGTAGGAAAAAGAATCAGCTCATTTGGAGTTGTATTTATAAAGTTGCAGCCTTTCAAAGTTTTGATCAAAATATGTTATTTAAATTAAAACAGAAAAAGAAAACGATTCGAATAAACACGTACACGTCGAAAGCGTATTTGGGAAGTACGCTTCCACTTATCCAGCGTGGACGGCGCGGGGATTCACTGACAGTGGGTCCAGGTGGCCCACTAGTCAGGTTTGACTACTCCACGCGCGTGTTGCCTCCTCCGGCAGAAACAAAGGCGGAGCTCCGGCGAGGCTCGCCGGTGAATGACGGCACTGTTCGGAAAACGGAGGCCATCTGCGGGCTCAGGGGATCAAGACGGTCACTCCGGTGGTTGCTTTGGCCTCAGGGGTGGACGGAGCTGCCGGCGGCGAGCTTCGCGGCGGACGCTGGCCGTCGGGCAAAGTGATAGTGGGCTGCGGTGGTTCCCAATCAAAATCGAGCAGGGGGAAGGGTTCACGGGAGGAAGAGAGAGCTTCTGGTGGAGAGAGTGGAGAGGGGGAGGTCCTCGTTGAGGTGAATGGAGCTGGGGCGTGGCGGCGGCCGAACCGGCCGGAGTTGGGGAAGACGTTCTTCCCTTGTCGAGTGCGGGCAGTGGGGGTGCCATGGGGGTGGCCTGAGGTCGACTTCGTGTGGGGACGGGCTCGGGGCTTCCTTAAATAGGGGAGTCGAGGCGGTTCAGCGGCGGCCGCGGATAAGGTCACCGGCGACCGTCTTTCTGTAGCTTGGGCGACGTGGCGGCGACGAGCGCTAGGGGACACACTTGCGGATGAGCTCGCACTGCTCAAAGGGGCAGGTGGTGAGTGCTGGCGGCTTGGGTGGCACCGACCTGGCCGAGACGCGCTGCGAACGCCGGTGTGCCGCCAAGGGCTCTGACGGCTGTGCTGTAGGCTGCCAGGGCGGCTTTGCGCGTTGCGGGGAGAAGGTTAGTGAGTGGCGTGGCTCCGTAGGGCGTGCAGAGATCAGGGGCGCGACGTGTCAGCTCGGGCGCGGCACGTGCAAAACGCGTGCTCTGCTCGCGCCCAGAGCACGCACGGGACGTGCTCGACGAAATGCTAAGGCATTCTAGGGAACTCCAAACCACAAGAGAGTTAGCAGGGTGGGGTTATAGTCTAAGGCAAAACCATTGGACATGCTGGTCTGGTCAGGGGATCAATCTCATAATGTAAACAAAAACTCATGCCAAATTTGTCCACGCTCTCAAGGTGTTTGACAATATGCCAAAGGCACTTAGGCATTTCTTGGAGTGGCCAAAACTTCCAGAGTAGGGTCTCTTTAGATGAAAGAGAGAGTGGTAAGGTCAGTTTTTCCAAAGCACAAACTTGCTAATGCAAGTTTTTGCAAAACTTCAATTCTGGACAGAAAACAATTGGCATTGTTGCAAGCACATAGAATCATCCAATGGGTCCACTCTCCTGCACTCAAGGGTTTGGCAAGGAGGACTACCAGTAGGAAAAAGAATCATGGATCAAGGAGCAACTAAAAAGGTGGTTGTTGTACAAAACCTCAAGTTGGACCAGAATGGTAAAGAGGATGGTTCACTCAGTTTTTCCAAAGGACATCACTAGGTTATTGCATAAAGTTGAATACTATGCTCCTACTGATATCCCAAAATTTTGGTAGAAGTTTTAAAGAAATATTTGAATAGGTTGTAGTGTAAAAATGCTCTCTGGACCAGATTTGAAAATATGGTGTAGAGCTCAAAATATTCAATGGGCAGAAAATATTTTTGCACAAAAGTGGTTCAAATACTCCATATGGAATCTCGAAATTTTGGTGGGATTTTTGAATGAATTTATAAAAGGGTTGTAGTACAAATGGGACCATAAAACTATGGGAAACCATTTTTCAAGAAAATAAGGATAAGGAAGAATATTATATAATTAATTCTTCCGATAAAAGAAAAGATTTTCTTGAGAGGGTAAACAAGTCCAATATCATAAGTGAAAAGTTTTCATCTTAGGGAACAACTCCAAGATGACCAACAAAAGAATGGTTTTGAAATCAAGAAAAACCAAGAAAAAGGAAAGTTAAATTTCCTGGCAAGATATTAATTAACAAAACAAGGTTAAATTTTTTGGGGTGTCACATGTAGGGACCATGGCAGCGGGGGTCGAGGGGGGGGGGGGGACGGGGACGTCGTCGGCGTCGAGGAGGCAGGCCGATGGGGGAGGGCGCTGGCGAGGTCCAGGCGGCGTGGTCTCCAGGCGGCGACGAGCGACAGCGTCGGGCGCCGAGCGAGGTAGAAGGGGATCGGGCTCCTCCCGATCCAGATCCAGAGCGAGGGGGTGGGGGAGAGCAAGGGGGGAGTGGGGTAGGTTAGGGTTTTGGTGGGTGAGGGGATAAGAGGTGGCCGGTTGGGCTGGTTCGACCGGGCCGGCGGAAGTGGCCAGCTGGGCCGGTTGGCCTAGAGTTGGGCCAGGGGCACTTTTCCCTTTTTTTCTTTTCTGCTTTCTGTTTTGTATTTTCTTTTATCTTCTATTCTTTCTTTTTTATTTCATTTTAAATCATTTAGGCATTTTATAAAAATGTGTTTGCTTTATTATAATTACCCTTGTAATATTCGGCACCCACCGAACATTTTTGTTTCAACTTTTGAAAACTTTTATTGTTGACACTAATTTAAATTTAAATTTTGAAACGGTTTCGAATCAACCCGAGATTAGCAACAGTAACCGTGGTGATGTGGCATCATTAACATAGGTTTACTGTAGCTTAAATATCCAGGCGTCACACCTGGTATCGTATCAGCATCACAACTCCTATCTTTACAGTTTTTCTTAGTTCGATCCTATTAGTAGTATCTTAATTTAGTAGAATAAAGTCGTGGCATGATCTAGTTTTGAGTTTTGCTTTATGATTTTTCTTTGTAATCGAGTCCGTGAGCTATATAATAAAGATTAGTGTTGAGTCAAGGGCTTGAGTATTTTGCCATAATTTTGGATAAGTAGAAGAAAAGAATAAAAAGTATCAAGAGTTCATATTGATCTTAGTGAAAGTGATGACTCCACATAGAAAGAGTATGATGATTAAAAATTGTTGGGAGTTGGCAAATATAGCTTTGGTCATTGTTGCAATTAATAGGAAGTAATAAGGGGAGAGAGGTTTCACATATAGATATATTATCATTGACATCTTTTATGATTGGGAGCACTCATTAAAATATGACATGCTAAAGAGTTGATGTTGGACAAGGAAGACAACGTAATGAGTTATGTTTTCTTGTATCTGAGATAAAGTATGTTGTCATGGATCCTCTAACATGTTGATCTTGCCTTTCCCCCTCATGCTAGCCAAATTATCAGCACCAAGTAGAGATACTACTTGTGCTTCCAAATACCCTTAAACCAGTTTAGCCATGAGAGTCCACCATATCTACCTATAGATTGAGTAAGATCCTTCAAGTAAGTTGTCATCGGTGCAAGCAATAAAAATTTCTCACTAAATATGCATGACATATTAGTGCAGAGAAATAAGCTTTGTACGAACTTGTTGTGGATGCAATAAAAGCGACGGACTGCATAATAAAGGTTCACATACAAGGGGCAATATAAAGTGACGTTCTTTTGCATTAAGATTTTGTGCATCCAACCATAAAAGCGCATGGCAACCTCTGCTTCCCTTTACGAAGGGCCTATCTTTTATTATTATCCTCTACCTATTGCAAGAGTCACGGTGATCTTCACCCTTCCTTTTCATTTTATCCTTTGGCAAGCTCAGCACGTTGGAAAGAGTATGATATACATATCTAATTGGATGTGGGGGAGCATGAGTTCTTATTGTTGACATTACCCTTGAGGTAAAAGGTTGTGGGGCAAAACTATAAGCCCCTATCTTTCTCTTTGTCTGATTAAAACTCCGTAACCACAAGTATCGCGTGAGTGCTAGCAATTATGAAGGACTAAATGATAGTTGAGTATGTGGACTTGATTTTAAGCTCTGACATAGACTCTTTCCGATGTTATGACAAATTACAATTGCTTCAATGACTGAGATTATAATTGTTAGTGCCCAATAATGTTTCTGATTCATGCTTTGGCTTTGTGAATGGGTCATTACTTGAACATGAGTAATCATATGACAAAATCTATTTATGTTGCTGTTATGAAATAATCATGATGCCTTCATGTCCGTATTTTGTTTTTATCGACGCCTCTACCTCTAAACATGAGGACATATTTATTGTTATCGGCTTTTCGCTTGAGGACAAGCGAGGTCTAAGCTTGGGGGAGGTGATACTTCCATTTTTCATCATGCTTTTATGTCAATATTTATCGCATTATGGGTTGTTATTTCATGTTATGTCACAATACTTATGGCTATTCTCTCTTATTTTACAAGGTTTACATGAAGAGAGAGAATGCCGGCAGCTGGAATTCTGGGATGGAAAAGGAATAAATATTGAAGGACTATTCTGCGCAACTCCAAAAGTCCTGAAACTCCACGGAATACCTTAGAATAAATAAAGAAAAATCATCGCCAAAGATGACGGCCAGGGGGCCCACACCCTGCTCACGAGGGTGGGGGGGCGCCCTCCCCCCTCTAGGCACGCCCCCTACCTCGTGGGCCCCCTGGTGGCTCTCCGACATCCATCTTCTCCCATATGAAGTCTTTCGATGAGAAAAAAACTAGCAGAGAACCTTTCGGGACAAGACTCCGCCGCCACAAGGTGGAACCTTGGCGGAACTAATCTAGGGCTCCGGCAGAGCTTTTCTACCGGGGACACTTCCCTCCGGGAGGGGGAAATCATCACCAACGCTCCTCTCATCAGGAGAGGGCAATCTCCATCAACATCTTCATCAGCACCATCTCATCTCCAAACCCTAGTTCATCTCTTGTATCCAATTCTTGTCTCTAAGTCCGGAATTGGTGCTAGTAGGTTGCTAGTAGTGTTGATTACTCTTTGTAGTTGATGCTAGTTGGTTTATTTGGTGGAAGATCATATGTTCAGATCCTATATGCACATTATTACCCCTCTGATTATGAACATGAATATGCTTTGTGAGTAGTTACATTTGTTCCTGAGGACAAGGGAGAAGTCTTGCTATTAGTAGTCATGTGAATTTGGTATTCGTTCAATATTTTAATCAGATGTATGTTGTCTAACCTCTAGTGGTGTTATGTGAACGTCGACTACATAACACCTCACCATTATTTGGGCCTAGAGGAAGGCATTGGGAAGTAATAAGTAGATGATGGGTTGCTAGAGTGACAGAAGCTTAAACAATAGTTTATGCGTTGCTTCGTAAGGGGCTGATTTGGATCCATATGTTTCATGCTATGGTTAGGCTTACCTTAATACTTTTGTTGTAGTTGCGGATGCTTGCAATAGAGGTTAATCATAAGTGGGATGTTTGTTCAAGTAAGAACAGCACCCAAGCACCGGTCCACCCACATATCAAATTATCAAAGTACCGAACGCGAATCATATGAGCGTGATGAAAACTAGCTTGACGATATTCCCATGTGTTCTCGGGAGAGCTTTTCCTATTATAAGAGTTTGTCCGGGCTTGTCCTTTGCTACAAAAAGGATTGGGCCACCTTGCTGCACCTTATTTACTTTTGTTACTTGTTGCTCATTACAATTTACCTTATCACAAAACTATCTGTCACCACTTATTTCAGTACTTGCAGAGAATACCTTGCTGAAAACCGCTTACCATTTCCTTCTGCTCCTCGTTGGGTTTGACCCTCTTACTTATCGAAAGGACTACGATAGATCCCCTATACTTGTGGGTCATCAAAGATAAAGGGCAAAATCGATGTGCTCTGTAGGATGATTGTCTCTTTATTTGCAGTGTATGTAGCACTCGTGATGTATTCAGTGGCTACGACATGAGCACTTTGCTGAAACTAGTAATGAATGAAACCTGTGTAGCAGGCTGGGCGTAGTGTTGTGAACATCTAATGATCTCTATTAACGGAAATTAGGGGGTGTCCCCTTTTGCTCATATAAATAAATAAATAAATAATAGAGGCCCTGTCGGGTCAGCTTTGTTCTCATTCGAAGACGTCGAGCAAATTGCAGTCCAACAGCAAACAATGTCATCAAATTCAAGTTTCACAGCCAAATATGAGTACAACTAAACAACAATGTCATCATGTTTTAGTTGTCATACAATCACCAAACACAAATCAGCATACATAACAAGTGATGCTCTCACAGCAAAATACTAAACAACATGTTCATCAGGTTTCAGTTGTCATAGCAAACACAATTTCACATAGTAGATAAAAAACTCTTCTGACAGGCAAATACGACAAAAGCAATGCAATCATCATCCGCAGCAGCAGCGTCAACATCTTCGCCATGTGTATCAGTTTGAATCGTAATTCCCCACGGTGTCATCTTCGTCCTCGAACGTTGGCTTCTTCTTGATCAACTCTTGTATGTCCACAGCACGACAGGCAATCTTTTCGCCAGCGTCATTGACGTGATGGTTCTCAAAGATATTAGGAACATCTGTGTTATCTTGTACATCAGGAGCAGTGTAAGCATCATCTTGTTGTGCAACTTCATTAAACGAATTCCTCTGCTCAAACCTTTGCAATACTCTCCAGTCATCACTACATGCAAATGTGTCTTCCAAGAAAAATATCTGTGTTGCTTGATTTGCCAAAATAAAAGGCTCGTTGGTCTGGTATGCCGCCTTGACATTGTCGGATTTCGGGTTCCGGCAGACCCTTGAGGTTCGAACACTGGGGTGCGCGCGGAATATCGCCCTCTACCTACCTGCACCTCGCCGCCTCGCTAGGATCTAAACTACAAAAGGAACAGCACAAGAGACACAGGGTTTATACTAGTTCGGGCCACCATTGTGGTGTAATACCCTACTCTAGTTTGTGGTGTGGTGGATTGCCTCTTGGGCTGATGGTGATGAACAATACAAAGGAGAACAGCCTCGCGAGGGTCTGTTCTTGGCTGGTGCGATGAACTGCTAGGGGGAGTTCAGTCGCCTTTCTCTATCTCTCTCGCTTGTTCTCTTGCTATCTTTCTGCCTTTCCCAGATCTCTCTAGATTCAACCTCCCTCTACCACGTGGGTGGCTGGCCCTATTTATAGGCAGAGGCCCTGGGCCTCTTCCCAAATATTGAGCGGGAAGGGCGCCAACAATTGGCCATTTTGAAGGGAACATATGGTACACTTATCCCGACTAAAGTTGGTCCTCGCTTTGTCAAAGGCTCTAGTGGTGACGCCTTGGCTTGGGCTCCACAATGACTTCCTTCTGCCGTTGGACTGGTCTTGGTCTTGTTGCACCGAAATGGACGCCTTTGCTTGATGCCCTCGCCTGCGCTTGCCCCCTTTGCACCAAAGAGGAAAGGAGGACACAGCGCGGGCCGGCGCCCGCCTAGCGCTCTTGGTCGTCATGGCTTGCATCATGGGCACCTCGTGAGGTACCCCGCCTTGATCTCTCCGCCTCCTCTTGAGCCAGCCTGATGAGGCCACGCCTGAGGAAGCTCCCTGTCGTCCGCCCCGTGAGGCTTGGCCCCTCGCAAGGGTCTTGAGCTCGTGTTGATGAAGATGGGCCGTGATGGGCCACCTTTTGAGCCACGCCGCAGGCCGCAGGCAGGCAAGTCTGGGGACCCCCGTTCCCAGAACGCCGACAGTAGCCCGCGGGCCCAAGGCGCGCCCGGACTTGGCCGAGCAGAGAGGCGAAGGGGCAAGTGCGGAGCGCTGCGGGCCCTAACAGCCTGCGGCCTTGGGCGCCGTGTGGCGGTTGATTGGACGTGGGTGTCTCTATTTCCCCATGACGCCTCAGCAACTGCACGAATTGACAAGTCCCTGCATGCAGAGCGGGTCATGATTGCCTGCGATCGTGGAGGTTGGCGGTTGGCCTCCTCTGGCTTTAAGTACGGAACGATGAGCGCTCCTCTTGTCCGCTTCTGCTTGCTTCTTCTTCTTCCTGGCTCTTGCCCCGTCTCGCTACAATGGCTCCGATCCGCCGGTTCTCTGCGGCAGAGAAGGAAAAGGCTCCTCGAGAGGGTCCTGACCCGCTCCCGCCGAAGAAACGGCTAACCCTTTGCCATTGGGACGGGGGTGCCCACCAGGTGGTGCCGAGGCCCTGGTGCGAGCGGCCACCCCCGGGGTTCCCGCTTCCCTTGTACACCCAGGTCGAAGGCTCTGAAGAGGTTGATGCCGAACGCCACGGGCGACGCCGCCGTCGGTGCCGGCGGGTCACGAAGGTGCGCGTCGTTCCTCCTGGAGTCCACACCGAGGGTTCCTCATGGGAGTTCGTACTCCATGCTGCCATGCCTCCTCGGTCTTGGATTCGCCTTCCTCCCTTCTTCGCCTCCGCGATTCCGCGGGGAGGGCCCCTGGAGCTCTGGCTGCAGCACGCCGGCTGCGGCACCCTCGCAACCGGGGCAGAGGTTGAGGTCGTTGCCCTGGGCGAGGTCTTCATGACTCGAGGCTGGGGTGAGATCGCCCGGGTCTGCAGGACAAGGGGCGATCTCGCGATCCACCTGGAGTACGATGGCGCTTCGGTCATGCTCTTCAAGGTCTTCGATGCGGAAGGGCGCCGGCTGGAGTGCTGCCCCGGGAGAGGTGTTCGAGGCCCTGCAGTGGCGAGGGTCAGGCCCGCTGGCCGCTCTCTCGGCAGCTCCTCAGGAGGTGGAGGCATCGGAGGATCCAGCGACTCCGCCGATCTCTTCGCGATTCCGGAGACGAGCGACGACAGCTACGAGCCCCCGAGCCTGCGCCGCTCTCGGAGCAGGGCGGGCTCGGCAGGCCGTTGCTGCCCCTGATCTGGATGGGGTTGCCGCCGGTGCCCGACGACCCGCTGTTGATGATGGTGTCTTTTGCAGGAGCGCGTGTAGTTAGCTTTCTTTAGGATCTACTCCCTGCGAGGAATCAAAAGCGCACCCCGTGGGGGCTTGTAAGGTGCCTGTGGCCCTGTTTGTTAATGTGATCCTTGTTGTGAATCATCGTGAGTTGCTCATCCCGCCTTAGCTTAGTTCTCCCTTTCGAACCTCGCGAGGGCTTGATGCTCTACGCCGACAGGTCCCAGTCCCAAGGCAAGCTTCAGCCGTCGCTGGTATTCCAGGTCGCGATGCCGTGGTCAAGGCACGGAGGTGGCGGCCGGGGTCGGTAAGAGCCCTGAGTCGCGATGCTCGGGAGGTCCCCTTAAGCCTAGCGGCCATCGTTTGGAGAGAAAGGAGAGCGACGTTGCTAACTCGGGATTGCGTTTGGTGAGGGGACGGTGCCGTGTTAGTTAATGCTTCCGGAGGGTGACTTATCTCGAGAATCAGGAGTCGCTTCTTGGTGCGTTGCCGGTTCCTTGCATCGGCTGGCGAGGGGTCGCTTGGCGAGGTCCTCACGTGTCCCTCCCCTCTCGCCTTTGCTCCCCTTTCTGCTCTACGTCCTCGGGTCCCGGCCCTCGAGCGAGTCTCAACCGTCGCTGGTATGACAGGTTGCAATGCCTTGGGCAAGGCCAGATGGTGAGGTTTGGAGAGCCAGTAGGAGCCCTGAGTTGCGATGCTCAGGCACCCCCCCTTTAACGTGCAAGCGGTTCGCGCGGGTGAGAGTGAAGGAGACACCGTGGGGGCCTCGCCTGACGCTGCTCCTTGAAGAGATCTTGTGAGCTCATCACAAAAAGAACGAAATTTCACCGTTACGAACGTCAGTCAGCCGTTGGTTGCCCCGGGAGGGTGATGAGGCATGAAGGCAGCGAGTAGCGCTATCTGCGGGCTACCGCGGCGAGCTCAGCCATTCAGGTTTGTCGGCGTTGCGGGGACGGACCCACGCGCAAGCGCCATGCCGTTAGGGAGCAGATCCATCTGTTGGTGTCAGTCGAGCGGGCAACTAGGCCAAGCATGTTAATCACGAAGGAGCAAGTCCATTTAGATAAGCGCAAAGGAGACGAACATCGCTCGGTCGGACCCGAGCGACTTGGGGATGATGCAGCCCGAGGGGCGCCCCCAACAAGGTAAGCTAAGAACAGGAAGTAAAAGGGATACACGCCGCAGGGACGGACCCACGCGGCCTGGGAATAATGCAGCCACAGGCGCTCCAGTGAAATGAAACTTGAACGATATCACCGGTAGCGTTGAAGACGAAAGGTTGTTGGTGCGGCAGACTCGGTGGGCTGCGGGAGCCGACCCTCACGAGCCCCCAGGCCCATGGGCCTCGGGAGGCTCCGGAGGCGCTGGTGGCTCCTCGTGGACCATCTCCATCTCCGCCAGGGCAGCGGGAGCGCCTGGCCTCTTGAGCTTCGGGATGCCCCTCATGAGGCGCTGATGCGTGGCAGCCGCGTTCGGCAAGCCGTGGGCATGCGAACGTAGCTGTGGGGTGGACCTTCGCAGCGCCCCATGCGAGAGGGCCAGAGGCGCTCTTGAGAGGCGGCTCGGTTGAGCCCTGGTATGTCGATGCAGACGCGCAGCCCACCATCCTCGCCTGGATGGGGAACCACGGCAGGTAAGCGGCGGCTGCCACTCATGACTCTTGACTCTTGCAGTTCCTGAACGATCTTGCTGACGAACTCCTGAGGGTTTGGCCCTCCTTGCCTTGCTCCTTCTTGAGGGAAACGTGCTTCGAAACACGCCTCCAAGTGGTGCCCAAGCGCCTCCCTCGTAACCCTAGCAAGGTCGGTGGCCCTCGAGGAGCCCCCAGCCTGCTGAGGAGGCGCGGGTGCACTTTCCTATGCGATAGAAGGAGGTTCCCCCTGAGCAGGCGCGGACCCTGAGGGGCCGGGTCGGACGATGTCTTCTTCTTCTTGGGAGCGGTCTCGAGAGGCCTCCTGCTTCCGCGATCCGGGTCCTCCAGTGACGCGGCCTGAAAGGCACGCTCCAGGGAGCACACCGGTCTTTCTCTTCGCAGGGCACCGTGATGACTCCACCACTTCCTGGCATCTTGAGGACGTTGTAGCCGTGGTGGAGTTCTGACCATGAACTTGGCCAGCGCTGGGTACCAAGGATGGCGTTGTATGGCGGCGAATGTGGGCGATGTCGAAGTCGATGAGCTCGGTGCGGTAGTTGTCGCGTCTTGAAGGTGACAGGGAGGCGAACCTGCCCGATCGGGACCGTGGAGCCGTCGATGACCCGGAGAAAGGCTTGGTCGGCTGGAGCTGATTGTAAGGCACTTGGAGTTTGTTGAGCGTTTACGGACATGACGTTGAGCCCTGCCCGCCATCGATGAGGGTCTTGGTGACTAGCACGTTGTTGATGATTGGGGAACGAGCATCGGGAGGACTCGGCCGTGGCCGCACACTTGAGCTGATCCGGCTGAGCTGAACGTGATGGTGCACGCCGACCACCTGAGGGGGCGTGTGGCTTCGAGCTTGGGGAGGACTGCATTCACTTTGCGGGCGAACTGCTTGAAGATGCGTTGAGAGGCTGGGGCTTGAGCTCCGCCCAGATCTGAAGCGATCGCTGCAGCTCTGGAAGCCCCCAGCCCCCTCGTCTTGATGATGGTCTTCATTTCTCCTTGGCTGCTGTGGTAGAGGAGGGAGGCCTGCGTTGCCTTGCGGGCGATCCTCGCGAGGCTGATCCCTCCAGCCTCCCTCGCGAGGCAGGTCTTGCCAGCGATCCTCGCGAGGCTGGTCGCGCCACCCTTGGCGAGGCAGCGGTCTTCCCAGCGTCTGCGTTCCTTCCTCCTCCTCGGCCGTAGCCCGATCGCTGCGGTCGGGGCGTCGGCCGATCCTCCCTTCTCGCACGGCTCGGAGTTCTTGACATTCACCGGTGTTGTGGGTGTGGAGGTCATGGTACACGCATACCGGCCGCCCTTGGAAGACTCGGGCTGATCTCTGCCCGCTTGGTGTCGGATTACTGCATGAGCATGGCAGCCCCTTGCGCTTCACGTCCTTGACCTTGGGTTTCTTCTCTTACGGTCTCAAGGCTGGTATCTCGAGGAGGAGAGACGCCCTTCCTCGACCTGGCGCGCTTGGTCGCCAAGTTGAACAGCTCCAAGCAAGTGCACAGATCTTCGTGCATCGCCAGCTCCTCCTTCATCTTGACGTCGTGCACCCCGTCGGAAAAGGTAGAGATGATGGCCTCCTCGGTCACCTTGGGAATCTTGAGGCGTGCGTTGTTGAAGCCTTCGGATGTACTTCGCAGGTCTCTCTGGTTCCTGCTTGATGCGGCGCATGTCGCTCACGGCGGGTGGCCGGTCGCGAGTACCTTGGAAGTTGGCGATGAAGCGGGTACGCATCTCGTCCCAGGAGGATATCGTGCCTGGGGCCAGGTTCAGGAGCCAGGTGCGGGCCCCGTCTTTGAGCGCCATGGGAAACTAGTTCGCCATGGACTTCTCGTCCCCGTTGGCGGCTTCGATGCCCAGCTCGTAGAGCTGGAGGAATTCTGCGGGGTCGGCCATACCGTCGTAGCGAGGAGGCAGGTCCGGCTTGAACTTGTCGGGCCACGCGATGCTGCGCAGCTCGGGGGTGAAGGCTCGGCAACCTGCTATGGCCACGGGAGGCCTTGGATGGTGAAGAGCTTGGTCTTGCGGGTCCCCGTGCGCTGCAGCTGGGAGCAGCGCGGGGTCTTGACATGCCGGAGCAGGAGCGTGGTCGCGGCGAGCTGGAGTGGGGAGCACTCGAGCAGCTTCTTGCGGGCGAGGGACCTCCCGACAGCTCTGCTCTTGCCGCGCTGGCGCCGGACGGAGCGGGTTCCGCCCAGGGACCATGCGCCCTGGGGCCAGGGCGCCTTCTTGAGGTGGAGGCGGCTGAGGCGCCCCCGGAGCTTCGTCGCCTGTGCAGGACGGGGTTTGGTGCAGCGGGACAGAAGGCGCGGGGGAGCCCCCTGCGGCGCGGACGAGCTCGGTGATGCGGTCGAGCCACTCTTTGTAGACATCGTCGACGGGGCGGTAGCACAGGAGCTCGTTTGCCGCGATGAGCGCAGCTCGAGCCTCCATGGGCGCGCAAAACGCGCGAGACGAAGAACCAGCCGGGGCGAGCGAGGGGGTAGCAGTGCGGCCGTGTTGCCTCACGGTGGGATGCTGCGACGATGCTTGCTGCTCGTTCCCCGCCGGGCCGGTGGAGGCGTTGACGGCAGACGACCGGGAATGACGAGGGCGCCCGCCGACGGGAGCCGTCTGGGCGACGCGGTAAGCGAGTGCGGCTCGGTGCTCGGCACGGGCCCGACGAGCGTCAGACATGGATGTGGTGGTCGACGGAGAACAGGGCGACGGAAGACGAATCACGGCGCACCCCTACCTGGCGCGCCAAATGTCGGGTTTCGGGTTCCGGTAGACCCTTGAGGTTCGAACACTGGGGTGCGCGCGGAATCTCGCCCTCTACCTACCTGCACCCCACCGCCTCGCTAGGATCTAAACTACGAAAGGAACAACACAATAGACACAGGGTTTATACTAGTTCGGGCCACCATTGTGGTGTAATACCCTACTCTAGTTTGTGGTGTGGTGGATTGCCTCTTGGGCTTATGGTGATGAACAATACAAAGGAGAACAGCCTCGCGAGGGTCTGTTCTTGGCTGGTGCGATGAACTGCTAGGGGGAGTTCAGTCGCCTTTCTCTATCTCTCTAGCTTGTTCTCTTGCTGTCTTTCTGCCTTTCCCAGATCTCTCTAAATTCAACCTCCCTCTACCCTGTGGGTGGCTGGCCCTATTTATAGGCAGAGGCCATGGGCCTCTTCCCAAATATTGAGCGGGAAGGGCGCCAACAATTGGCCATTTTGAAGGGGAACATATGGTACACTTATCCGGACTAAAGTTGGTCCTCGCCTGTCAAAGGCTCTGGTGGTGACGCCGGCTTGGGCTCCACAATTACTTCCTTCCTGCCGTTGGACTTGTCTTGGTCTTTGCTTGATGCCCTCGCCTGCGCTTGCCCCCTTTGCACCAAAGAGGAAAGGAGGACACAGCGCGGGCTGGCGCCCTCCTGGCGCCCTTGGTCGTCATGGCTTGCATCATGGGCACCTCGCGAGGTACCCCGCCTTGATCTCTCCGCCTCCTCGCGAGCCACCCTGATGAGGCCGTGCCTGAGGAAGCTCCCTGTCGTCCGCCCCGCGAGGGTCTTGAGCTCGTGTTGATGACGATGGTCCGTGATGGCCCCCCTTTTGAGCCACGCCGCAGGCCGCAGGCAGGCAAGTCTGGGGACCCCCGTTCCCAGAACGCTGACAGACATTGATGGATTTGAAATAATCATCAGCTCTGGGTTTTGCGATCCTGGAAAACAGGTTATACCAGCGACGAAGACAAATGAACAACACACGATGATCCTCGAAATTGGAGATATCTGCAAGCGAACAATATCTCATTATGTTAGCATACATTTCAGTTGTCTCTTTGTCATACGTATCCGTGCTCATGATGGCACTATTTTGTGTCTTCCTGCCTTCGTCTCGTGCAAGGGTGTTGTAGCGCACATCTCCAACAACGCAAGATTCATAATGTCTTACCCGAGTATCAGGACCCATTGCTAGTGAGTAAAGGGCATCATCAACTGCCTGCCCATCCTCCCGCATCTTCTTAACCTATGGTTAGAAAACAGACAAGCTGATCATCTTATGTACACAATATATTAAAAAAACTCACAGTGCACTTCAAAAGCTTACATGGTTCTTGAACCATTTCGCAAATCCTGCCATAACTAGTTTGTCAATGTTTCTTGGATTTTGCGGCAGTAACTCCTCTTTGTAGATGTTGCACAACATAGTGATCATGTCAAACTTCTAAATATATAAGAATGTGCTACAAGTTTAGTAGATTACGATGTATAAGCTACAGTACTGCACTTACTTGATATAAGGTAGTATCTCAGGATAGTTATTCAACACATACCAAACTATTTTGTCCAAATCTTTAGGTTTGTCCTCTTGTCGACTCTTCCCTGTAACTCGAACAGAATAATCAAAAACATTGAGCCCGGGATTGTCTTCACCCACCTCTTTGCTAAGCTGATCAGCTATTTCAATGTATTTTGAGCAGAATGTCAACGCTTCTATAGCAATGTAGGCCTCTGCAATGGAGCCCTCGGTTCTAGCTCTGTTCCTAACATAGGCCCTGAAAGTGCCTAGCCGCCTTTCAATAGGGTACATCCAGCCATACTGTACTGGACCTCTAAGTAGTGCCTCATCAGGTAGATGAACAGCCAAATGCGCCATCACATCAAAGAAGGCTGGAGGATATATCTTCTCAAGGTCGCATAGGATAGTTGGTATCTTGTCTCTAAGACGCTCCAAAGCATCTATCCTGATATTCCTACTGCAGAGTTCCCTGAAGAATTGTCCCAACTCTGCAACTGCTCTTTATAAGTCAGGGCGGCCCAATCCTCTAAGGATAATAGGTAAAACCCTTTGAAGTAGGACGTGGCAGTCATGACTTTTCAACCCTTGTACCTTGTTTCCATCTGCACTGACTCTCCTTTTAGGGTTGGAAGCAAATCCATGTGGGAATCTCACACATGACAGGACCTCGCAGAATTCTTTTCTTTTTACCTTGTCCAAGACGTACACAGCTGGTGCCATATCCCGTGGTTTACCTTCATCTTGCACCTGCAAATCCTTTCTGATACCCAGGTGTGTCAAATCAATCCAAGATTTTAAGGTATCTTTCGTCTTGCCTTCAATATTAAGAAGTGTGCCGATAATGATGTCACATATATTTTTCTCGATGTGCATCACATCAAGATTATGCCGCAGATCCAAATCTTTCCAATACTCCAAGTCCCACAAAGTGGACCTGCGGGTAAACAATAATCTCTCTTCTACCCTGCCACGCTTCCTTTTCCCGCTACCATTACCAGGATGGTTTCCTGGTGTAATATACTGACGACGCTCTAATTCCACTTGCAACTCATCGGCGGTGAGCCTCTTTGGCGCATCACGGTTTTCATGCTTTGCATTGAATACATGTCTTCGGTATTTTCTAGGATGCGGCTTGTCCTTGGCAAGGAAACGGCGGTGTCCAATGTAACAGATCTTGCTAAGTATTGCGTATGACAGCGGATTCCTATCACAGCGAACACATGCATTGTAACCATGTGTCGTTCGCCCTGACATAGTGCCCAAAGCCGGATAATCATGGATGCACCAAATTATAACAGCACGCAGAAAGAAATCAGTTGGTGAGCTGCTATATAGGTCTCGAGTGAGAACACCCTTCCATAGTTGTTGAAGTTCCTCCACAAGAGGCTCCATGAACAGATCAAAATCCTTTCCATGACATTTTGGACCTGGGATGAGCAAGGCCATCATGTAGTTTGATTCTTTGGTGCAGACATTTGGAGGCATGTTGTAAGGGATAACAAGCACTGGCCACATGCTATATGTGGCGCCCTGGTGGCAAAATTGGTTAAATCCATCTGAAGCTAAGCCAAGTCTAATGTTTCTCGGGTCAGCAGCAAACTCTTTGTGTTTATCATTGAAGCTTTTCCACTCACTACCATGAGATGGATGGCTCATTACATTCGATCTCTGTACTCTGGTTCCTAGAATGCCACAAGACATCCTCTCTTGTTTCAGCATCATGAAACAACCTCTGCAATCTTGGTGTAATTGGAAAATGTCTCGAAACATTATGAGGAATCCTCTTCACAAGATCGCCATCCTTCCATCTTGATGATTTGCATTTCGGGCATTCAATTAAGTTGGCATAATCCTTCTGGAACAGAACACAGTTATTCTTACAAACATGGATCATATCATATCCAATTCCAACTGCACGAAGGAAATTCTTCATTTTACTGTAGGTGTGTGGCAACTCAGACGCATCTGGGAAAGATTCGCGGAAAGCAGCCAACATCGCATCGAATGATTTGTTGGTCATCCGCTCAGATGTCTTCACCAAGAAAGGTGACCATAGCTGAGAATCTTGAGAGCTTATTTCCGGGGTGACAGCAACGTTGCATTGTTCCAACATGCGGGCCCACCGTTTTTCTTCTGCAGGTGAAAGTTCACGGAATGCACGAGCATTTCGTAGCATTGTTTCAATGTTGGTCAAACTCACTGGCTCCGCCACCACCACCTCCTCCTCCTCTTCCACCTGAGCATCAGGAAGATCAAGATGGTGATCTGCTGCTTCCACGTAGTCAATAACATTGACGTTCACAGCTTCACCATGATGAACCCACCTAGTATATGTGACCGACATCCCATACAAGTGTAGATGATTTTGCACAGTTGACTGGGGTCTTGTAAATGAATTCATACAACTGCTACACGGGCAGAGCACATCTGATTTCGGACCACCGTACTCAGCTCTGATAAAGTTCATGAAGTTTTCAACCCCCTCGACATATGCAGCGGAGAATCTTCGAGCAGAAGTTATCTAAGTCCTGTCCATCTGTTAGACATACAAATTAGTTCTTCTACTAGATATTACAGGAAAAACATATGTGCTTTTTTATGAAGTCCAGAAAAAATTACCTAGGTCGATGTCTAAAGCTATGGCAAGATATTTGGACGAGCAGATCTAAGTAACGAAATATATGTAAAGCTAATTCAGCAAACAGATTTGAGTGCCAAATTATGGCAGGCCATTTCAGCAGTCAATGAGGCCGAGCACACAGCCATCAAACTATCGAAGGCCATCGCAACAACAAAGATCGAGTATAAAACGGTGTAGAGCTATTTCACCTAACAGATTGGCTACTAGACCATGGCAATCTACGTCACAATAAATATATGGCAGGATATTTTAGCAACTAATCGGCCTTGGCATGCCATCTCAGCTAAGCAGATTGAGTGCAGAACAGGGCAAGGAAGCTTCTTAAGAAGAGCATATTGACAGTAAAATACTTCGGCAAACAGTGAGATTAACAGCGTCTATCAGCTAACATTCAGCGCTACACCGACATGAACGGGGCCTCAGTCTAGAATGCGCGTACTGTGGGAGAAGCCGACCGTCGTGCTTATCCACACGAACGTTGCCAGCAGTGGCGGCGCTGACCGCCGTGCGCCTCCACAAGAACGTAGCCAGAGGTGGCGGCGCGGCTAGAGGACGGCCGCTCACGAGCGTCTTGTGGGAGCAAGAGGATCATCGAACCGCGGTGCCGATGTATCGGCCTTGGGGGAGGGCGGCTTTGGCGGAGAGAATGGAGTGGAGGGGGAAAGAGGGGAGGGGGGTTTGGGGAATATTATTGGCTAGTTAGCCGAAGGGCGGTTGAATCGGATTCGGGGGGAATTTTTGGGTGTGGGGGGGGGGAGGATTTTTGCGCGGTGGGCGGGGGGAGTTTGGCGCATGGTCGGTTTCTCCAAGTGCAGTCCCACATGTCAGTGAAGAGGCAAGCCGAAGCACGTTCCGTTTGCGTGAGCCGTGTGCAGGACCGAACGTGTCTGGGGTGCAATGCGATCGCGATAGGAGTGTTGTTGAGTGTACCGCCTTTTTCCCTTTTAAACTAGGTGCTTCGTCCCCTAAAAAAAAATTGTTGCTTCGCGCGATCCATCGATAATACTACTAGTAATCCGGTAATCCCGACTAAAACGGCGCGGCCGGGTCTTTTCCCGCGCGATATGCTGGGAGGTTGGCTTAGTTGGGTTTTTAGGGCGAGTAATGCTACACCTCGTAATCCCGCCACGTAATTAACGTAATGTGAAACGTGTGAGCTGTTGATTATAGATTGGGGAGGAGGGCCCACTACCATGAAAATCGGGGAGGAGAGAGAGGCAATTCGTTAACCCTTTCGTAGGTTCCCGTAGATGTAGAAAGATGTGAAATGCGTGAATGTGTAGTGGACGTACTATTGGAGTGCCTAAGATAATTTGTGTATGTATAGACCCTATGTGTTTATTTTACTTCGCATGTTAGATTTGTCTCGGTTCAATAAAAAGCAGAGTTGGTGATGATGGTGTGCCAGTCATCCTGCAATATAGGTCGTCCGATCTATATCTAACGGATAGGAAGGAAACTATGACAATTTACCCGCACTCCTCTCCACATTTGCAGATAAGGCTTTCCCTCGTTCATCCTTTTCTCCCACAAGATCTTGATCTTCCGTGCAACGCACGGGCATCTTGCTAGTACTCCTACAATATGTATATTATTTTGAAAGTTCATATACACCGGCTGAGATTAATGCAAACACAGAAGATTTTCATTACATTCCGAACTTTTATTGGACAAAAAAATAAAAGAAACCCGACCCTAAACCTATTCTACGGCGGCGACCGACGTCCTCCATCTGTGATCTCCATGTACGGGGGCGGGGTTCAAGACCCGTGAAGTGAAGGTGCGGTCTCCGGCGAGGAAAAGTAGAACACGGGAGACGGACCGGCCAGTTGGCACACCATGCCCTGCCGCCTCCCATGCCCTACTCATCCTCGAAGGAGTCCCCGACCTCGGCGGTGCCGGACGTTGGACGGCGGCAAGTAGGGCGCGTGGCTGACGGTGCTCCCGTCGTCGGCAGCCAGCGTGTCCACCGCTTGTGCGGCGACTTGAGCGAGGGCGGCGACCTCGAGCTCCATCCCCAAAGACAAGCTCTCCCGCAGAGCGTTCGCGCTTGCGGTCATGGCGGATGTGGTTCCAGGTAGGAGGACGATGCGCTACGGTGTGGAGGTTAGCTGGGCGTTGCCGCTTTAAGTAGCGCATTCCAGTGAGGCCAAGCGTCCTGGTGCGTCATTATGTCGCCGGAGTTGGTTCCTCGGGCACCGAGCCTCTTAACGACGGCATACGGACGGACGGCATGAATGCGGGCAGCTGGCGCCGGCTGGGAACGCACCGCGTGACAGCGCAAGGGACGAGGGTTTTTGGTGTGCCAGGGTAGTCAGCTGCGGTCGTGGCAACGTTGGAGATGCCCTTTGCTCACATGCGATCGACGCATGTCATTGAAAAGGCAAGACGACCCGACATGGTCTCAGGTCCAGAGGATGCAGTTGGTCGTGCTACACCACTCCGCGGACGCATCTCGGCGCCCCGTGCATCCTCGACGAGCCGGGTGTTGGGGTGTGTTTGGATTGTGGCCAAAGTGCACCTTACCAAAATTTTGGTTACGACCCAAAGATTGGTCATTGTTTGGATGGTTGCCATTTTTTGGCATGCCAATGAACTCTAGCCGACTCTAGTTCATCTTTCTTGCCAATGTCGGCCAAATCATTGGCAACCAATACCTCAACCAAAATTTTGGTCATGACCCAAAGATTGGTATTTGTTTGGATGGTTGCCATTTCTTTGGCATACTAATGAACTCTAGACAACTCTAGTTCAGTTTTCTTGCCAATGTCGGCCAAATCATGGGCAACCAATACCTCAACCAAAATTTTGGCTACCCAATGCTTTGATGGGGCAACCTTGTGCACAAACCAAACATACCGTTGGTCGTGCCACGGCACTAACGCCACCCTCAGCACACTGAAACCAACCGTGTCTAGCGACGATATGAGCGTGTCGCTCACCGCGGTCGCCGTGTCCAGAGGCGGTGCTGGAGCTGCGCCTCGTTGTTGGCCCCAACGACCCACATGAACGGTTGTCGGTGGCGAGGAAGTCGTGGGCCAGCTCCTCCATTGGACTAGTCTGCGCTACGTCGTCCCGACGGGTGTGCCCCACATGTCTGTTTCCCTGTTTTCCCGGCCATATTCGGCGTCGGTCGCCACAGTGCATTAGGCCTTTCACTATGTAGGCCAAGCGAGACAACTTATTGTTTATTTGAGCCGTTCAAGTATAATCATGTGGCATTTGCTTATTTCTCATTCCTCTCCAACCCTCTTCTCCATCGATCATGTCGCCCTCCAGTCGAGTCCATCCTCCCGCATGCCTCATTTGAACATTCCGCCGAGTATCATTCACATGTACCCACCCTAGTCCTCTTTCAATAGATCTCCGGACCCCGACATGAAATCAAGAGGGAACGAGTGGGGGCATGTGATACCTAAGGCGGATTCAAAATTTTGAACCGGTGATCATAGCATCCGCAAATCATATATAACGGTTATTCAATGTTCGTTTCATTTTTGAACGTACAATATACTCCCTCCTATCCTTTCTAGTTTACATATAAGTTTTATGTGTAGTCAAAGTATTTCTACTTTGATCAAAAGGGTATCAACATTCAACAACGCCCAATCAATATTGTTAGATTCGTACGTATTCCTAGATTTGTTCTCGACATGGTTTCCAATTTCATTATTGACAAGATTAATAGTACATGAGATGTATAATGTGAAAATTATATCATTTGAAGCTCCTTTCACATACGAATTTGACCGTATGCTTTGTGTAAGTTGCATGTCATATATTATTACTCTAACATTTGGTCAAAGTTAGCCTCGAAAAACGCATTAGACCCTGTAAGCTTTGTGTAAGTTGCATGCCATATATTATTACTCTAACATTTGTGTAAGTTGCATGTCATATATTATTACTCTAACATTTGGTCAAAGTAGTATAGTGGAAGTGGATCCTCGGACGTAGGTATCCTGCCTTACCCTCCCTTTCGGTCACTTCTCGGCGGACCCTATGCTAGCTAGGCCCGCATGTCGATTACTCAATGGGTTAAATCCACGCCGGGATCCTCATCCGTAGTATACTCCTCTGCTTTTTATTTACTCTGCATAAAATGGAGGGAGTGGTGGTATAATAAATGATGCGGGCGGGGGAGGGGGAGGGATGTCGGTTTGCTCTCAATGCGGTCCCTGGCGGCGAAAAAAAGGAAGACGGCGTGTTCCATTCGGTGAGCGGCGTGGAGGGTCCATGTGCGGGCTGCTGCACGCTGAACGCGACAAGAGCGATGTACAGTCAAAACCGATTGACCAGTCGTCACCGGAACCACTATACACACTAGAACCTTCGCTGCTCGGCCTACGCCAGCCACTGTCCTAAAACCACACCAAATCTCCAGTCCATTCCCCTACCTTTCGATCCCCTAGCCCACATCAAGCGTCCCCTAGTTCGCCGGAAAGCCATGGTGCGCCACAAGATCACTTACTACAAGATGCTGACGCCGGAGCGCCGCGCAGAAATCGCGGCGGCGGTCGGTGCCACAGACCTCCGTTCCCAAGCTCGCTTTGCGGCGGGCCAATCCCGGAGTTCTCTGGAGCCAAGCTACGAGGAGGAGGAAGCTGATCCAATGTTCATGGCGAAGGTCGCGGCGCAGAAGGCCCCCGATGGGTATGAGACAATGGACGTCGACTTCGTGCCGGCGTCTGAGTCCCCCATGGTGCAGGCGGACCAGCGGTTCAACATGGCGATACTAAAGGAGGACCGGGAGGCAGAGGCTCAACTTGACGCGGAGCACGCGCATGCCGCTGCCATCGAGGCTCTCCTGCAGGCGGAACCGGATGTCATGGATGTGAACCGGACGGCGGAGGCTCAACTTGAGGCGGAGCGCGCGGATGCCACTGCCATCGAGGCCCTCCTGCAGGCGGAACCAGATGTCCTGGACTTGAACCGGGAGGCAGAGGCTCGACTCGACGCAGAGCACGCGGATGCCGCTCTCATCGACGCCCTCCTGCAGGCGGAACCGGACGTCCTGGACTTGAACCGGCCGGCGGAGGCTCGACTCGACGCGGAGCGCGCGGATGTCACTGCCATCGAGGCCCTCCTGCAGGCAGAACCGGACATCCTCGACTTGAACCGGGATGTGCTCTCGTCCGTGCAGAGCGCCCGCACGCTCCGCTTGAACGAGTAGCTGGAGGCCGAGGACAACCACGGTGCGGAGACACACGTCGGCAGCAGCGACGGCTGGTTCGCGCCGGCAGCCAAAGACAATGAGGCCGTCTCTTTCCGCGAGCAGTGATAGTTTTTCTTTATGTTGTTGTTTTCATGGATCTTTTTCTGTGTAAAAACATATATTTGTTATGCAAGTCGCCTGACTTGGGTCAGCCTACCATTTCAGGCGGTCGGATGAATATCCTACGTCTCCTAACCCTTCTTTCCTTCTTCCTCACCTCTTCTTCTTCCCCAACAGACCACCGCACGGGCCGTACGGATACTCCCCAACATGCGGTTGGATAAACATACTCTATGAACGAAAATTATGTGTCAGCGATAGGATGGCTGAGTTTGGTTTGTTCACATGCGACAACACGTGTCAGTGAGGGTGCGTTCCCTTGGTTGGGTTTGCGGCGTGCAGGAGCGACAGTGTGAGGGTGCGGTGCGACCGCGGCGTGCAGGAGTTTGCCAATGCAAGGCCTAGACCCAAACAGGATAAGTACATACGTACTAGGAGTACTAGTGTTAAAAAAGAAAGGAGGGGTTTTCCTTCACGGGATTTAATCGATACAAATCCTCATTTCACGTGTCAATTAATGCGTATTTTTTTCTCCAAAGACCAAAGAGCTAACCATCTCACTCCTCATCGCTTGATTAATGCAGCGCCATGCAAACCAACCTTCTCACTTCCGCATGCATGCAGGGGATATTAATGTCCTTGGTTGCTAACCCCATCAATTTTGCCTCGATTAGTGTTAGTGGCCGTTTGTAAATTGTAATTTTGATATACTAACCTTGTGTACAAAAAAATGGAGGTAGTAACTATATTTGACTTCCTTCCCCACTGTCGTGACGTCGACGATATCTTTTTTTTGGTGATTTGGCGATGTGCGTTCGACGGAGAACACCATTGAGGGAGACCACGGTAAGTCGTTTGCAAGTGCCGCCTGCAAGCCGAGACAACCGCCTTATTTGCATCCAGGAAGTCCTTTACTAGTACTACTAGGAGTACTAGTGCGGTGAGATGGCTTCTCGAACAAGACGATGGAGAAGCGGAGTCAGCAAAGAGTGAAATGATGATTGCTTCGTCCGTGCTTTTGTGATTTGACGCCTCACTGCTTTGTGATTTGTGATAGAAGGGACAGGGGAGTAGACTCTATGCTCTATACTGTACTACATGCGTCCAAGAATGGGAGAAAGAGGAGAGACGTTGCATTTTTCTATTCCTTCAATAAATCAATCAGGGAGCTTTGGTTCCATCTTTTTGGCTTTGGCAACACCGTCCACAATGGTTCCCACGATGCCAAAAGCTATTTTCACATTTGGCTACACATTGTGGATGCCCTTAACCGTACCACTTGGTTTTGCTCCTGTGTGCTATCTATACAAATCTCAATTATATTGATCTAAAAAATTATAGAATCGAGATTAGTAAAAAGGAGGTGATTTTGCCGCGCGGATGGCGGGGAAGGTTTCTTATTTGAGCAATCCTACATCCACATAATGGTTTACGTAAAGTTATGAACTGATGGGATGTGGGACTATTTGATTCGATTAAAGGAGAGGATTAGGCCCACCCCACCTGAAAATCAGGGGGGCATATATAGATTAGATGGAAAGTATATGTAGCAGCTACGTAGCCCTTTGTAAGTCTAGGATTAGGCTTCTTATTTTCGGAGGACGTTGTCTTGGCAGTTTGCTAACATGCGGTCCCACGTGTCAGTGCTTTTGTTGGGGAACGCAGCAGAAATTCAAAAATTTCCTACGTGTCACCAAGATCTATCTAAGGAGAAACCAGCAACGAGGGGAAGGAGAGTGCATCTACATACCCTTGTAGATCGCTAAGCGGAAGCGTTCAAGAGAACGGGGTTGAAGGAGTCGTACTCGTCGTGATCCAAATCACCGGAGATCCTAGTGCCGAACGGACGGCACCTCCGCGTTCAACACACGTACAGCCGGTGGCGTCTCCCGCCTTGATCCAGCAAGGAGAGAGGGAGAGGTTGAGGAAGACTCCGTCCAGCAGCAGCACAACGGCTTGGTAGTGATGGAGGAGCGTGGCAATCCTGCAGGGCTTCGCCAAGCACCGCGGGAGAGGAGAAGGGAGAGAGGTAGGGCTGCGCCAGGGAGAGGTGAAACTCATGTGTTGGCAGCCCTCAAGACCTCAACTATATATATGGGAGAGGGAGGGGGGTGCGCCCCTTCTAGGGTTTCCACCCCAAGGGGTGCGGCAGCCCCAATCCCATCTATGGGTGGCGGCCAAGGGGGGAGAGGGGAAACTTGCCCCCCAAGTTAGGTGGGTGCGCCCCCTCCCCAAACCCTAGGCGCCTTGGGCCCTTGTGGGGGCGCACCAGCCCACCTGGGGCTGGTCCCCTCCCACACTTGGCCCATGCAGCCCTCGGGGCAGTGGCCCCACTTGGTGAACCCCGGACCCTCCCGTGGTCCCGACGCTACCGATAAAACACGAAACTTTTCCGGTGACCAAAACAGGACTTCCGATATATAAATCTTTACCTCCGGACCATTCCGGAACTCCTCGTGACGTCCGGGATCTCATCCGGGAGTCCGAACATCATTCGGTAACCACATACAAACTTCCTTTATAACCCTAGCGTCATCGAACCTTAAGTGTGTAGACCCTACGGGTTCGGGAACCATGCAAACATGACCGAGACGTTCTCCGGCCAATAACCAACAGCAGGATCTGGATACCCATGTTGGCTCCCACATGTTCCACGATGATCTCATCGGATGAACCACGATGTCAAGGACTCAATCGATCCCATATACAATTCCCTTTGTCTAGCAGTATTGTACTTGCCCGAGATTCGATCGTCGGTATCCCGATACCTTGTTCAATCTTGTTACCGGCAAGTCTCTTTACTCGTTCCGTAACACATCATCCCGTGATCGACCCCTTGGTCACATTGTGCACATTATGATGATGTCCTACCGAGTGGGCCCAGAGATACCTCTCCGTTTACACGGAGTGACAAATCCCAGTCTCGATTCGTGCCAACCTAACAGACACTTTCGGAGATACCTGTAGTGCACCTTTGTAGCCACCCAGTTACTTGTGACGTTTGGTACACCCAAAGCACTCCTACGGTATCCGTGAGTTGCACAATCTCATGGTCTAAGGAAATGATACTTGACATTAGAAAAGCTTTAGCATACGAACTACGATCTTTGTGCTAGGCTTAGGATTGGGTCTTGTCCATCACATCATTCTCCTAATGATGTGATCCCGTTATCAACGACATCCAATGTCCATGGTCAGGAAACCGTAACCATCTATTGATCAACGAGCTAGTCAACTAGAGGCTTACTAGGGACATGGTGTTGTCTATGTACCCACACATGTATCTAAGTTTCCTATCAATACAATTATAGCATGGATAATAAACGATTATCATGAACAAGGAAATATGACAATAACTAATTTATTTTTGCCTCTAGGGCATATTTCCAACAGTCTCCCACTTGCACTAGAGTCAATAATCTAGTTCACATCGTCATGTGATTAACACTGATAGGTCACATCGCCATGTGACCAACATCCAAAGAGTTTACTAGTGTCTGTAAACTAGTTCACATCATCATGTGATTAAGACTCAATGAATTCTGAGGTTTGATCATGTTTTGCTTGTGAGAGAGGTTTTAGTCAACGGGTCTGCAATATTCAGATCCCTATCTATTTCGCTAAACTTTATGTCATATCATAGATGCTGCTACCACGTTCCACTTGGAGCTATTCCAAATTATTGCTCCATTATACATATCCGGTATCTCTACTCAGAGTTATCCGGATAGGTGTTAACTTGCATCGGCGCAACTCTTTCATCGAACTCTTTATCACCTCCATAACAGAAACATATCCTTATTCCTCTAAGGATAATTTTGACCGCTATCCGGTGATCCACTCCTTGATCACCTTTGTACCCTCTTGCGGATATGTAGCAAGGCACACATCAAAGTGCGGTACACAGAGATAGCATCTTGTAGAGCCTATGTCTAAGGCATAGGGGCGACCTTTGTCCTTTCTCTCTTTTCTGCCGTGGTCGAGTTTTAACTCTTAACTTCATACCTTACAACTCAGGCAAGAAATCCTTCTTTGACTGATCCATCTTGAACACCTTCAAGATTATGTCAAGGTATGTACTCATTTGAAAGTACCATTTAGCGTTTTTGATCTATCCTCATAGATCTTGATGCTTAATGTTCAAGCAGCTTAATCCAGGTTTTCTATTGAAAAACACTTTTCAAATAACTTTATATGCTTTCCAGAAATTCTACATCATTTCTGATCAACAATATGTCAACAACATATACTCATCAGAAATTCTATGGTGCTCCCACTCACTTCTTTGGAAATACAAGTTTCTCATAAACCTTGTATAAACCCAAAATCTTTGATCATCTCATCAAAGCGCACATTCCAACTCCGAGATGCTTACTCCAGTCCTTAGAAGGATCGCTGGAGCCAGCATACCTTTTAGCATCCTTAGGATCGACAAAAACTTTCTGATTGTATCACATACAACCTTTCCTTACGAAGACTGGTAAGGAAACTCGTTTTGACATCCATCTGCCAGATTGCAGCTAATGCTAACATGATTCCGACGGACTTAAGCATCGCTACGGATGAGAAAATCTCATCGTAGTCAACTCCTTGAACTTGTGAAAAACTCTTTGCCACAAGTCGAGCTTCATAGACGGTGACATTACCGTCCACGTCCGTCTTCTTCTTAAAGATCCATTTATCTCAATGGCTTGCCGATCATCGGGAAAGTCCACCAAAGTCCATGCTTTGTTCTGATACATGGATCCTATCTCGGATTTCATGGCTTCTAACCATTTGTCAGAATATGATCCCACCATCTCTTCCCCATAGCTCGTAGGTTCATTGTTGTCTAGCAACATGAACTTCAAGACAGGATTACTGTATCACTCTGAAGTAGTACGCATCCTTGTCCCCTTACGAGGTACGGTAGTGACTTGATCCAAAACTTCATGATCACTATCATAAGCTTCTACTTCAATTGGTGTAGGCGCCACAGGAACAACTTCCTGTGCCCTGCTGCACACTAGTTGAAGTGATGGTTCAATAACCTCATCAAGTCTCCACCATCCTCCCACTCAATTCTTTCGAGGGAAACTTTTCCTCAAGAAAGGACTCGTTTCTAGAAACAATTACTTTTGCTTCCGGATCTTGAGATGGGAGGTATACCCAACTGTTTTGGGTGTCCTATGAAGATGCATTTTATCCGCTTTGGGTTCGAGCTTATCAACCTGAAACTTTTTCACATAAGCGTCGCAGCCCCAAACCTTTACGAAACGACAACCTAGGTTTCTCCAAACCATAGTTCAAACGGTGTCGTCTCAACGGAATTCTGTGGTGCCCTATTAAAGTGAGTGCGGTCGTCTCTAATGCCTAACCCATGAACGATAGTGGTAATTCGACAAGAGACATCATGGTACGCACCATATTCAATAGGGTGCAACTATGATGTTCGGACACACCATCACACTATGGTGTTCCAGGCGGTATTAATTGTGAAACAATTTCCACAATGTAGTAATTGCGTGCCAAAGCTCGTAACTCAGATACTCATCTCTATGATCATATCATAAACATTTTATCCTCTTGTCACGATGATCTTCAACTTCACTCTGAAATTACTTGAACCATTCAATAATTCAGACTTGTGTTTCATCAAGTAAATATACTCAACATCTACTCGAATCATCTGTGAAGTAAGAACATAATGATATTCACTGCATGCCTCAGCACTCATTGGAATGCACACATCAAAATGTTTTACTTCCAACAAGTTGCTATCTTGTTCCATCTTATTGAAAACGAGGCTTTTCATTCATCTTGCCCATGTGGTATAATTTGCATATCTCAAGTGATTCAAAATCAAGTGAGTCCAAACGATCCATCTGCATGGAGTTTCATCATGCGTATACACCAATAGACATGGTTTGCATGTCTCAAACTTTTCAAAAACGAGTGAGTCCAAAGATCCATCAACATGGAGCTTCTTCATGCGTTTATACCAATATGGACTTCATGGCCAGTGCCACAAGTAAGTGGTACTATCATTACTATCTTATACCTTTGGCATGAAAATGTGTATCACTACGATCGAGATTCAATAAACCATTCATTTAGGTGCAAGACCATCGAAGGTATTATTCAAATAAATAGAGTAACCATTATTCTCCTTAAATGAATAACCGTATTGCGATAGACATAATCCAATCATGTCCATGCTCAACGCAAACACCAAATGACAATTCTTCTGGTTTAATACTAATCTTGATGGTAGAGGGAGCGTGCGATGTTTGATCACATGAAACTTGGACACACTTCCAACACATATCGTCGGCTCACCTTTAGCTAGTCTCCGTTTATTCCGTAGCTTTTATTTCGAGTTACTAACACTTAGCAACCGAACCGGTATCTAATACCCTGGTGCTACTAGGAGTACTAGTAAAGTACACATTAACATAATGTATATCCAATATACCTCTATCGACCTTGCCAGCCTTCTCATCTAACAAGTATCTAGGGTGGTTCCGCTTCTGTGTCCGTTCCTCTCATTACAGAAGCACTTAGTCTCGGGTTTGGGTTCAACCTTGGGTTCCTTCACTAGAGCAGCAACTGTTTTGCCGTTTCATGAAGTATCCCTTGTTGCCCTTGCCCTTCTTGAAACTAGTGGTTTTACCAACCATCAACAATTGATGCTCATACTTGACTTCTACTTTCGCGGTGTCAAACATCGCGAACACTTCAAGGATCATCATATCTATCCCTGATATGTTATAGTTCATCACGAAGCTCTAGTAGCTTAGTGGCAATGTCTTTGGAGAAACATCACTATCTCATCTGGAAGATTAACTCGATTCAAGTGATTGTTGTACCCAGACAATCTGAATACAAGCTCAACGATTGAGATCTTCTCCCTTAGTTTGTAGGCTAGAAAACTCGTCGGAGGTCTCATACCTCTTGGCGTGGGCACGAGCCTGAAATCCCAATTTCAGCCCTCGAACATCTCATATGTTCATGACGTTTCAAAAACGTCTTTGGTGCCTCAATTCTAAGCCGTTTAACATTGCGAACTATCACGTAGTCATCAAAGCGTGTGTGTCGATGTTCGCAACATCCACGCACCACGTTCGAGGTCCAACACACCGGCGGTGCATTAAGGACATAAGCTTTCTACTAACCGCATAATTGCTACTGTCAACTTTCAACTATATTTTCTCTAGGAACATATCTAAAAAGTAGAACTAAAGCGCGAGCTATGACATAATTTGCAAAGGGCTTTTGACTATGTTCGTGGATAATTAAGTTCATCTCATGAACTCCCACTCGAATAGACATCCCTCCAGTCATCTAAGTGATTACATGATCCGAGTCAACTAGGCCGTGTCCGATCATCACGTGAGACGGACTAGTCATCATCGGTGAACATCTTCATGTTGATCGTATCCATCATACGACTCATGCTCGACCTTTCGGTCTCTTGTGTTCCGAGGCCATGTCTGTACATGCTAGGCTCGTCAAGTTAACCTAAGTGTTTCGCGTGTGTAAATCTGGCTTACACCCGTTGTATGTGAACGTAAGAATCTATCACACCTGATCATCACGTGGTGCTTCGAAACGATGAACTTTCGCAATGGTGAACAGTTAGGGGGAACACTTTCTTCAAATTTTAATGAGGGATCATCCTATTTACTACCGTTGTTCTAAGCAAATAAGATGCATAAATATGATAAACATCACATGCAATCAAATAGTGACATGATATGGCCAATATCATTTTGCTCCTTTTGATCTCCATCTTCGGGGCTCCATGATCATCATCGTCACCGGCATGACACCATGATCTCCATCATCGTGTCTCCATGAAGTTGTCTCGCCAACTTATTACTTCTACTACTATGGCTACCGGTTAGCAATAAAGTAAAGTAATTACATGGCGTTGTTCAATGACACGCAGGTCATACAATAAATTAAGACAACTCCTATGGCTCCTGCCGGTTGTCATACTCATCGACATGCAAGTCGTGATTCCTATTACAAGAACATGATCAATCTCATACATCACATATCATTCATCACATTCTTTTTGGCCATATCACATCACATAGCATACCCTGCAAAAACAAGTTAGACGTCCTCTAATTGTTGTTTGCATGTTTTACGATGGCTGCTATGGGTTTCTAGCAAAACGTTTCTTACCTACGCAAAAATCACAGCGTGATATGCCAATTGCTATTTACCCTTCATAAGGACCCTTTTCATCGAATCCGTTCCGACTAAAGTGGGAGAGACTGGCACCCGCTAGCAACCTTATGCACCAAGTGCATGTCGATCAGTGGAACTTGTCTCACGTAAGTGTACGTGTAAGGTCGGTCCGGCCGCTTCATCCCACAATACCGTCGAAACAAGATTGGACTAGTAACGGTAAGCATATTGAACAAAATCAACGCCCACAACTACTTTGTGTTCTACTCGTGCAAAGAATCTACGCAATAGACCTAGCTCATGATGCCATCGCTTGGGGAGCGTGGCGAGAAATTCAAAATTTTCTCGTGTCACCAAGATCGATCTAAGGAGAAACTAGCAACGAGGGAAGGAGAGTGCATCTACATACCCTTGTAGATCTCTAAGCGGAAGCGTTCAAGAGAACGGGTTGAAGGAGTCGTACTCATCATGATCCAAATCACCGGAGATCCTAGTGCGAGCAGACGGCACCTCCGCGTTCAACACACGTACAGCCCGGTGGCGTCTCCCACGCCTTGATCCAGCAAGGAGAGAGGAGAGGTTGAGAAGACTCCGTCCAGCAGCAGCACAACGGCTTGGTGGTGATGGAGGCGTGGCAATCCTGCGAGGCCGCCAAGCACCGCGGGAGAGGAGAAGGGAGAGAGGTAGGGTTGCGCCAGGAGAGGTGAAACTCATGTGTTGGCAGCCCTCAAGACCTCAACTATATATAGGGAGAGGAGGGTGTGCCCCTCTAGGGTTTCCACCCCAAGGGTGCGGCAGCCCCAATCCCATCTATGGGTGGCGCCCAAGGGGAGAGAAACTTGCCCCCCCCAAGTTAGGTGGGTGCGACCCCTCCCCAAACCCTAGGCGCCTTGGGCCCTTGTGGGGGGAGGGGGGGCGCACCAGCCCACCCGGGCTGGTCCCCTCCCACACTTGGCCCATGCAGCCCTCCGGGCCGGTGGCCCCACTTGGTGGACCTCGACCCTCCCGGTGGTCCCGGTACGTTATCGATAAAACCCGAAACTTTTTCGGTGACCAAAACAGGACTTCCCATATATAAATCTTTACCTCCGGACCATTCCGGAACTCCTTGTGACGTCCGGGATCTCATATGGGACTCCGAACATCATTCGGTAACCACATAAAAACTTCCTTTATAACCCTAGCGTCATCGAACCTTAAGTGTGTAGACCCTACGGGTTGGGAACCATGCGACATGACCGAGGCGTTCTCCGGCCAATAACCAACAGCGGGATCTGGATACCCATGTTGGCTCCCACATGTTCCACGATGATCTCATCGGATGAACCACGATGTCAAGGACTCAATCGATCCCGTATACAATTCCCTTTGTCTAGCGGTATTGTACTTGCCCGAGATTCGATCGTCGGTATCCCGATACCTTGTTCAATCTTGTTACCGCAAGTCTCTTTACTCGTTCCGTAACACATCATCCGTGATCAACCCCTTGGTCACATTGTGCACATTATGATGATGTCCTACCGAGTGGGCCTAGAGATACCTCTCCGTTTACGGAGTGACAAATCCATCTCGATTCGTACCAACCAATGCACACTTTCGGAGATACCTGTAGTGCACCTTTATAGCCACCCGATTCGTTGTGGCGTTTGGTACACCCAAAGCATTCCTACGGTATCCGGAGTTGCACAATCTCATGGTCTAAGGAAATGATACTTGACATTAGAAAAGCTTTAGCATACGAACTACGATCTTTGTGCTAGGCTTAGGATTGGGTCTTGTCCATCACATCATTCTCCCAATGATGTGATCCTGTTATCAACGACATCCAATGTCCATGGTCAGGAAACCGTAACCATCTATTGATCAACGAGCTAGTCAACTAGAGGCTTACTAGGGACATGGTGTTGTCTATGTACCCACACATGTATCTGAGTTTCCTATCAATACAATTATAGAATGGATAATAAACGATTATCATGAACATGGAAATATAATAATAACTAATTTATTATTGCCTCTAGGGCATATTTCCAACAGCTTTACCAAGTCGATCCGCGTCTCACATGAGGCAGAACAACGGTAGAAGCAACATGTGGTTAAGTTGAAGAAGATGAGGGAGAAGCGGATTCAGCAACGAGTGAAATGATGGTTGCTTCGTCAATCCAACTTAACTGCGGGAAAGGTGCAGCTTTGTGATTTGACGCCTCATTGCTCTTTACTACACCGGCGCCATGACTGGGGTGCTTCACCCCGGCTGCTCTGCACTGTATTCCGGTATGGCACGTGGACCCGGTAGCTTGATGTCCCACATGTCAGCGAAAGGGACTAGAAGATTTATGAAAGCGAGCGCTCCACTCTTACGACGGAGGAATAGACGACACGACGGCCAAGTGAACTGTCACTTGTACTGTATAGTACTAAAGTTTTGCTATTTCGCACGATCCATTGATACAGACCCGATTAAACAGGAAAGGCGGATTTTTCCTTGTAGATGATAATCTTGGCCATACATTTCAAAGGCAATTTTAATGTATGCAAACTGAATAATTCTAAGTAACAATATGATATCTAGTAAAACTAAAAACACATATGATTTATTGTGTTAGAGTGTAGTAGTAGTGCTGTATTGCATAGTTGTTAGATGTAACATGCGAGCGTGTAGAGATGTAGTTTTGGAGGGCCTCTGACAGAGAGAAAAGCGTATCGGTCACGAACTTCAGAATAAGCTGATTACGGTCACTATATACGTTTTGCGGTGATTATATGGTCACTTGCTCACAGTTCAGCATCGGATTGCACTCTGTTGACCGGCCAAATAGTCTGCGTGGCGCCATGTTGACTAGTTAAATTGAACACGTTCCTTGTGGGTCCCACCTGATAGTTCGCATAGGCAAAAGGTCAGATAAACACAAATTTACGCAGGCGCGACAAGGCTCCAATCCGTGCGCGGGAATCACCTGGTTGTGTATGTGTCTGTCAGGGCCTGATGTGTGCGCATGCACGTGTAGGTTGAGCACTTGAGCGCGAGAGTGTGTGTTGGAAGTGTGGTGTACTAGTGTGTGCATGCATGCGTGCGTGTGTGCGTGTGAGTGTTGTGTGCGTGCGTGGCTGCGTGTGTACATGTGAGTGTTGCGTGCATGCGTGGGTGCATGTGTTTGTGTGAGTGTTGCATGGATGCATTCGTGTGCATGCGTGCGTGTGTGTATAATCACCACACTAGCTCATGTGTGTTAAAACAGACGGCTCAGCATACCAATACAAGGCCACCTTGTCCGTTGTGCCCGCGGTCATGACTTCGAACCACCGTCCAAATATTTTTTTGTCGTTTGTTTTCATTCTTACTAGCAAGATGCCCGTGCGTTGCACGTAACATCAAGATGCATTTGTATGACTTGTTTATCTTGTGAGAGAAAAGGATGAACGAGGGAAGGCCTCATTTGCAAATGTGGAGAGGTGTGTGGGTACCTTTTTGCAAAATTGCCATAGTTTCTTTTCTATTAAATGGATATAAATCGGACGGCCTATATTGCAGGATGGCGGGCACACCATCATCACCAACTCTGTTTTTATAGGATTGTATTTTATGTATTTTATAAGAGTGTAGATGTAGAGTAGATACAAGTCAACAGTGGGCACGATGGTAGTGAGATAATGTGATGCAACACTAGAGGTGCCACGTGGGCGTTTAAGCGTCAACTAGTCTTGTCATGAGCAAATACAGAGTTGTACGGTGAGCCCGTGACTGTATAATAACCTCTAAACGTAAATGGTGACCGTAATGAGTGGATTCTGAAGTCCAATGTATGTATCGTATTTCGCTTCAAATACAATTATCGTCATTGCATATATCGCGAGAGAAAGATGAAACATGCGTGAATTTTCTGGGGGCTTACTTTTAGAGGACACGGAGATAGTTTTGTGTGCATACGTGAAAGGGGTCTGAGGGGTATGCGATGGAGAGAGATGCTCTTCATTTCTCTTTATTATGACTAACTTTGTATATAGTATAAAATATACAAATTCATAGTCTTGGAATAAATATCATTGTGGGCACCATGCAATGCAAATTAGCGTTCGTACTCCTCCATATAACTTTGTAATGTTGTATATATGTAGAAGCTCTAAAATAATTTTTTGGCCACACTTTATTCAAAAGGAATGTTGTATGCGAAATAAACATGAAGAGAGAGATTTTTAGATCAATGGGGTACGTGATGTAACATGTGTGAATATGTAGTTGATGCATTTGGCGGGGCCTAGAGAGGTATGTGTGTGTATTACGTATTCGAGAGAGGCATGGATAGAGGGGCCGGCGGGGGGGTGTGGGAGAGATAGCACGAGAAATGAGAGTGGTCTAGAGAGAGACGAATATGACGTCACGACAAGAGATTCCATTCCCTTGAGTGTGTATATGCAAGGGGGGAGGAAATAGAGGCACCAGGAGAAATTTTCTGTGTGTGTGGAGTTTGTGTTGGTATGTGTGGGTGTGAGAAGATAATGAGACGTGGGGCAGAGGGTGTGTCACCGCGTGAGGTCCGGTGGGTCGAGGTGAGGCCCTTCATTCGGTTCCGTCCTGCGCCACATTGGTCGGCCCGTGACACATTTAGGAAGACCCATGGATGACTAGTCGTACAAGAAAAAGATAGCAGAATTGTGAAGGACTCTGTGTCCACTGACAAAGCCGGCTAGGATTTTTAACCCTAGGTTCTCGGACTAAGGTAACCCCTTTATCTCTGATATTACTATTCATCCAACCTAACTTTAAGGGCATCCTACAGAATGCTGCTAGAATCATACTAAATCGATTAGGAAGAGGTGTGAGACAATGCGTGAGAGACAAGCGTAAAGATAATGTGCGTACATGAGACACGTAGGCAGGTCCATGTATATAGAAAGGGTCGATGAGGATTGTGCGTGTGTATGTTTGCGAGAGGAAGAGTGCTTGTGATAAAGGTTAGTAAAAATAGTTGTAAATGGTTACGAGAGGGAGGGAGGGTTATATCTAGAGCATGTGTGCGAGAAAGACACCTCGGGAGAGAGTGTGTGAGCATGTGTGAGAGACCATCGATGGATAGTGAAACTACACGTAAAATACTGCTCTACACATTGTTAAAGATATAAATTGTATCCAAATATTAGGATGGGATCATGATATTTGCAATTCGCATAAGGAGCGGGCATTGATCCATCAGACATCTAGATTCTATCGAATTTGAGCATGTCTATGTTATTATTCGACACAATTGATCCACATAGTTAGTATTTTGAACTCCAGACAATGCATCGCTTTAGCAATCGAATATAAACGTGAGTATAGTTCATGTTGTGTGTGTAAAGCACATTATACATACGAAAGTTACAAAATGGACATTATAAATAGCTACTACCTATGAACTAGCATACATTAGAATTCAACTTAAGGTGGTTTAAAAAAATCGAATTCAACATGAAGTCCATTCAATTATTTGAATTTGATATCATGGCATTTGTAAACCATACCTAAATTATGGGGGCACCAATCTTTGCTCTGATTTTGTACATAATAGCATATGTAGTCGTGTACAAAATAGATTCAAATTTAGCTCCTCCATTCCAAAATAATCGTAGTTATAGGATTTTCAAGTGTCAAAATTTCAAAAAGAAGCGGATAATTTAATGAGGTTTTCAAACATACAAGGTCAAATATAACGTTGTCTATTTAGGTCAACCCTCATAGTTCAAGAGTACTCTAAACTTGAATGCTTGTGTTTAAAAAATTCGAACGAAGCGCCAAAAGAGCCTTTACTCGCCCGGAACCGCGTGACACCAATGTTTGGTAGTACAAGGAAATTACTTTTCTAATAACTCCGGCCCGTGAAACCTACCGGCCCGACGTCCAGAGGTCTAAACCGGGGTAGGTTTGTAGCTTCATCTAGACGCCACGCAACCGCATCCGAAAAACATTCATACACAATGGCCGCCTAAGCACACATGCGTGGGGCCGAAATCGCTCCCGCACACTATTTGGGACACCTGGGATTACCATCCCACCCCCGACCCATAGTAGGTCCGAAATTTAAGAGGGGGGCAAAGTTTGTACTTTCCCCAAATTTCAAACAAGCGCGTCCCATCTTATGTTCAAAAAAGCCAAAAACAAGCGCGTCCCAGACCGAAACATGGTTCCACCCCCACCCGTCTGATTCTCCATTCATACTCCGTGGGCGCCAAAACTACCTCTCCACCAGCCGCGAAACCCTGGCGTCCTCCGTCCGCCACCCCATCCCACCCATCAACCGCCGCCCTCCTCCATCACGCTAGAGCCGATACCCCGACGTCGTCGTCCACCGCAACCTCAACCGCAACGCCCTCCACGGCTAGTAGTTGAAGCCAAGGTCGAGCCGTCCGTACCCGAGCCAGATCAACCATGCCGTACTGCGCCTCACCGCTACCGCTCCAACTTCGCCACCCTCCACCGCACCGGAGATGTTCCTGCTACGCCGTCCTTAGCCGCATTGGATCTTCTTCCCCTCCGCCGACATACGGCCACGGCAACACAATCAACAATTTGGCCATGGGTTCGTCCAATCCTGCACCCTCCAGAACATCGGTTTCCCCGGTAAAAACAAGAAAATCGACGCGACATGTGGAGAGAACATCGGTTTCCCCAGTAAAAAGAAGAAAATCGGCGCGACATGTGGAGGTGACCACACCGGCAACCGAAAAAGGTACTCATGTTCCCTTATTCGTGCAAATCTTACGTCTCTGCTTGCACGGTATTCATCCCATAGAAGACACTAGTTGACCGCTTCTTCTTGATACTAGATGTTCCTAGTAACTCACGATGCACAAGGTTTCTCCTCATATACTATTTCACCTTAGCTAGAGGTCCGTCGCCCCCCTGAATTTCAATTTCTGGCCAGTTGATTCCCAATTAACGGAAGCATTCCCGGTGTAACAGGCGCTAATCGCCTATTACGCTGGGAAGCAGTGCTATAGTGTTTATCTTAGGGCGTCTGCGACCTAGAAACTCTTGGCGCCCGATCTGGAGGTCAGCTGGGATTAAAGGGATGGCCTGGGGGCGCTGCCAAGCATGGCGGTGGTGTGAGGTCGATGGGAGGACGGGGCGGCGGAGGCAGGGATCTGGGCCGGTGGTCGCTGGCGGTTCGAGAAAGATCGTCAACAGTGACTGGCGGGAGGTAGACGAAGGCCATCTGCCCGTTCCTTATATATCGGATGGTTCATTAGAAAATCGACTGACCTATTTATTTTCAATCAACTATTATCTTAGATATGGCCACATGTGGTGGTGTGCTGGAGGAGTACCTGCATTTCCTGTGCTCGTATATTACAAAATCATACGGAGTAGAATCTAATTTTGTTTGCCATGCAATGTTGTAGAGCTATCATATGTCTCCTATCATTTATTTTTCAGCCACCTGCTATCTGCTACTTTTACAGTGCACTAGTTCTGCACACACTGCACCCTTACTCTCACTATTGTGTTTTTATGCAAGGGTATTTCAGACTCTGCTGCCATGAGAGAAGCCAAAAAGAAAAGAGAGAAGTCGCTCCAGCTTGGTGTGCGGCTAGGCAAGACACGTTAGAACGCTATAAAGGGTGCAGTTTCAGCAGATGGAGACGGTGGCGTAGCTCGGAGTTGATGACCTCGCTGCAATGAACCACCATCCTGGTGCTTGCTTTAACCCAGCGGTGTCATATGTGGTTGCATGTTCCATATGGTGTCTAGCTTGTATTGAAAGGCGAAGTCGGTAAGATAAGGAAGATATTTTTTACATGAACCACCATCCGTGAGCACCGGAAGACAAATAGCTAGTCGAGGCACTGGGCCGAGCAGTGACAAGCCCAACAAAGATAGGCATCACCGAAGCCAACTAAAAGCTGCGATGGTGGCGAAGCAGCCCGCCTCCCACCAGGCTCTCGTGTCCTAGATGATCATGCTCACCACTCTAGCGGATGTCTAGCTTGTATTGCTTCCAATTTGGTTAAATTGCATCTGCTTAGCTTACACATTATACCTTTGAATATGACATGCCTTTCTGTTTTTGGTACATACTAGTACATATGTGTATTAACCATGTTCTTACATCAAACTAATTTTCTTGTGTATCCCTGATCAATCACTTATGACGAGGCAGGCAGGCAAGGGGACTACTCCTCATTTAAAGAATGCAGCATCAGCCTCCCGACATGATTATCAAGAAACATAAATGCTAGATGAAGATAGTGAACGTAGCTCTGTAGTTGATTACAGCATTTCCCCTACACTAGCATCGCAGGTGCTTGCTCTAACTTGGCAGCGTGATATGTGGTTGCATGTTGCATATGGTGTCTAGATTGTAATTCTTCCAATCTGGTTAAACTGCATGTGCTAGTCTGCTTAGCTTATACATTATACCTATTAATGTGACATGCCTTCCTGTATTTAGTACATAGTACATCTGTCTATTAAGCATGTCCTTACATAAAACTATTATTTTTTTGTATCCCGCATCAATCAACATGACAAGACACCTTTAGTATATGCAGTGCGATATTAGTTGCATCTTTCATATGATTTATAGCATGCGCTGCTTCTAATTTGTTGAAATTCCATTTATGATGGGACGCTTTTAACTTGGCAGAGTCTAGCTTGCATTGCTTCTTATTTGCTGGAATGGTTTCTTCTTAGTTTACACAAACAGTTGTGAACATGCCATGCCGTCCTGTTTTTCGTACATATTCCATCCTGGTATCATGTGTTTGCCTTGCATCAAAGTAGTGATTGTCGATATCATGCATGAATGAGTTACGAAGAGAATTTTATTGCTTTTTCTTGGCGGTTTTACTTGAAAATTCAAAATCAATAAAGCGGAAGGAAGGTAGCAAGGCAGCGGATAAAGGTGCTCCTTCGAATGGAGGGCCTCTCTGATTTCTACTCCTCCACACCCCAAGATGATTTCCAAGACAACACATGCATAGACACTCAACAAAGTTGTGTTTATGATGAGCACGTCTCCCTAGTGCAGCATCACCGTGCTCCCTCTAACTTGGCAATTGTTATATGTGGTTGCATCTTATGTGTGATGTCTAGCTTGTGTTGCTTCTAATTTTGTTGAATTCCATCTGCTTACTTTACACATTATACTTGAAGAAGACACGTGTTCTGTTTCTAGAACATACAATATCATCTATCACACCATGTTCTTACATCAAATTACTACTGTTGTGTAACCTGCAACAATCACTTATCATAAGACACGTTTGACTTGACGTGTGATATAGGTTACATCTCACATTCTTTTCTAGCTTGTACTACTAATTTGTTGAAATGGCACTTATGATTAGACAGTTTTAACTTGGTAGAGTGATATTCGTTGCATCTTTCATATGGTGTCTAGCTTTCATTGCTTCTAATTTGTTGAAATGCCTTCTCCTTAGTTTACACATCATAAGCTGTGAATATGCAATGTTGTGAATATGCAATGGCACTAATGACGAGAGACCTCTAACATGGTAGTGTGATGTTGTTTGCATCTTGCATATGATTTATTTCTTGTCTTGCTTCACATTTGTTTAAACGCCATTTATGATGAGACAACATTAACTTGGCGAGCGATATTTGTAGCATCTTTCATATGGTGTCTACCTTCCATTGCATTGCTTCTAATTTGGTGAAATGTCTTATTCTTAGTTTACACATCATAGTTTTGGTTATCTCTTCCGTCCTGTATTTCATACATATTACATCCTCCTATCATGTGGTTGTATAACATCAAAGTTTAGTTTGACTGCATCACGCATCAATTTGTTCTGAAGAACTAAATTGTTATTCGTTTTTCTTGTCGGCTTGACTTAACATGGCACAGAGAAAGAGGAAGAAACACAGAATGGCAGGGAATGAGAAGCGGATGAATCCTGCAGATTCTGCTGGTACTGATGGTGCAAAAAAATCCAAACAGAAACAAATAGCTGCCACCAAACAAGCAGAGACAACCCTAGTTCTTGCAACACCTACCATAGTACTACCAGCTGCACGACTTACTCGTATGCGTCAAGCGAAACTAGCAGCACGCTCCCAAGCTCCCTTGCCACCGACACTACTTCCCAAGCACTCTTGACACAAGGCGAGTTGGCAATATCGATGAACCTTGTGAGCTTCAACAGCAAGAAGGTAGTTCTTTGGAGTCAAGTTACGATTGCATGCTTCTTTATATGTAGTCTCATAGTTTGATGTACACTAACACTTCCTATGTTTGTTGTTGGACTAGCACCTAGGCACAAGATGAAACAAACATCAGGGATAATGCTCGATAGGTTAACTAAATCTATAGGAGGAAGAATGAAGATCCGTTTGAGGCAGGTTTAAAAAGGCCACGTGATGCTACAGAGTCAGCCAAGTTAGTATCAGAGGCAGCGGTTGTTGTTAGGTGTCATGTACGTATCCTCCCAACATGGATTCAGTACAGGAATCACAAAGATGAAACCCAGTTCAACACCTTCCTCGACCATTTATCTGTAATTATGGTTATGTATGGAAACTAGTGATATCGTCTTGCTCTGTCCAATACTTTCTAGGTTGCTGATAATGAGACTCCCATAATTTTCAACAGATGAGGTTCAAGTTGGATAGCCAAGATGATGCAACCAGACAAGCTTGCACCCATGTTTTCAAGTCTGCTCTGTGACAGTATCGGTATAACTTGAGGAAAACTCACTTTGAAGGCAAGGCTAACAGTGAACTTGCCCAAACATCTCCAGTGGAAAATATATTTGATGAAGACTGGAGAGGCCTCGTTAAACACTGATCCAATCCGAAGTATCAGGTACATTATGTATATGTCATCAGATCACATGTTGAAGTCCTATTTATGCATGTGCCACACAAATCTATCTTCTTATAGGTGAACTGTTCAAAGAACAAGGCCAACCATACGAAAGTGAAATTCCAACACACGACAGGATCTCGTAGCTATATTGCACACTGCGAGGCTCTTGTAATTAGTTGTTGTTTCACTCTTTTTGTTGTACCATATTATCATATCTATATTGACTTGTTCCAAATGCAGAGGAAAGCCCGCAAGGACCAAAAAGTACCTGAACCAAATGTTGTGGAAATCTTCAAGGACTGTCACACCAGCAAGAAGAAGGGCATGACTACACCAGTCAAAGCCGTTGTTGTAAGTCCTTAATCCTCATGCCTTTTAACTACTACTTACTCTGACTTGTGCCTTGAACTGCATGGTTTGCAGCCAATGTCTATTACTCTTTTCAATTATATACACAATTGTCTTAGTGTATCATTGCACCTTACAAGGTTTAAAAGAGAGGAGTGATGTTCCTTTGATCTTGACCCGTAATCTAGTTCCGTGCTGGACTTTCCCACACAATTTTACAATTGCCTGTTTGTCTGTTCTTAGTTGTTTTGTGATATGAATGATGTCATACTATGCTTACCGTATTATAAACTTCGTCTCTTTATCCTTAGCCCTCAATACAATGTGAAGAAATAGACAATACATTAGCGATGGTACATGGTCATATGTTTGGAACCTGGTTTTATTATGTACTTTGCAATAAAATACAACTGATATTTTACATGGGTTCACCAGAATAAGTTCTATATATAGACCAAAGCTATTTTGTTTGGTTTTGCTGCCTCCTTAATATCTTACATTACGGTACTACTAATGTAAAACCACAACTTTTCAGCGAGCTATGGAAAAAATGGTGGAACCGCCACCTTCTGAAGGTGGCGAGGCAACTATAACCGCAATGGCAGCCCTTGCTGCAGTGGGTCAGTACACTGTCCACTAACGATTGCCAAAAGCATGTTCTGCGTATCTTGGCTTGGTTGTTAAGGCAATCTCGTCCAAACTGCCTCATGATCAAGATATGCAAGCTCGAAACAATGTTGTATCTGCGCTCCAGACACAAGTCCATTCCCTAACAAAGACCCTTTGTGAAACAAGGAGAAACATTGCTCAATGTCGTCAAGATATGCATGGTTTTGAAACCAGACTATCAGACATTTGCTATGTTGTTCAGGAGCCTAGGGGAAATGAAGGCGAGGGTTATGGTGCTCCATCGGACAATACATTATGAAAACTTAACAGTCAGGTCAAATGAATTGATCTTCTGAACTTCTGGTGGTGCATTTATCTGCTAGACTGTTAAGTTTTATGCCAACCTTCCTTTTGTTATATAGTTGTAATTTGTTTTGGTGCAATACAAAATTTATTCTTAACGTGCAGCCACCGGCTGAAGAAAACAGCAAGCCATTTTTGTATAGTGTAGGGTGTTCCCTATATTTGCACTGGTAGCGATCTTTGATGCCGAGTGGATGTAATCTGTGCAATCGCCTTAATAGCCTAGCGTTAGTTTCGGCCTTATTTATTTCCTACTCTTCTTTTTCCCTGGTTTGCTAGTGGCCGCAACTACCATGGGCCATATACGGGCCATAGGATCCATGGGTCTCCTACGGGCCGTCGATAAATGGGCCTGTAATCGGTGGGCCTCGGAACGTCGGATAAATGGGTCTACATGGGCCGTAATCGGGCATAATTGGTATCGGCCCAGCACGGTAATAGGCCGTTAATAGGCCGTAGGACAGCAAAGGCTTAATTCTGTCACACGCATAACGGGTCGTTAATGGGCCAGAATATAGGACGGGCTGGAAACGGCGCAACGGGTTAACAAGCCAGAAACGGGCCGACTCTTGCCATGGGCTGAATTTGGCCCATTAGGGTAACATGCCAGTAACGGGCCGACTCTTGCCATGGTCCGAATTTGGTCCATTAGGGGAATAGGCCAGTAACGGCCGACTCTTGCCATGGGCCGAATTTGGCCCATTAGGGGAACATGCCAGTAACGGGCCGGAAGTAATCGAGGGCCGAAAAGGAGCCCAAGAACGTATGGGCTGTCAATAGGCCGAAAGCTAACACGGGCTAGAAACGGCCCATGTAAATCACGGGCCGTTAACGGGTATAAAGAAAATTACTGTTCATTATGGGCTAGAGTCACCGTGGGCCTGTAAAGGGCCGAAAGATACGAAGGCCTCATATGGGCCGAAAGATGTCGTGGGCCACACATGGGCCGAAAGTGAAATAGGATGGTGTTATATTCGACGGCCCACATGATGTTGTTGGGCCGATTTCCTTTAGGGCCTAACGGGTCGTGAGTTAACGGGTCGTAAAATGGGATATTTGTGAAGAGACCGTTAACAGGCTTTTCATGGGCCAGCCCGTTAACTTTTGACCAAGTCAAACAGGCCGGCTTTGTAAGCTAAATGGGCCACTGTTGGGCCGTGCCACGTGTCGACATATCATAGGCGCCTATCTGACCCACTGACGAGCTGACACGTGTTTCGTCCGGCCAATAAGAAATTTACACGTGGAAATTTCCCATTGGTCGGGGCTGTTAACGGGTTATCGGATCCAAAACCCGACCCGATAGCTTAACGGTGTTCCGTTACGGTGGATGCCACGTGCGGTCACCCTTGACGAAAGCACTTCATGGACGCACGATTTATCGTCATGGAAGTGGACACTTCGTGATGATAATTTTGGTAATGTCATGGAACACTTCTCGACAACCACGGTATGACTATCTTGATTCATCATAAATTTGTCATGGATGTACATGCATGACAAAAAACGCGACCTACTGCACGTATCATCACGAAAGTGTATTTTTTTTGTAGTGTGGCCTCAGGCCAAACCCTCCGGCTGGGCGGCTTTACCATGACCGCCCGTTCGGCTGTCAAGCCAATGATGACTTCCCAGGTCATCGAAAATCATCTCTGTATTGACTCCGAGTACTCCGAGCAGATGGATCCGGCGAAATTGTCGTCTTTAAACGAACTCCTGGATCGCACCGCCGCCATGGGGGTCGCTACATACTATGATCAGATTGGGCTTAAACCCGATCAGAGAGAAATCAAATTTCCGCCGATCACCCATCAGATAGCGGTCGTGGAGGAGCAAAACAATAATTCTTCCCCTATGTTGAAGACGAGTTATATTCGGATTTCCGAGCTCGAAGAGCTGGATACCTGTCTGCGGTACGACACTCCCGGCCCTCCGAGCCTAGAATTGGGCGTCGAGCCTAGAAAATCATTTAATATCCCGGAGTCTGAACTAATAAGATCTGAAGTTTTTCAAACTCCAGACCCCAAATTGGGTCAGGGTTCGGATTTAAAGCCACCCACCCACCACAAGCAATATTTTCCGAGCAATTCCGGTTCTCCGGATATATGCAACCTTATGCACGTGCGACAGCAGTCCCAGGAAACAGTCCATCACTTTTGGGCCAGATTCCTTCTTGTCAAAGACAAGATTAAAGATTGTCGCGACGAGGACGCAATCTCAGTATTCTGCAATAATTGCACGGACGAAGGAATCCTCAACGCCATCAACCGCCGTCGCGTATTACACTTTGCTGACTTGGCAACCATAGTACAGAAGTACTGCGCAATGGAAAGCACCTGGAAAACTCAGACAACTCGCTGGGAACCACCGATCTCCACTCAACCCCTCTGGCGGGCAAAGAGGATGCACCCTCGCGGGGCACCCGACCCCATAGTGAAGAAAGCTAAGCCCATTACGGGACGCGGAACTGTTCTAGAGGGATGGCTCGATAGGCCATGCAAAATACACACAACACCGGATACCGTACCAACCCACAGCCTTAGAGCGTGTTGGATACTCTGGCAGGTGGCCAAGAGCGGCGAGGATATCCTCACCAAAAACACCTCAGAGCAACGCCCCCTGGAGGACGACGACCTCAGAGTATTTATGGTCTTCGAGACTTTCGCTTCAAACAATCGGCGCAAGAGGGCACTCCGCGACCTCGCCAAAGTCTGCCAAGTCGCAGCAATAAACCCCTGGAACAACACAGCCATAACTTTCAATGCCAGTGACGAGCCAAAATTCCGGTCAGTCCGGGCACCAGCCGCCTTGGTCCTCAATCCAATTGTGGATGGCTTTCGGCTCACTAAAGTGCTCATGGACGGCGGCAGCGGACTAAACCTCATCTACAAGGATACGCTCAATAAAATGGAAATAGACAGGAGCCGCATCGAGCAAAGTAATACTACCTTCAGAGGAATCATTCCCAGCCAGGAGGCGTGATGCACGGGGAAAATTGCACTCGGCGTGGTATTCGGCACGCCGGAGAACTATCAGTCCGAAGAGATAACTGTCGGTGTCAAAACCGGCGGATCTCGGGTAGGGGGTCCCGAACTGTGCGTCTAGGCGGATGGTAACAGGAGACAAGGGACACGATGTTTTACCCAGGTTCGGGCCCTCTTGATGGAGGTAAAACCCTACGTCCTTCTCGATTGATATTGATATTGTGGATGTTTACAAGAGTGGATCTACCACGAGATCAAGGAGGCTAAACCCTAGAAGCTAGCCTATGGTATGATTGTAAGGGTTGTTGATGTTGTTGTTGTCCTACAGACTAGAGCCATCCGGTTTATATAGACACCGGAGAGGGCTAGGGTTACATAGAGTCGGTTACAATGGTAGGAGATCTACATATCCGTATCGCCAAGCTTGCCTTCCACGCCAAGGAAAGTCCCATCCGGACACGGGGCGAAGTCTTCAATCTTGTATCTTCATAGTCTTGGAGTCCGGTCGATGATGATAGTCCGGCAGATGATAGTTCGGCTGATGATGGTAGTCCGGCTATCCGGACACCCCCTAATCCAGGACTCCCCCAGTAGCCCCTAAACCAGGCTTCAATGACGATAAGTCTGGCGCGTATGTTGCTTGGCATTGCAAGGCGGGTTCCTCCTCCGAATGATAGAAGATTGTGAACACCAGGATAGTGTCCGGCTCTGCAAAATAAATTCCACATTCCACCGTAGAGAGAATAATAATATATACACAAGTTCAATCTGCTGACGTTTTTTGTGGCATGAAGTCACACCACTACCAAGCCATTACTTGAATTGTTTTTTACTTTACCACCTTAGCGCATTTAGCGAGGCGGTTTCCTTGGCACGTCTTGTCGAAGCAGAGATCGTGTTTCCCCTTAATCCGGGATCCTCATCAATACGGACATGGGTAACCCGACCGCGTCATTGATGGTGACGCTTGGGGAATAAGCGAGTTTTACTAGGCCGGTGGGGGACGCGTAGACCTCGCCCGCCCATATAAGGGATAAGGATTCACCTTCTCACCTACGCCTTCTTCCTCCTTTGCTTATCCATCTCCAAGACGATCTCCAGCGCCCAAGTTCGCGCATCTCGTCTCAACCTTCTCCGACCATGTCCGGGCGGGAGGTAAATGGTTGGCCTCCACCGTTAAGGAGGAGCATATCGCCAAACTGCGGGCGCGGATACCTCTCCGGCGACATCACAAGACCGGCTGCCGACGAGGGGCAGCTCATCCCCACCCAGGCCCCATGAGAGGTCGTCTTCCTTCCCACTTCCTCCGCGGACTGGGCTTTCCACTTCACCCCTTTGTCCGGGGTCTCATGTTCTACTACGGCTGGATTTCCATGATCCGGCGCCAACTTCATCCTCAACATCTCGGCGTTTATCGTTGTGTGCGAGGCCTTCCTCGCATCCGCCCCACTTCGCTTGTGGCTCAAGACCTTCAATGTCAAGCGAAGGTAGTGAAGGGCACTCAAGCGGAGTCTTGGAGCGCCATGTTGGCAAGATGCCCAACGTCCTTTGGTTGAAGGGCCTTCATGGAATCCGTCAAGGGTGGCAATCGGGGTGGTTCTATATCACCGAGTCGCATGACCCTACATGGGCGGCGGCCCCGAGTTCAGATCTGGTTATTCCCACGCAGCTCACCTCCGGAAAGAGACGGGCTTGCTGTGGGGCAGTTCGGAGGAGCCGACGGGACTCAAGCTGTATCCGAAGCTGGTGAAGAAGCTCGGGCTGGTTAACGTGGTCCAAGTCATGCTCGTCG